>ML791843.1:89963-108566 GCA_009831015.1 Picea engelmannii
CAATGGTGATAATGAGCTGCCAGCTTCTATTTATAGACTTTTTGGCCTCTTTTTGTCACTTTTTTGGCCCCCCTTATCAGTTTCTTTATACCAAAAACCATTTTGAGTGATCCAGGTGTTATATGGGAGGGATTTGAGCAGGTATTGGGACACTTTTTTTTTCTGATTTTCGAAAAAAATATATATATATATATATTGACGGTCCATAAAAAAAAAAATCAAAAATCAACTTGAGCATATAGGTTAGGACATTACCCCAACTTTTGCATCTCGTTGCCTTTTTTATGCTATAGGATCGATCCCATCCGGTGGTGACACAGAACCGTAATATATGTTATAGAAGTGTCACAACTTGGTGGTAGAGCTTACCAAAATATGGATGCCCTAGGTAGGTCCTGGTTGCATTATGGTGTCCATGCCGTTTCTAACAACACTGTAGGCTCGAGAGTCCGCATAGTCTTTCCTGAATATGAGTTTGAGCCTCATTCGCATGGGCCTTTTTTACTCTTTGTTTTACCCTCTAGACTCCCAAAACATAACGGGTCTCCTTTTAAGCCCTTTTCAGACCCTTTAAAAATGAAAATATTATCGAGCGATCTTGTGACCATTCATGTTCGTTAAACTGAAATTTGAAGTCACGTCTGTCCGGCGGTAGTTTACCCATTTTTCGGTCTGGATGGTCAACTGTACGAACAAAGGAATACTCTATGGAATTCCCATTCTTTAGAAGAGTATCCTCAGGTATAATTTTATTCCTTTTTCGGGCCTGAGGGACTAAATTTACGAAAAAGAAACCCCCCCGGAGTCCATAGTTAAGCTCTTTTTAGACTCCCTAAAATTGAAAAGATCGTCGAGTGACCTTATTCTTTCACACTCGTTAAAATGGTCCAAAAGAACATTCCTGACGAAGTCCATAGTTAAGCTTCTTTCAGACTCCTTAAAAATGAAAAAATGGCCGAGTGATCTTGTCCTTGTCACACTTGTTAAAATGGTTTTGAATTGACGTCTAATCGATGCTAGTTTACCCCTTTTTCGAACCGACTAGACTATTGTCAAAAAAGGTACCCCACTGGAGTCTCCTTTTATGCTTTTTCAGACTCTCTAAATATGAAAAACCACTGAGATTCCCTTCTCTGGGCTTGTGAAACTTACATCGAAGGACGTTACCATTGTGTGTTCTATCAACCACATTTGCATACCTTACCCATCAGCCTTGTAACAATTTGCTTCTGCATCTTAACACCTTTGGCCACTGGAGGATTTTTTCCGAGTATCATTTCCCAAAACATCAATCTTGTCCTTGTGCCTCGAGCTTGTATGTTTTTTGTACACGTTCCTCCATTGTAACATAATATTCCTTTATTCTTTTTCAAAAACTATCAAAAAGAACAAAAAAATCAAATATACCCCAAAAACAGGATGGGAAAAGTATTTTCTTTATTGGCAGCAAAATGAGTCGCCCTTGGATAAAGCACATCTGTCCATTTGATTATCAGACTATGGGATGTAGTACGACCTTAGGAAGATTTTCCTCGCTATATAGAGTTGTGTCCTCCACCGTTTGGTTACTCTTCCAAACATATGGAGAGTTTGCGTTGCCTCCTACTTCGTAGACTTATGATTAACAAGATATGTTTCCTGAGTCTTATCACTTGTCGTGCTATTATCCAAGGGAAGTTTTTCACTAAGCCTGAGTCAGCCCCTCTTTAATATGTCTCTTGTCCTCGTACCCAACCATCCTGAACGTCCAATCAAGTCTTTGTTCGAAATCACTGAAGCCTTCAGTCTGATCATCAAGATTATCAAGTCCATAACCGACGAGTCGTCGAAGACCTCTGGGTAGTGCAGTCGTACACTCATATTACACTCCTACCCGAGTTGCGAAGATTTTGAAGTTGTTTCTCGAGCTCTGAAGTACAATCGTCAGGCCGAATCAGCTTCTGGGAGATGGATACTTTATATGTATATCTTTCTGATTTTGAGATGTAGCTTCGTTGTGTATTATTCGCGGCTACTCTTTATAGTTATTTGACATGGATCTACAGTGTATTTGATTGGTAGCCATGGTTATATTTTATCCCGAGCATGGGTATGCCCGCCTCGGTGAGACATTTGTTCTTTTGCAGACGGCACCTCCTGATTCCTGATTCTTAGGCTCACTCATTCCGCATATCAGTACAGATTGGTAATGTATTTCGGCCATCATATGCTCTTCTGATCTCACACATTAGGGGGCATCTGTTATAACCCTAAATTGCACCACACATGCTTACCTGGCATCAAGCCAACTCATATCCCTTCATTTCCAAAACATTTGCTGAACAACCTCTTTGAAAATACTCTTAGGTAAAGGCACACGCGCCCTAACCCACTACTGCACGCGGGTGAACGCTGGCAGGCCTACTACAGCCCGCGTTTACCTAACAAAACACAAAAATAGGAAAGTTGTCGACGAGACAAAAATATATGGGTCAGTTAACTGAAACTCTCGGCCATGCATGGCTGAGAGTTCGTCCAAAACCATAGCACCTTTTAGCCTATAAAAGAAGGGGTAGGGGTACCATTTGGAGGAGGAAAAATATAGCGAAGAAACTCTGCCCATTTTCTGAATCCATTGTCCCAACCGTTTAGCCTTTCCTCAAGTCTAAGGAGAATTAACGCAAAGTAGTTGGAGGACAAAAGAAGAGGAGGAGCCCAGGATCAGGATCAAGGAGCGATGGCCAGTCTCGTCTTTGATTGTAAGTTGATTCATTTTGAAAATAATAAAAGAATACTTTTCCCATCCCAATGCATGAGTTATCTATGATTTGTATAATTTATGCTTAACTTCTAACCCTCAAGTAGAAAAGTAGCATGCATGCGTAGTGTTTTGTCTTGATTGTAGGTTAACTTTGGAAGGAGCAGCGCAAGTAAGAGGGAAAACCGCAATGGAGGATCTACACCAAACATCAGTAAAAAGGATAGTAGTTCCTTTCCATGCATGTATCACGAAAGAGGGGTTTAAGTTTTGGGTGGTAGGTTAGAAAGTCATTTCTTTACGGTCAAAATCTGCATGCAAATATGACCCTAGTTTGCTAGTCCGTAGGGTATTTTTCCCAACAACAATAGATGGAGGCAAGCGCCTCAAAAATGGGAATAGTAACGAGTCACCGAGCTTATGCCCTCAAAAAATATATACAAGTAGGTGCTCGTGGCACATAAAAAAGTCTAAGTCTGTTCCGGGCCTATGGGCCCTGTTATAATCATCCACAACATGGGCTAAATGCCTAAACAATCAGACCCATGTCCGAGGTTCCCCCACAACATGAGGCTTCATGGATGGCGGCAGGTCCTCTATCTCTGCCATCGGGACTGTGTGAGTGAGCGCAGTGAAGTTCCACTCAATTTGCCTAAGGACCCTCTCAGCCTCTCCGGCTGGGAGGTTCCCTACTACTGTTTCTCCCCCAGCGGCGACAGTCGTGGCTTCTGGCCGTGGACGATGCCTATTCCGTGCATAATCGGCAGGTCGCATGGGTCCCACATCTACATGCAACAAACGTTTACCCATCAAATACTTGGGCATACAAAAAAAATGATATATATAACAAAAAGACATAAAAATTACATATGCAAACAAAAAAACTACAAAGGTGGAGACTTACCCATCTCCCCTCGCTCCTTACCAGGAGGCATGGGTATCTCAGGATCTCTAGAGAAATCTATCCCTGCATACAGGTAGTCAACGATAACAGGGATCTGTAATGACAGCCAAGCAAAGAAATCATCGTCAAAGGACTCAACGGTCCTTCCACCACCCTATCGTGGTAGTAATACTACCCATCTACACACTGCAGGGAAAGAGGCATGATGTCCTCGTACTACAACCTGAGGACTGAAACTCGAAACTCTCTCAAAAAAGAACGAACACAAGATGGTCCTGAACCCGAATTTCCTCTGTGTCTACTGTCGGCAATCTGTCAATTGCCTCTTCATGCACTCAAGCAGTGTGGTACTCCAGTCAAAAATTTGTGCATTCATGCACTGGATAGCACAGTTCATCTGTGCACATGAAGCCTGATGTACGGCTGTTGAGCTGGTAATCTTCCCAATCAATAACAATATAGTCTGCAGCGCTAAGTTAGTAATCTTGCTAATGGGTACCTGGGAGCCTTCACATTCGGTCCCAGCCTCACAATGCTCAGATATCAATTCCGATATCTTACTCGGCCCCGCAGGAAAAGTCTGGAAGTTGAATGGTTCCCCTCTCCTTGAGAGGCCAGTTAGAAAGTAGATATCCTCAGTGGTGGGCACCAGTGATTGCCCCTCTAGCATAAATCCCTCTGCATCAGGGTGCTAGTAGTCAATCAAGGCAATCAGTAGCCTTGGTTGCATGCACATAAACAGACATAGAAATAATTTGAGTAAACTGCATTGCATTAACACAGCCACAACATTCGGATCTGCAGAAACCAACTCACTAATTGCCTCATGCTCCCTTTCCCTCCACTGGACATACATCCTGCCAACACAACAAGGTAAAGGAGGGTCAGTACTTCATTTTAGTTTTCTTTTTCATCATAAAGGGGGGGTACACGCGAGCTGTAGAGGTGACAGTCGTGTGTACACATGAGCAGACTTTACTCTGCCTGAATGTACATATGGGTAGACTTTACTCTGCCAGAATGTACATGCGTCCTATCCAGAGACAACCCGCGTGTACCTAGGGCTGACCTTTTTAAGGTCGACACCCACCCAAAAAATAAACTAAATAACAAAATTGAAGTATTGACTAACTAGATAAGGGAGTTTGTACTTACTTTGTCCAAGCAGAAGTTCGTTTCGTCCACTGTAGCTCCCGGAATCACTATCTTTGGCAAAGGGGGTCTTTTGGCTCCCGAGTCAATTTCCAAATCAGCAATGGTGATAATGAGCTGCCAGCTTCTATTTATAGACTTTTTGGCCTCTTTTTGTCACTTTTCTGGCCTCCCTTATTAGTTTATTTATACCAAAAACCATTTAGAGTGATTTAGGAGTTATATGGGAGGCATTTGATCGGGTATTGGGACATTTTTTTTTAGTTTTGAGAAAATATTGACGGTCCACATATAAAAAAAAAAAAATCAACTTGAGCATATAGGTTAGGTTATCACCCCAACTTTTGCATCTCAATGTCTTTTTCTTCTGCTATAGGATCGATCCCATCAGGTTGTGACACATAACCGTCATATCTACACTAGAAGTGTCACAACTTGCTGGTAGAGCTTACCAGAACATGGATGCCCTAGGTAGGTCCTGGTTGCATTATGGTGTCCATGTCATTTCTAACAACATTGTAGGCTCGGGAGTCTGTATAGTCTTTCCTGAATATGAGTTTGAGCCTCATTTGCATGAGTCTTTTTCACTCTTGGTCTCACCCTCAGGACTCCCAAAAAATAATGTGTCTCCTTTTAAGCCCTTTTCAGACCCTCTAAAAATGAAAAGATTGCCGAGCGATCTTGTGGCCTTTCATGCTCGTTAAACTGAAATTTGAAGTCACGTTTGTTCGACGGTAGTTTACTCCTTTTTCGGTCTGGACGGTCAACTGTACGAACAAAGCTATACTCTATCGAATTCCCATTCTTTATAAGAGTATTCTCAGGTATAATTTTATTCCTTTTTCGAGCCTGAGGGACTAAATTTATGAAAAAGAAACCCCCACGGAGTCCATAGTTAAGCTCTTTTCAGACTCCCTAAAATTGAAAAGATCGTCGAGTGACCTTATTCTTCCACACTCGTTAAATTGGTCCAAAAGAATATTCCTGACAGAGTCCATAGTTAAGATTTTTTCAGACTCCTTAAAAGTGAAAAAATAGCTGAGTGATATTGTCCTTGTCACACTCATTAAAAAGGTTTTGAATTGACGTCTAATCGGTGCTAGTTTATCCCTTTTTCGAACCGACTAGACTATTGTCAAAAAAGGTACCCCAACGGAGTCTCCTTTTATTCTTTTTTAGACTCTCTAAACATGAAAAACCACCGAGTTTACCTTCTCTGGGCTCATTAAACTTACATCGAAGGATGTTACCATTGTGTGTTCTATCAACCACATTTGCATACCTTATCCACCAGCCTTGTCATAGTTTGCTTCTACGTATTAACACCTTTGGCCACTGGAGATTTTTCTCAAGTATCATTTTACCAGAACATCAGTCGTGTCCTTGTGCCTTGAGCTCATATGTTTGCAGTACTCATTCCTCCATTGTAATGTAATATTCCTTTATTCTTTTTCCAAAATTATCGAAAAGAACAAAAAAATCAAATATACCCCAAAAAGAGGATGGGAAAACTATTTTCTTTATTGGAAGCATGATGAGTCACCCTTGGATAAAGCACATATTTCCATTCGATCATCATACTATGGGATGTAATATGACCTTAGGAATCTTTTATCACTATATAGATTTGTGTCCTCCACCGTTTGGTTATTCTTCCAAACATATGGAGAGTTTGTGTTGCCTCCTGCTTCGTAGACTTATGGTTAACATATATGCTACCTGAGTCTTATCACTTGTCATGCTATTATCCAAGGGAAGTTTTTCACTAAGCCTGAGTCAGCCCCTCTACAATATGTCTCTTGTCTGCATACCCAGCCATCCTAAACGTCCAATCAAGTCCTTGTTCGAAATCACTGAAGCCTTCAGTCCGATCATCAAGATTATCAAGTCCATAACCGACGAGCTATTGAAGACCTCTGGGTAGTGCAGTCATACACTCATATTACACTCCTACCTGAGTTTAAGAAGATTTTGAAGTTGTTTCTCGAGCTTTGAAGTCCAGCCATCAGGCCGAATCAGCTTCTGGAAGATGGATACTCTATATGTATATCTTTCTGATTTCGAGATGTAGCTCCACTGTGTATTATTCATGGCTACTCTTTATAGTTATTTGACATGGATCTACAGTGTATTTGATTGGTAGCCATGGTTCTATTTTATTCCGAGAAAGGGTATGCCCACCTCAGTGAGACATTTGTTATTTTGCAGATGGCACCTCCTGGTTCCTGTTCCTCGGGCTCAATCGTTCCGCACATCAATAAAGATTGGTAATGTATTTCAGCCATCATATGCTCTTTTGACCTCACACATTAGGGGGCATCTATTATAACCCTAAATTTCACCACACATGCTTACCTGGCATCAGGCCAACTCATATCCCTTCTTTTCCAAAACTTTGTTGAACAACTCTTTGAAAATCCTCTTGTGTCAAGGCCCACGCGCCCTAACCCATTACTGCACGCATGTGCACAATGTCTGACTCACTACATCCCACGTGTACCTAACAAATCACGAAAAAAGGAAAGTTGTTGATGGAAAAAAAAGCTATGGGTCAGTTAATTCAAACTCTCGGCCATGCATGGATGAGGTTTCATCCAAAACCCTAGCTCCTTCTAGCCTATAAAAGAAGGGGTAGGGGTACCATTTGGAAGAGGAAAAAATATAGTGAAGAAACTCTGCCCATTTACGTAATCCATTGTCCCAACCCTTTATTCTTTCCTCATGCCAAAGGAGATTTAATGCAAAGCAGTTGAAGGACAAAAGAAGAGGAGCCCAGGATCAGGTTCAAGGAGCGGTGGCCGGTCTCAGCTTTGTTGTAAGTTGATTCACTTTTAGTAATAAAAACAATACTTTTCCCATCCCAATGCATGAATTGTCTATGGTGTGATTAATTTATGCTCGATTTCTAACCCTTGAATATAGAAGTAGCATGCATGCATAGTTGTTATTTGTCTTGAATGCAAGTCATCTATGGAAGGAGCAGCACAAGCAAGTAATCGAAGAGCAACAGAGGATCTACATTGAACGTCGGTAATAAGGTTGGTGGTCCTTTTCCATGCATTTACTATGAAAAAGGGGTTTAAATCTTGGGTTGTAGGTAAAAAAGTAGTTTCTATTCGGTCAAAATATGCATGCAAGTCTGACCCTAGTTTGCTAATCCGTAGGGTGTTTTTCCCAATAACATATAGACTTTCTGAAGTTTTTCTAATCTAATAGAACTCTATGGGATTTTCAATCAAGGGTAGGTGGGGTTTACTCTGAAGTTTTTGAGTATGCTTGGGACATACTACAAGATCTGATCTATTATTACTATTGGCTGTAAAAAGAAGTTCTTTAATCTTTTGTAGGACTGGTTCAAGCTCAGGGTACTTACTTGTAAATGAGAAGCCTTTGCAAAATTGAGCTTCTAGTGTCTACCAATCGTAGGTCTATCATCTGGTTTTCTCAGTTATAAACTAATATTTTGGGATGGGGCCTAGAGAATGGGGGAATACCTAGACCCATAAGTGAGAAGGTATCTTCGTGGCCTGCCACTGTGCCATGCACTGTTGAATGTGTATCCTAGGGTTTGATTCTCCGCTGAACAGTTGTGCAATGTGGAGATTTGTCTACATCTTTGATTCTAACTGCTCCCTATTCCCAAACCTGTACATGAGGGCTTTCTTTACCTCGTCCCAAGTTCTGAGTGCATCTTTATGATTATTCCACCATCTGGCGGGGTTGTTCTAAAAAGATATATCTAGTACCGAGATTCTTTGATCTTCTCCCAAAGTTACCTCCATATTCTGCAAAAATTTGCCTAGATCTGAGGTGCCATTGTATATTAGGTGTTCTTTGACTTCAGTCCCAACCCATCTGGTCATTCTAATAGTTGTGCATCTTCTTGAGAATATTTCATGTAAACCTTGTTGCCAACTATCAAAATGCAGTTCTCAATCTTCATCTGCTGACTGTATACTTCGCGAGCTTACTAATCGATATGCATTGGGGTTTATGTAGCCATTTCTTGTACCAGTTGTTATAGTGTACAGTTGTTCTAATTATTCTCCTTACGTATTATTTTCTGTTGGTTTTGTCTACCTGGGTCCTACATATGGATCCAAAGTTTTAACTACCTTGATTCCCTCAGCTTCAAAAGTCATGGTATCTTTATTCAAGTCAATTACTGCATAATTGACATAGGCCCAATCGATGCCAAGTAGCGCAGGGTAGGGGTCCTTGTCTCCCATGATCTTAGTGACTTGAAAGTCAGCCACTATTTTTACTTCTGCTACATCGATTTCCATGTTCTCCAATCTTCCTATGGGAAAGATACAATATTGGTTTGCCATTCTTAACTGAATTGGGGAATATGTCAGTCTCGGTTTTCCTAAGGCTTCCTAGGTATTCTTGGGCAGAATGTTCACATTTGACCCTAGGTCCAAGATGACGTCTTTAATTTTGAAGTCATCTAACTGGGATACTAGTTGGAATGCTTTTCCAGGCATTATTTTCCGTCGTTGAACTCTCTGAGTACTCTTCTGAGGAAGGTTAACCAAAATCCTTTCTTATGAAGTTTCTTCATTTCCTAGGACTATGTATAGCACATTGCACAAAAAAAAATTAAGTTCATCATTCCCCAGAACGTCAGAGAATAATAGAAACCAGAGGTCAACTACATTTTGAGGTTGCTCAGGTTGTCTTGGTATGCCTACAGGGTTTCTTAGTGCAGGGGGTGAAGCGGGGAATTGTGCCACTTTAGGGTATACAACCGGCTGAGGGGGGTTGTCTTGCATTTTATGATTAGGAAGATTTTGGAATAATTCTATGGCATATTTAAAGAATAGTGTTTGCTTTATGGGGTCGTACCTGTCTTCTTTAGGTGTTGCTTTATGAATCTGAGGTAGAGTATCAGCATCAGCTCTTGTCTTTTCTCCTCCTCAAGTGACAATGTTAAGGTTTGGAAAATGTTCCTTAGAAATCCTCTTGATCTCTGAACTGATGAGGTTAGTTCCTCTTTGTTTTGCTCTATCCTCCCACTTTACAATTAGCTCTAGGCATTCTTCGATTGTGTTTCCGTTGGATCTACAATGAGAGAACCATGGTTGTCTTATATGAGGGAAATCTCTATCCAAGTGACCATGTTCATCACAGTTGTAACATATTCTCGGTCCTCTTCCTCCAGCTCTCCCTCCTCTGAAGTCTCCTCTAGCTCCACCTCCTCAACCTCTTCCTGGTCCCTGTGGGTTTTTATTCACCCTGAATGTTGTTCGGTCTAGCCTATCTGCAAGAGAATCCAACACTCTACATTCATTGGTAGTATGTGTGGTGGATGTGTAGAACTCACAGTGTACTATGTTTGGTACTGTTGAATATTTTTTAATGATGAGGCACTATCTTGGTCCATGCCCAATGGTTTGGTAGATCTCACAATATTCCGTTGTTGGTGTTGCTTGGCCTCCTGGGAAAGTGTGATATGGAGTGGGATGATGGAATAGTGAGTTCGTCAATACTTTTTCAACTCCTCCCATGGGTCTTAGTGGGGCTACAGTCAGATTTTGAGGAGGTCCCAACCCCCTTATTCTTGGACATTCGTTCAACAAATGACCTTTCGTATAGCATCTTGTGCACCAAAATTATGGTCGTCCTGGTCTAGGTATCATCAACTCTTGAATATTTTATGTAAGTGTTGATATTTTCCCTTGTAGTTGCGCTAAATTCACATCTACTGGGGGTTGAGTTACTCTAAGGTTCCCAGGGTATCCTTCCATGGCTTCGATCTTCATTGATTGTTCCAAGGCGTCTGTTAACATGGCTATCTATTGTTGCATTATCGGAATCTGAGTCAGAGGTAGCAGTCCCTGAATGTACCACTCCCTTTGATGTTCTTTGTGAATTGGATGTGCCAACCTCCCTATGGCATCTTTAAACTTTTGGTTGTACTCCCAAGATGATTCTCCTTCCCTCTATTGGATCTCACACAACTCAAATAGAGCATGTTGTACTGACTGAGGTAGTTTGAACTATGCTATGAACCATGTTCGTACTTGGTCAAGTGTAAACACTTGACCTTGTGTCCTTGACACTCCTGGTTCAATGATATTCATGTACCAATTGAGATCACAACCTCTCAAGGTATTCTGGAACTCGACCATCTTATTTGCATACAGAGTCCCTCTAGATCTCTAGATTACTTCCCACAAGAACCAATGTTGTTCAATGTCTTCATCTCCCTTACCCCAAAATTTTGGGTATCTCACGATCAAACCTCCCATATGGATGCCCATTGTTGATCATGTTGTTTGTATCAATATGAACCCTAATGGTCCTGCTTGTGATCTACCAGGGGATCCCAATATCCTCCCGATACTCACACTTCCTAGTTGCGACTGATTAACTAATTGTATTGGAATAGAACTTGCACGAGAAGGTAGTGTTCAACTTACTACTTGTATAGAAGGCACTTGGGGTATGGGTGATTAGGGGCTGGAGCCACTGGCTTCGAGGAAGTTTTCTTTAATCTGGGGGGTCTCATTATCTTCCACTGGAGCGATCTCTTCGGTTGAATTCCCGATTTCCTCTGTCATTGAGGTTGAATCTTCTCTTTCTCCTCCAAGATTCATGTTTTCTTCCTCTTCTCTTACATCCAGGATTCCTCCTTCTCATCCTGCCTCCTGGGGACTTCTTTCTCTCCTTTATTCTCTCTCATTTAATCTTTGACTGGCCAGTTGTTCCTTTCTTTTCATCCTCTTCAGTTCTTCCATTTGTCTTTCCTCTATTTCCCATGATCCTCCTTCTTTCCTCAGCTTTTTCAGACTGTCTTGCATCTTTATTGATCTTTCTATGCCACCATTTTTCGACTGTGGTAGCTCTCTTCAAGGCTTGCTCATATCTCGAATCCATTCCTTGCTGGTCCCCCCCCATTTGTCAAAGAACCCTTCCCCTTTCTTATGCCATGACTTTCACCCCATTTCGCCCTACCCCAAGCGAGGGTATTTACGCTGCCATCTCGTTTGGGAATATAATCAACATCCCTTCCTCCACCAAGAAAGTCTTAATCCATAGGGGGATATCTCTTAATAGTCTTCCCCTTGCGCCTTTCTTGAAAATTTCCTCTGCTCGTGAGAAAGACTGGTGGTTCTTAGCTACAAATTTGATTATGTATCCTTCTATCACGGTGCTAACCTAGAAATCCACAGCTCGTGTGACTATGAAATCCATCCTATGGAGTGCTACTA
The DNA here is from genome assembly GCA_009831015.1 of Picea engelmannii. Lineage (NCBI taxonomy): Eukaryota > Viridiplantae > Streptophyta > Pinopsida > Pinales > Pinaceae > Picea > Picea engelmannii. Next base: position 101,974 of record ML791843.1, read on the forward strand.
AATTGTCAGTATCCCATGTGTAGATCTTCTTGACTTGTCCCTAGAACTCTAGAGCTTCCTGGAGTCTCTTGATCTAGTGAAAAAGTTCTTCCAGGAATTTAACCCAGAAAATCTCGTACTAGTTGCTTGATCTTTCCGAGTAAAAGATTACTTCCCTAGTAGTTCCCACTGATTTTCTTCTTAGTTCCTCTTATTTCCATGTGAAAATTTCATAGTTTGTTTCCCCCCATTGATTGATGCCATATCTATGGATTGGCGGTAGCATTCATCTTACAGGTTCTCTTTTTACACGGGTCCCTGCAACGGAACCAATTTGTTGGTGCAGATTAGATCAAACCAAGGTTATTCTAAGGTTACCAACAAAAGGTACCATGTATTCTAGGGCATTGGCATTTTCATCTCCTCCAAAGAGAAGAATTCTCACTCGAAGTGCTACTAAGACATAAAGAGAGGGAAGGGTAGGGAAAATACCAAAGAGAATCCATAGATCATCCAGAACTCATTCATGTTCTTGCGCAAGAGAAACATCATATCTGAAACACCTAACCATAAGAACTGGACCTACTTACATTATGAATAGCTCTTTAAGCATAGAACCATTAAAAAAAACTCATAAACCATAAAGGAGCAATGTAATGCACAAGTAAACATACAAAGACACATCCTATTTTGAAAATTTGGTTCTCCTTTATCATATTATCTCTAGGATATTTCTTTCATTATAGACTCAGAATCACATAGAGATATTTAGTACAAACTCTTGGCTCTAGGCCTCAGCCATAGAGTTCTAATTCCCTAATTGATAAGTCTCATTTCTTACAGACTCACCTCTTCTCAACTTACAATAGGTAGCAGAAACTAATCCCAAAAACCTTAGGCGACTTTGATAGATGTGACTCAACCCAACTCTACTCAACTCATGAATGAGTGAACCAACGGACTGAACATACGAAAACAATATCAACCCAACCTAACCAACCCTTTTACAATTATATTCAGTCCTATATATAGTTGGGTTATGTTTTCCTATTCGGCTTGTTCGCTTTCTTGTTCTATTGCAACTATTTTTTTCTTAGGTGGTGTTGCGCTAGCATCCACAACTACTTTCTGTTATTCTTCCTTCCAACCTCTGATGAAGTTTGTGTGACTCATGCTTATTCAAAACTTGTGCAATTCTTTCTCAAAAATGAAGGGCCCAACACCATCAGAAGTGGTCCACATATCTGCAACAGTTTCATTTGAACATCAAGTACAAGAAGGCCAGCACCAATATGCTTCATCCGACCACCGATCATGGCGATAACCACCATCCTAACCTTTCGTTGGGTAACCTATTTCAGCCACACATAAAAGACACTCTTGGAGGGTAACCGAGTTCCAAATTTGTAGCTCTAGGATTCTCTACTATGTCACTTGGGACACCTTTGTGTTCCTTCAAGAGAGTGTGCCAAGATGAAAGGCCTCTATACTCCATTTCCTACCTCTAGTCGACCTTGGTAATCCATCTCCATGGATTACATGTTGGGCCTTCCTTATTCTAAGCATGGAAATGACCTTGTTTTCATGGTCGTCAATAGATTCTTGAAGATGGCCATTATGGCGACTTGTAAGAAGAATATCACAGCAGAAGCCACTGCTAAAATATTCTTTGAATCAATGTGGGTACACTTTGGGATCCCCCAGTCTATAATCTGATATCAGGACAGTAGGTTCCTCAGTACATTCTGGTCTAGCCTCTAGTTAATGCTGGACACCAAGCTCACTAAGTCCACAGCTTTCCATCCCCAAACTGATGGCCAGACACAGGTCATCAACAGGATGATCGTACACATTTTGTGTATGTACAACTCAAAGAATCCACACACATGGGATGAGAGCCTCCCCTGTGTACAAAATATATATAACCGATCCCTCCACAGTTCAACCGACCACATCCCCTTTCAGGTGGGCTTGGGATTCCATCCATTGTGTCCCATTGATGTAGCCATACCATTTGCAGCTACTTAGGTTGATTCATCTCATGTCCATTCTAAAGATTCCAAGGCAAACAGCTTCATTGAGTGCATTCATCACATTTTCCAACAATTTCATGACATATTGGACAGATTCAATGCTAAGTACAAGCAACAACATGATCAACATTGGATGCAACACAACTTCCAGGTGGGCGACAAAGTGTGGCTACATTTGCAGAAGGAGGGCCTCATTGGACCCCACCGCAATATTTCCCCGCTACGATATGGTCCATACACCATCACCAAGGTTGTAGGCAAAAATTCCTTCAAGCTTAGTATCCCACCATCCCTTGTTCAACACCCAGTGTTCAATTTGGACCTCCTTCGACCTTACTTTCCACCTCTATTGGACACATCCGACATGGCAGAACAACTCACACCAACATAGTTAAACCCAAACTACATGGAACAAGAAAAAAATGATTGTATTATGGACAAACATACCAATAACACCCACTAGGATAGGATCCAGCTATATCAATTTGTCAAGGAAGGCCAACTCCTTCACCAAGGCAAGTGGCTCACCAGGGACCAAGTTCAGCTGAAGTTTCCTCATCTCATGGACGAACTCAACGCAATGGGAACTATTGCTTCCTAAGGGAGGAGGAATGATCCAAGTGAATATTTCTGGCCACCCACCTATTCCACTTGGACCCCCACCATTGTTTCTTTCAGTTTTTCATTTTCCTTAATTGTAGCACAATTTACTATTTTTGGGAGTTTTCGGGTCCTTAACTTATGGAGTTGTTTTGAGGCCCTAAACGAAATTTTTTGGGCATCAACCGATCGATGAATATTTTTCCATTCGAGACATGATATTTTTTGTCATCATTTGTATTCCTCGGATAGATATTTCTAACGATGTATCATATGCATCAAACGAATATAGTATGCAAAAGTTATGACCCCAGGAAATTGATGTACCAATTTACCCCGATGGGGCCCATATTCTGGTTTTTCATCTCCTAGGGTTAGGTTTTTGGATGTTTAGGGTTTCCATTGTTCCTCAATAACATATAGGACTTCAATCCTAATTGTAACATAGATTTCAGAGGCCTATAGTTCCCACATCTCTTCTCATAGATAAGCTACCAAGCGCCCTAGCTAGTTTATTTCTATTCTGTCTGTAAACAAATTTCAGTTCTTTGATATTAATTAAATGAAGTGTTATTTCCACTACATATTTGTATTCATGGTTATTTGTGTATTCTATTGCGTTCCTGCATAAATTCGGATCAGGTACATGGTTGATGTACATGGTTGATGTGCATGGTTGGAACATGGTATGGTACATGGAATGGTGTTGAGGTGCATGGCTGATGCATGGTTTGGTACAGGTTGAAGTGCATGGTTGATGCATGGTTTGGTACAAGTGTTGGTGCATGGTTATTGCACTTGTTGTGGTACATATTATGGTACATGGTTGATGTTATAGGTTGAGGTATAGTTCGATGCATGGTTGATACATGGTACAGGTTGATACTTGGTTGAGACACATATCTTGTGATGGTATGTGGTGATCTTGGTACATGCTTGGCAGAGGCATGTGTTGGTGTTGTTGAGCATATGGTTTGAGATATTCTCTTAGTGATGTTGGCATGAGTTTCATGCGTATGAGAGTGGATATGGTTTCATGGATGAGAGAGTGATTGGTTGGATAGGTTATTGTGAGAGAGGTTGGATACAGTGATAGGTTGACAATGGTAGTGATTGTGGTAGTGACAGTTTGGTCTACACTTATATTTCAAGGTGGCAAGATGGGGAAAGGAAAGGGGGTTGTACCCTCCTTTTAGTTGGAGCCAGAGAATTAGGGAGTTGGAGCTTCCTTGAAGTTGGAGCCTGAGAACTAGGTGGTTGTAGCCACCTTCCGGTTGGAGTCAGAGGACCCAGGGGGTTGTAGCCTCCTTCTACCTAGAGCCATACAATTATGGGAGTTGTAGCTTCCTTCATATTGGAGCCTGAGAATATGGGCCTGGAGCCTCCTTACAATTGTAGCTAGAGAATTTGGAAGTTGGTTCTTCTTGTTATCGTACAATTTGTACTTGCCCAAAGCCCAAGGCAAGTGGAAGCAATATTTTCATAACAGGGAGTGACCTATCACTGTCACCATAATAGGAAACCCCTTTCTATTTAGGAATCTATCACAGTACCACAAGGGAGATGTCCCCAGTAACCTAAGGGTTTGAGAAGGATAAGGTAAAATATGTAAGAAAGTCTCACCGCTCTCATAGGTCACTCAATTCATAGGTTCTTTGTGTCTTATAGAGATGAAGAAAAGGGTAAATAAGGTGTACCTGTTGGCATGTTTTATAGATAGTGTTTAATTTTCATTGATGGAAAGAATAGTGTGTGCATCGATGGAAAAACAGGAACAACGTAAGCTAAGGAGGATTAGCGCAGAGTTGCACGCAGTGCGTAGGTTTGCACCAGGGACAAGGTTAACTCATTGCCAAAGCTCAAGAGAGATAGTGTACTCAATATCTCAGGCAGATCAAAGGTCGAGGCCTTTGACACTTATAAATTCTTCTAAGTAAGGGGGATGCATAATCTCGAGCAGAGAAGCGACATTGATCGTTGGATCCCATTCAGAATTCTCAATGACCGTCAGATATGAATCCAAACAGGAGGAGCGCAAAGATGGAGGACAGATCTCTGGCGTTAGATCTGAGGGAAAGGTCCGACCATCATTGGATCAGGAAGAACCTACACATTATTTAAAGTACAATATCAAAGTGGTGGTCCAACTCCATTTCGGAGTTTTGGCTATTGAAGTTTCGGATACCGGAAGTTGGAGTGTCGAAACACTTTGCAAAAAGAATGTTGAAATCGCAATATGTGAAATCGTGATATGATCTAAGCCATTGAATCAAGATAAGATATGGACCATCAAATCATAGGACACGTGGTGAAATATCATCATGTCCCTAACTAGAAAGTCAAAGGAATGGGGTTCCCTAACCTCTTGAATTCGCGATATGTGAAATCATGAAACTATCTTAGCCGTCAGATCGAGGTTTGTTCTGGACCATTGATCTGAGCTCCATCTCATAGCTTCACCTATCGTGACTAGGAGTGACGAGAATGTCCATCATAGGAATCATGAGATGCGAACTCACGATAAGATATGGATCGTCAATACACCAAGATTCTGGACCATTGATTCAACTCCATTTCTGAGTTTAGCGAATCGCGACTTGGAGAGGCAAGAAACATAACCACAGGAGTTCTGAAATGCCGAAACGTGAAATTTTGAAATACTTTAAGGCTTGTGGTCTAATTCGGTGGTCACATCATCGAAGAGCTGAAGAGAAGAGTACGTGCAGAAAATCTCCTTTTCAGCGTTTCAAGGATCGCGACCTAGAAAGTCGAGAAACTTCACAATGGAATTAATGAAAAGGAGAAATGTGAAATCATGAAAAGAACATTATGAACAAGCACTTGGTCATGGCCATGGTCATTTCAAGGAAGGATCTAGTGAAGAAAAGCTCCATTTCGGAGTTTCAGAGATCACGACATGGAGACTCAAGATGTCTCATCGCAGAATCTCTGAATTGCGAAAGTGCGAAACGGGTAAATAATGCAAGAACCCATCAGAGTTAATCCAATGATGGAGGTGAACATGAGCATGATCAAAGGGATAATCTTGATCCTTATAGTGTAACTACTAAAAACCATTGTTGGTTTCTACCATAGGAGGCGAAGAGACTTCTGTGTGATTTCCAGAGGAGCTGAAGAGTTACAAGGAATATGCCAGTGGAATGAAGACGATTCGTGGAGGAAATTGACAGCTGGAAGAGGGTTGGAGCTCATAACTGAAACATAAAGGATGAGCTTGATTGTGACAGAGAAGACGAAGAGTCTCAACTTCCAAAGAGAAAAAGGAATCTCGGCATAACACCTAGTGATGATAGACACAAGGGTTGAACTGCTAGAGAAGCTGAAGAGTCACAATGATGATCAGGTAGAGAACTTGAGATCTAGAGGAGATTGGTGCGGTATGAGAATGCAGAGGAATGGACAATATTACATGCACAAGGTGCACAGAAGCTATAAATACACGGTACAGAGAAGAGATGGGGTTGCGGTTGTTGTTGGAGTTGTTGTGGATGTTGTTGTTGAAGGTGATTCATGCATGAAGAAGGATCAAAGTGCAGTAGCTGAATAGAACAGAAGAAGAACTATGCAGCAAATGGACATGGCACACAGAGCATAAAAAGCAGAAGAACAGAATGGGCTGCGGATGCATGCTAGAAGATAGTGAGGAAGTTTGAGTAGAAAAATCTTGCAAAACAGTGATGAGACTGGTAAGCTGTTATTGAACACTATATCACTTAAATAGATTTCAGTATCTCATATTCATAATCCAGCGTGGTTGGGAGGTGCTAGGGAGGACTAGTGTCCTCAGAGGTTCAAGTGGGTGCTTGAACACAAGGTGTTGGTGCTTCCTTCTAGTTGGTGCTAGAGAAACCAAGGAGTTGGTGCTTCCTTCTAGTTGGTGCTAGAGAAACTAGGTAGTTGGTGCTTCCTTCTAATGGGTGCTAGAGAAAAACAGAGAGTTGGTACTCTCAACAAGTTGCA
>ML791843.1:109806-142675 GCA_009831015.1 Picea engelmannii
ATGAAATGAGAATAGTTAAAGATAAACCTACCTCCAGAGAAGCATCATTTAAAGAAGACAAGAATGAGGATTCTGAGCCCGATGAAATTGAAGCAAAATTTGTGAAGAGACTGAAGAAGGGATCAGGAAAATACAAAGGTAAATTGGCTTTCAATTGTTTCAACTATGGTAGGATAGGTCATTTTTCAAATAAATGTCCCTGCAAAGGAAAGGATCAGACACGTGATGATGAGGAGAAGTACAAACACAAAAATTTCTTTAAAGAGAAAAACTTTAAGAAGAAAAGTTTGTGCGTAATAAATGATGATGATCCTTCAGATGATGAAGAAAATGAATCCTCTATTGAAGATAAACTAAATGAATTCATACTTATGGCCAAAGAGGATTATCATAATAAAATCACAGGGAGTGATGAAGAAGAAGTTGTGGTTGACATGGAAGGAGAACTGATCAGTGCACTGGAAGAGATTGACATACTGAGAATCAAGAACAGAAAGCAAAGACAATTGTTGATACAGTTCGAGAAAGATAGTAAAGAACCTGATGAAGACCTTGTCCTACTAAAAGTAGAATTGGAAGAGGAAAATAAAATTGAAGAGATTCTGAAACAACAACTATCAGAAAAGAAGGCAAGATGTGAAGCATTAGAACAAGAAGTAGTGAAAACAAGGAAAGAAATGGAGAAGTTTCAAGCCTTGTATAATCAGAATCTGTCAAGTATCAAAGCCTCAGAAGGATTGTCCACCATTCTGAATCAGCAAAGGAATCCAAAGATGAAAATTGGCTTGGGGTATGAAGAGGGATCAAGAAGTGGTAAGCCAGGAAATGAAGAACCGATCAAGTTTGTCAAAAGTACAACCAATGACAATAACAATCCTGCAGAAACAAAGGAAGACAATCAACCGCCCAAGTCGAGTAAGGTAAAAGATGCCAGATCTAAATCTGTAGAACAAAGAAGTAATGTGCTCACTACTGAATGATGTCATCATCCTGGAATAAATCGATTTGCTCAAAGAAGACAACCATTTTCCAGGTACAAAGAATTTTTCTATGGCTATTGTTTCTACTGTGCCAACTTTGGTCACAAAGCTGTAAATTGCTCCTTAAGACTTAGACATGAGGAATTAAGATTTCAAAGGAATAAATACTTGCCACAACAAAGAATGATGCAGCCAAGTAACAAACCTTCACTAATTTCCAATTATCAAATTAAGTCCAGGGACATGCAACTAAAGAGGTCAAGAAATAATCAACAATCAATGAGTAGACAATGTTGCACCAAAAAGTTTGACCTGTTGAACAATGAGATTGAATTCTACATCTGTCATAACTATGGACACAAATATATTGACTGTCGTTTAAGGGAATATGAACCAGATTTGAAATCTCCTGCTGAAAATGTCAGGTTTTGGAAGAAGAAGGAAAGTAACAAGTGTGGATTAGTGTTGTCCGCTCAAAGAAAAATGAACCCTTGGTATATAGACAGTGGATGCTCCAAACACATGACAGGAGACAAAGGCAAGTTTCTATCTCTAACTGAAAGCAAACTAGGAAACATAACCTTTGGAAATGATGCTCCAGGGAAAATAAAGGGCAAAGGGATGGTGAGCTTAAGTAATGGAAAAGGAAAAGCCCAAGATGTTCTATTTGTGGATGGGCTGAAACATAATCTGCTCAATGTAAGTCAAATGTGTGACAGAGGATGCGAAGTGTTGTTCACATCCAAGGACTGCAAGATAAATTCTATAAAATCAGGACAAGTGGTGGCCAAAGGCATAAGGACAGAAAATAATGTATATGTGCTGAAAGAAAATAGAGAAGAATGTCATCTAAGAAAACATGATGAAAGCTGGTTGTGGCATAGGAGACTTGGACATATAAACTTTGACCACTTAATCAAACTCAAAAACCTCGAGGCAGTAAAAGATCTTCTGAGAATATCAAAGCCCCAAGATTCAATGTGTAAACCCTGTCAAGTAGGGAAGCAAAACAGGACATAGTTTAAGTCCAAGAGCTTTAACTCAACAGAGAAACCACTCCAATTAGTTCATATGGATTTATGTGGACCATCAAGACAAGAAGGTATAGGGAAAGAAAACTACTTCATGTTGATTATCGATGATTACTCCAGACTTACTTGTGTTGCCTTTCTCAAAGAAAAAGCTGAAGCATTTGAGAAGTTTAAAATATTTAAGGATTTAACAGAGACTCAAACATGCAAGAGATTAAAGGGAGTAATATTAGATCGGGGAGGATATTTTATGTCAAGAGACTTCAAGGAATTCTGTGATGAACATGGGATCAAGAGAGAATACATAATCCCAAGAACTCCACAAAAAAATGGAGTTGTTGAGAGGCAAAACAGAACAGTGCAGGAAATGGCTAGGTCAATGATGAATGAGAATAACATTGGTCAAACCTATTGGGTAGAAGCAATACACATCACAGTCCATGTGCTTAACAAATCCCACTTCAGACCACAAAGTGACAAGACACCTTATAAATTATGGTTTGGAAGACCTGCCTCAATCAAACACTTCAGAGTCTTTGGGAGTAAATGCTACATAAATAATAATGATGAGAACCTCGGAAAATATGATGACAGGGCTGATGAAGGTATCTTCTTAGGGTATGCTACAAACAGTAAAGGATATAGATGCTATAATAAGAGGCTGCATAAAATGGTTGATTTATTGATGTAAAAATTGATGAAGGAATCCCAGCAAGAGAGGTGTACAGTAATGAGTCTTCTATAGAAGACACAGCTAAAACTAAAGATGAATAGGTCCAAGAATCAGAAAATGAAGACTCTGAATCAGATGAAGAATCAGACACTCAGACAGACTCAAATTAGCAGTCAACTACAAATTCCTCCTCCAGAATCATTCAAAAGAATCATCCTGCAAGTCAAATAATTGGAGAAAAAGACAAAGGTGTACAAACTAGGAGAAAGCTAATCAAAAACACCTAACAATATCATATAGCCTTCATATCCATGATGGAACCCAAGAATTTTAATGAAGCCAACAAATATGACCACTGGGTTAAAGCAATGAATGAAGAACTTGATCAGATTGAGAAAAACAATACGTGGGAGATGGTTCAAAGACCTGAAGGTAAAAACATCATTGGCTCCAAATGGATCTTTAAGAATAAGTTGAATGAGAAAGGACAAGTTATCAGGAACAAAGAAAGGTTAGTCTGTAAAGGCTATGCTCAGATAGAAGGACTGGATTTTGATGAAACATTTGTGCCAGTAGCAAGATTAGAAGCTATCAGAATGTTTCTTGCCTATGCTTGTCATAAAAGGTTTAAGGTCTACCAAATGGATGTCAAGTCAGCCTTTCTAAATGGAGATTTAAGTGAAGAAGTCTATATGGAACAACCAAAGGGTTTCAAACTATCTGAACCCTGACTTAGTATGCAAGCTAAAGAAAGCTTTATATGGTTTAAAACAAACCCCTCGAGCCTGGTATCACAGACTGGATACGTATCTCAAAGACAAAGGGTTCAAGAGAGGAACAACTGACAACAATCTGTATATTAAAACAGAGGATAATGATTTTCTCATCGTATTGGTCTATGTAGATGACATCAACTTTGTATGTAATAAGGATTCATTGGTACAATGGTTTGCTTCTGCCATGGAGTCTGAATTTGAAATGTCTATGATAGGAGAACTGTCATTTTTTCTTGGTCTGCAAATTACTCAAAGATCCGAAGGGATGTTCATTTCTAAAGAAAAATATCTAAGAGAAATACTTAAAAGGTTTCAAATAGAAGATTATAAACCTATGGTTACACCTATGGTAACTGGATGTAAATTAAGCAAGGATGATGATTCACCTGATGTTGATCAAAGGTCATATAGATCAATGATAGGTAGCCTGTTGTACATCACAAAATCTTGCCCAGACATAATGCATGTTGTAGAAATGGTAGGAAAATATCAGGCTGCACCTAAACAGAGTCATTTGCAAGATGTCAAAAGGATATTCAGGTATTTGAAAGAAACAATGACTTATGGTCTGTGGTATCCCAAAATTCAAAATCTTCAGTTGACTGCTTATTCAGATGCAGACTGGGAAAACTGTGTTGATGAGAGAAAAAGCACCAGTGGAGGAGCATTCTTCTTGGGGGACTCCTTTGTAGCCTAGATTAGTAAAAAGTAAGGTTCCATTTCTTTATCAACCACAGAGGAAGAGTACATTGTTGTTGCTACCTGTTGCACTCAGGTATTATGGATGATTCAAACACTTGCAAACTTGGAGGTAAAGTACACTGCACCAATCCCAATTCATTGTGATAACACTAGTGCCATCAGTGTGTCTAAAAATCATGTCTTCCACTCCAAGACCAAGCATATTCCCATAAAATATCATTTTCTAAGAGAGCATGTCACCAATCAGATTGTTCGGGTCCATTACATTCCCACTACAAAAAAAATTGCAGACATCTTTACTAAACCCCTAGAAAAGACACCATTTGAATATCTCAGACAGAAGATGGGTGTCATCTCGTCTCACATCTAAGAGAGTCCATCCTATTAGGGGGAGTCCTGTATTGGTGACATATCTGATACCTCCTAAAATTAATGCAACGGCTCAGGGGGAGCGTGTTTTCTTTGACATTGATGTCAAAGGGGGAGAAAAGAACAGGGGTGTCGTTGTTGCCATCAATGCCAAAGGGGGAGATTGTTGGCATGTTTTATAGACAATGTGTTCTTTTCATTGATGGAAAGAAAAGAGTGTGCATTGATGGAAAAACAGGAAAACATAAGCTAAGGAGGATTAGCGCAGAGTCGCACGCAGTGCGTAGGTGTGCACTAGGGACGAGGTTAACTCATTGCCAAAGCTCAAGAGAGATAGTGTACTCAGGATCTCGGGAGAATCAAAGGTCAAGGCCTTTGACACTTATAAATTCTTCTAAGGAGGATGCGTAAGCTTGGGCAAAGAAGCGACATTGATCATTCGATCCCATTCAGAATTCTCAATGACCGTCAGATCTGAATCCAGACAGGAGGAGCGCAAAGATGGAGGACAGATCTTTGGCGTTAGATCTGAGAACAAGGTCCAACCATCGTTGTATTAGGAAGAACCTGCACATTCTTTAAAGTACAAGATCGAAGCGGTGGTCCAACTCCATTTTGGAGTTTTGGCTATCGGGGTTTCGGATACCAGAAGTTGGAGTGTCGAAACACTTTGCAACAAGAATTTCGAAATCACGATATGATCTGAGTCATTGAATCAAGTTCAGATCTAGACCATCGAATCATAGGACACGTGGCAAAATATTTTCATGTCACTGACTAGAAAGTCAAAGGAACGGGGTTCCCTAACCTCTCGAATTCGCGATATGCGAAATTGCGAAACTATCTTAGGCATCAGATCAAGGTTTTTTCTGGACCATTGATCTGAGCTCCATCTCGGAGCTTCGCCTATCACGACTTGGAGTGACTATAACCTCCATCACAGGAATCACGAGATGTGAACATACGATAATATATGGACCGTTAATACACCAAGATTCTGGACCGTTGATCCGACTCCATTTCGAAGTTTCGCGAATCGCGACTTGGAGAGGCAAGAAACATAACCACGGGAGTTTTGAAATGCTGAAATGTGAAATTGCCAAATAATTTAAGGCTTTTGGTCTCAACCGATGGTCACACCATCGAAGAGCTGAAGAGAAGAGTACATGTAGACAAGCTCCTTTTCGGCGTTTTGGGGATCGCGACTTGGAAAGTCGAGAAACTTCACAATGGAATTAATGAAAAGGCGAAATGTGAAATCATGAAAAGAATTTTATGAACAAGCACTTGGTCATGACCATGGTCATATCAAGGAAGGAGCTAGTGCAGAAAAACTCCATTTCAGAGTTTCATAGATCGCGACATGGAGACTCAAGATGTCTCATCGCAGAATCTTCGAATTGCGAAAGTGCGAAATGGGTAAATAATGCAAGAACCCATTAGAGTTATCCAATGATGGAGGTGAACATGAGCATGATCAGAGGGGTAATGTTGATCCTCATCGTGTAACTGCTAGAAACCATTGATGGTTTCTACCAGAGGAGGCGAAGAGACTTCTGTTTGATTTCCAGAGGAGATGAAGAGTTACAAGGAATCTTCCAGTGGAATGAAGAAGATTCGTGGAGGAAATTGACAATTGGATGAGGGTTGGAGCTCGTAACTAAAATAGAAAGGATGAGCTCGCTCGACTGTAACAGAGAATATGAAGATTCTCAACTGCCAAAGAGAAAAAGGAATCTTGGCATAACACCTAGTGATGATAGACACAAGGGTTGAACTGGCAAAGAAGCTGAAGAGTAGCAATGATGATCAGGAAGAGCACTTGAGATTTGGAGGAGATTGGTGCGATATGAGAATGTAGAGGAATGGAAAATATTGCATGCACAAAGTGCACAGAAGCTATAAATACACAGTACAGAGAAGAGATGGGGTTGTGGTTGTTGTTAGAGTTGTTGTTGGAGTTGTTGTGGATGTTGTTGTTGAAGGTGATTCATGCATGAAGAAGGATCAGAGTGTAGAAGCTGAATAGAATAGAAGAAGAACTATGCAGCAAATGGACATGGTGCACAGACCATAAAAATAAGAAGAACATAATGGGTTGTGGATGCATGTTGGAAGATAGTGAGGAAGTCTGAGTAGCAAAATCTTGCAGAACAGTGACGAGATTGGTAAGTTGCTATTGAACACTATATCACTGAAATAGATTTCAGTATCTCATATTCATAATCCAGGGTGGTTGGGAGGTGCTAGGGAGGACTGGTGTCCTCAGAGGTTCAAGTGGGTGCTTGAACACAGGGATTTGGTGCTTCCTTCTAGTTGGTTCTAGAGAAACCAGGGAGTTGGTGCTTCCTTCTATTTGGTGCTAGAGAAACCAGGGAGTTGGTGCTTCCTTCTAGTGGGTGGTAGAGAAAAATAGAGAGTTGGTACTCTCAACAAGTTGCAACTTGAAAAATAAAGGTTGTATCCTCACAATGAGTTGGTTCTCATATGTATGATAATGTAAAGAATGTAAATAATACTTATCATATAAAGAAGAAGAGTTTTTTACCCTATATGGGTTTCCTTGGGAAATATTTTTCTCTGTGTTTCTCATATATGTGATTGATGTTGAATGTGCCATTGTTTATTTCCCTTCATTATTGTGATCATCATTGAGTGCCTTGTAAAGATTTTAAAAGAAGCATAATTTTTTAATCATGGTAACAACTTATTCACCCCCCCTCCTCTCAGTCGTCCAACAATACCTACACAGAACAAGATAACAAATAGAAAAGGAGTGCACTTTCCAAGTACCATATGATGTTAGTTCTTCATAAGACCATAAACCTATGGAAAATAAGTAAGCTGATATAAAACTGTAGTAAGGTAATTATTTATAAAAGCAATGAATATTTTGTAATAGCCACAACATTTATGCCTTAAGAATGCTGAAAATAACAAGAAAATATAGCTCTAAGTTGACAGAATGATAACAAATTGTCATAATCAAAATTGGCAATGTCTAATCATCTTTTAAATTTATTTTTGAGATGAATTTTCTGCCGTTAGATTATTGTAGAAATCTTTTGCAACAACAACAAGTTAATCAATTTATTAGTCTAGTCTAAGGTTAGTAGAAGTTAGTAAATGCTTCAAAGAAGATAGCATGAGAGTTTTTTTATCAGTCAATCACTATAGTGAGTGGACTAGTGTCTTTATAGGGTAATGGAGTCTATAGATGATGGTTTTCTTTTTGGAAGAATTGACACAATGATTTTACTTTCCTAAGGACAAGAGATGGATGAAAGAGGTGTTGGATTTTCAAGGCCTCAATATCCAAACCCTAAGAACACACTTGCTAGAGTGTAAGCAATTTTAGGCCCTAGAAAGATCTTCCTTCCTTAGACTATTAAAATATATTAGAATAAAAAAATGACTAGGTAATGACCACTATAGTGCTAGAATTTAGGGATCTAGAGGTTCAACTAAGTCAAGATCTTTTTAGCAAAGTCTACCAAATGAAGAGTAAATAAGTAGAAAATTAAGTCTTTTACTTCTAGGGTTTGTCAAGCAAGAAATTTCATAATCTTTAACATGAACAAGCAAATTTTAACATAAACCATTCAAATGAAATGAATAATTTCTTATTTACTTACTTCACCAATCATAATCAAGCCACAAAACCCTAAAATTCCAAGTAACTACACCAAAAATTATCCAAGTTTCAAATTATAGCCTCCAAGAGAAGTGCGCTGAAAATTTCAACTAATAACCCTAGAAGAGGCTTGTATTTCAGACCATGCACTTGTGTGGTGACTTTTCTATGATGAAAAAATGAGATATTTCTCTCTATTTATATAGTATCAATGACCTTTAATTAAAATTAGGTCATAAAAATGCTAACATGGCCAAATTACATTTAAAATCCAATCTTTACATAAATGACATTAATTAAAACCTAATTTCATCTCCAAGGGTGACTTCTGTTGGCGCCGAATTGATCATTCCAGGGTCCTTCATAGGTTACCAACAAAAGGCACCAAGTAGTCTAGAGCATTGGAATTTTCATCTCCTTCGAAGAGAAGAATCCTCACTTGAAGCGCAATCAAGATAAGAAGATAGGGAAGGGAAGGGAGAGTACTTAAGTAGGTTTCCAGAATCTTCAAGATTCACCATAACCTTGTGAAAGACAGACTAACCACATAACAGATCTGAACTCATTCATACTAGAAATCATTTGTAAATAGAGACACCGCATTGATCTTATCAAACATAAAGAAGTGAAATAAAGAGATGATTCATAATCATAAACATAGATTGAAACAGTATATTTTAAAATTTTAGGTCCTTCCATATATATTATCAAAATATATTCTCGGATACAAGCTTGAAGATACAAATAAATACTTTGTTACAATCTTCTGGCTCTGGACTCATGCCTTAGAGATCTATCTATCCTTTTCCCCACAATCTATACTAGTTACAATCACATAACCTTTAATCTTTCTACGTCCTCTATACCATCTATCACTCTACATTAGCTATGCCATCTAACCCTTTACAATCATATGCATCTCATAAATATAGGTTGAGTGGGATATTCTAGCTTTAGACTCTACATGGTTTCTTGTTCTTGTTCTGTTGTAACTTATTTTGCCTCACCGGTGTTGTCCTGTCCCTTTTCGCAACCATTTTTTGTTTCTATTCTTGCTCCACTGTCCAGCTTCTTTGTGGCCTGCGCAACCCGTTTTTGACCAAAATTGGGACTATATTCCTTCTTGTCCAACTTCTAACCAAAAACGAAGGGCCCAATAGGCTCCAACCACAATCCTTGACTCGCCCTCGAGTCAATTCCTTGGCTCTTTCGCGGCTTCTAGGAGTTCTTATTGCTTTCCTTTTTCCTTCGTCTCTGATTTGATTTCATCTTCTTCTTGTGCTTTTTCCTTTTATAACTCTTCAAACGAAGGGCCTAACTTTGGGACCAACTCTAAGGCTCGCTTCCGGACTTCTTGAAAACCCACAATTTTTTCTTCCACTTCCTAGAAAGGAGTAAGGCTTCAGCTACAAACTATTGAGTCACATATGTAATGCATCCTTTAGGATTGGATGCAACCAGGGAGTTCCACTTAGAATAAATTGCAGCATCTACTTGATGCATCTGCATATATTTTTTCTAAACCATAGGTCAAAATTCGCACATCTCCTTCTTACCTACTACTTGTGCTTCAAACAGATCATTCATCTCATTCTCTACCTGTTGGATCTAATCAAATTTCTCCTACTGCTCTAAGGGATCCATGGTGACCCCAACTAATTCATTGAGAAATTGTATTCTTGCACACACATCCTCCATAGTTTGGTTGTGCCTTGTAATGATTCCCATATAGTTGCTAACTTCACAGAATATCCTTGTTCATTTGGTTGTGCATTTGTGCAGTGTTTCTCTAACATTATTTCCTTCCAGAACTACTTTCTCTATATTCTCTTGCAGCTTCATGGGTTGTTGTTTTGCTTCCCGTTGGATCTCCTGCAGCTGTGCTTCTAATTTATCTGCACGAATGGCTAGCTATGACCATGCTCCCTAGAGTAGCTTGATCTGATGCTCAGGCTCTCCTATGGCACTGGACTCTAGCAGTTGAGGTGTTTCCTTCCTTATCTCTAGCTAGGCTTCGACGATATTCTTCTAGACTATTTCCATCTTATGCTCTGCCTGGACCTTGGCATATTTATTCTGTGTTCTGTGTGCTTGGGAGAGAAGTGCTTCCTCCCTTGCGAATTATGCATTCCTTTATTCCTGTTGGAACCTCTATTCTAGTTGATCAGTTGATGCTCTGATCATCCCGAATAACTGTTTTGTTGGCCACTATACGAGGTTGGGAAAAGAAGGGGTGGCCTCCCTAGGTAATCAGACCTACATGTTGTAGGAAAATCTCCCTGCAGACAGGTAGATTGCCTCAAAGAGCTAGACCCTACTCTAAGATAGAAAGTGCTTAACGTGGACACTGACTTCCTTTCAAATCCACACAAACTAGCACATGAGAAGGAAGGATAACAACGGTACCTTTTTATCGATGTTTGTCCCTGCACGCTCCAAAATGAGCTTTGAAATCTCGCTCCTCGCTGAGTCCTGTAGCCAAACAAAGTACGGCCACTTCCTACTCTATTGATGTTAGCTTGAAAATAGATCTATCTATCAATGATAGGTTCATGTGAGATCAGACACAAACTAGAAATAAACAGGCCAAGCATGTCATATTGATGAGACTAACGACAGCAGTACTTACAATCGTAGATGCGAATGTGATAGCTTCTTCAAGTCCCCTTTGTCTAACCCTTGCTCAAAAGATCCACGACCTAGATGATAGCAACTTCACTGATCACTTCTCCTTTGATTGGTTGTGTGTTCCCTATGAGATCATAGGTTTGATGCTAGCAATTCTCCCCCCTTTTCACCATCATAGAGCTTTCTTATATAGGTTAAGAGGAGCTTAACCTCTTGAGTTATCTTTAGAACAAGTTGAGGAACTTCCTCCTTAGATCAGGGATCCCCTGATGGAACCAAGAATTCAAATGCAATTGCCTTCTAAACTTGAAAGATCCTCCCCTTATTCTCCTCAACGGGCCAACTACTACCTCATATTAGGCAGCTCTCCCTCAAAAGTGGCATCAGAGCGTTGTAGCGCTCCCTAGGAAGCTTGAGGGAAGAGCTAGTGCTCCAAAGGTGGATAGCGCTCCTTCAAAGGGGCAGACAAGCATTGTAATGCTCCCAAGGCTGATGTAGGGGAGCGCTAGAACTCCTAAGGCTGATGTAGGGGAGCGCTCACCCTCAGAACCTTTGTTTAAGAGCTCTTCTCAGGTGATAAGAGTTCCTTGACTTCAGTCAACCAGTTCCCCTTCTCCAAATCAAGTGTATGAGATTTTTTAAGTGCCTCCTTAGTGTCATCATTATGGAAGTATGCTTGAACAATGTTTTTGACACTTGTGAACAACTTGCGACACTTCCGAAATTTGTAAGGAAGATGCGACACTTATGACAATTGAGAGGAACATGCGACACTTATCCAGTTGAGTAATTTTGACGTGTAACAGATTTCCCCCCAAAGTATGAAGTTAGAAGATGCAAACTGATAACTGAAATGATTTGTAGATGTTAAAACAAGGGTATAGACTCAGAGAACCTGACGTAAGCTACACAAAAACATCCAACAAATATCAGGACATATTCCAAATCCTAAGGCAGGCATACCTATGCTTGGTTGATCAAAACTTGCAAGATATGGCTGCCATAAAATACACTGTGGATCCATAATTGTATTGATAAGAAGGTATATCCATTGAAGATACAATGTGGATCTATACTCTGATGACTTGGACTGATCGTAGCGACGAAGAATACACAGTGGATCTACGAGATGACAAGACATAGCCACGACCAATACAAAGTGGATCTATGTAACAATGTATGTGTTCTTTGTCCAATAGAAACTCCTTCGCAGCCTGGGCAAAACATATATCAAAGTGGTTACTCAACCCAGGGTCTTCTTACCAATGTCAATATAGTACGATTATAACCATGTGAATAGATGTCTTGACGTCGAACATGGCAGAAACCACTTGATTACCGGTCAATGGTGTGAACCGTTAACAAGTGCGAGGGAAATCACCATTAATGTCAATGATTCCCAAGGTACCCTAGTACATTCCAGGGAATGTGAATAGATGAGTTGAGGTCGAACATCCATGGAATCATCTGATCAGAGGTCAATGATGTAAACCTACTATCAGATGTGAGGAGGCCTGCCATTCAGGCATGCAGGTCCCAAAGTACCAACGGGTTTCTAAGTCTGATCCCTGAATAACATGTTGAATTCGACAGGAATAGACTCATCGAGGGAGGGCCTTGATGTATCCCCAATCAACGACACAAAACGAATATAGAGATGTAATTGGTGGATCAAAAGGACATGGACTGACAAAGATTTTGAGGCAAGATATTTGGGATGGCTGAATCTAGAGGTGGATACTTCCCTTGAACACTGAGGCATGACAGCGAAACATGACATGGACCAAAACTATGCAATGGATACTGTGACTTGCATCGGGTGACCCAAAGGAGTGAAAGGAACTCAAAGGATTGGCTCAGTGCAGAGGTTCAGCGGATTATGATGTATGCAAATGACAAAGTGTCGTGTTTAAGGGTGACTCTAAGAATTGTTGGATAATGTTCTCAAGAGACTGCTTGGCTTGCTTCTTTCAATTTTTCCCCCATACAGATAGACGAGTACCTCTTTTTGATTTAATGATCTCGAGGAGGATAACACATGCTCGATATAACTCACCTTCGGTAAGTTCCTCTTCCTTTTTTTAACAAACTAGAAGAAGTAAGGGTTCGGTCCCATATGGGTCTATCGATGTGTGTTTTAACGAGTCCAAAGACAGAAAACTCAGAGTTTTTTCAGGATTATAGAGTTTGGAAAAACACTCAAAAGAGAACTCTCTCAGTTTCTTTTTTGTATAGTAGTCTAACGAGATAGAAAAAGAGATAAACTATCGCTCGAAAGACGCCCTTTCTGACCTTTTAACGAGTGTGAAAGGAAGCTAGGTCACTCGACAATATTTTCATATTTAGAGAGTCTGAAATGGGTTTAAAGTAGACTCCAGGGGGGTTCCTTTTTCGTGTGTTCGTGTATCTGTACGGGTTCAAAAAAGAGATAAAAGTTTACCCAGTTACGTTCTCATATTATCGAGCTCGAGAACGAACTAAGACTATGCTCATAAGTGCGACAAGGTGAATAATCCATCAGGACTGCCAGGAAACCTGCGATGCCAAAACTACAAACTAGGGTTTAGTGAAGCCAACATATTGTTAGAGAAACCCATAAATGACCATACCTTATGAAAATGAAAATTTATAAATAACAATACATTGAAAATTTCATTTACCATTTCATTTTGCACAAGGATTTTGGAGTAGTGGAGATTCTCATTTTGAAGTGGATCTTGTTTTGTTTGTTGCYAGAGCTACGGTTGACCRTTTCTCTTGTCATTCGGACCAAGTAGATCTCCATCTCTTATTATTTCAATTACATGGTTTAGTATTCATTTTCATAGCATCATTTACTTTAAAATATGAATTCCTAAGTTGCCCCAAACAGAACCAAATTGACCTCTTTGAAAATCAATGGAAAAATGGGATTCTTTTTGCGAAAACATCTAGAAAATGATGGCTAAGATGTCAACACCTCAATGGTCAATTATATAGGTTATTTTTTGGCAAGGAATCTGTGATAAAACCCTCACGTGTGCCCACGCAACCACAAAGAAATCATTTGCATTTGAAAACGTTTCATTGTTATATGATGGATGTTAAATGGTTAAGAGAGGGCGTGGTGGTTATAAAAGAGTGTGTGGTCACTTTTAAATAATGTGGGCATCTTATTTCATGTTTTAAATTTCTTTTGAAAATTGTCGAAATTGTCAAAACGTGGAAATAATGAATTTCTTTATTTTTTTGTTTTGTAGGTAACTTCGGTGACCATGATCGAGTGGAAAGAAAGAGAACATGACATGGATGACTTAGCTGCCTTGCAGAGTCCCCGCACACGAGCTGCGTTGCGAGATTGTGGCTTGCTCAAATTCTTCAAGTTGCAAAAAATGAAGAAAGAGATTTTATTGCTCGAGCATATGATTGGCCTATGGGATGTTGCAGAGCAAGGATTTTGGATTGGCACAGAGCTTTTAACCATTGAGTTAGAAGATGTGTATTTTTTGACTGGCCTCTCGAAAAGAGGGGTCCCCATATCTTTCTCTGGGCAGAGGGTGCTACCTAAACAAGTGGACGTGTATCTGGCATGCAACTGTATCCCAGAAGCAAGGCTGGTAGGGGGTAGAATCCCTATCAAGGAAATTTGAGAGCTACCCCTCCAGTCTATACTATTTTCCATCACGAGTGTGACGGGCAGTACTAGTGTGCATCTAGCATCAAGATCATAGGTGGCTTACAATGTTCAGTGTTTGGAACCAACACTATTCAACTAGAGTGCAGGGTTCCTTCAAAATGTGAAGGAACAAATTTCACGGTGCAGGATAGGACAGAAGCAGTTTGGTTATGGCTCATTCTTGGTCTCATTTTTTCTAGAGCGCATCCCCCAGATGCAGCCTCAGATAGCACTGGAGGTTCGACCATTGGATGAACCGAGGATGGAGAGGTGGACTAGTCTGTCTCTGAGGCACCAGCATTTTTTAGGCCAAATGGTAACTTTCGATAAGAAAAAGTTCCCCAAGGGAAGATAAAGGCTATCTTATGTTGATCAGCAGGTAAGATTTCAATATAGTTATACCCAGAAAATCCATCCATGAAAGAGAAGATTACGCTCCATGCACAATTATCGATGATTTGGTCAATGAAGGGCATAGGGTAGTTGTCCTTAGGACAAGCTCTGTTGAGATCTCGATATTCAACACAAACACGGATGGTCCCTTGTTTTTTGGAAACCGGAACAAGGTTGGAGACCCATTCGGTCAAAGGGATGGGGTAGATAAAGCCAGATTTGAGAATTTTTTCAACTTCTGCCTTTATAGTTGCGATTTTCTTGGGATGAACCGGGCGAAGCTTTTGTCGAACAGGTTTCGCATCAGGGTAGGTTTTGATTTCATGTACAACGATGGAAGGGTCGATCCCTGGAATTTCCTCGTAGCTCCATGCGAAGACATCGCGGAATTCCTTAAACAAAGCAGTGTAAGAGACCACTTCTTCAGGTGTGAAATTAGCACCAAGGTGAATGTTTTCCATGACACCTTCTTTGATCAAAATATCAATAACGATCGTAGTAGAGATGTTTCCCATGTTCCCCTCAGAGAGAGTATCTTGTGTGAGGATCGAAGATTGTGGAGCATCGGTAACATCAGGAGGGAATACAGAGTGTATGTCTTGATGAATTTCTTCCAAAGGCGGAAGAAAAGAGGATCGATGATGGTTATCAGCCCAAGGCAGATCGTCAATGCTAAGCATTTCCATAATAGATTCGTCAGAAGGAAAAATATGGGAAATGTAATTAATGGTGGACGACAAGGAATCCAACCATGAGGGCACCGAGTATGCATCCAGTGTCAATAAATGTGGATTGTCCAGAGAGGGAGAGGCAGATTGAATAGCTACATATGCGGCCTCGGCTGGGCTAAGTGGCATAGTTTCACTGAGCACATCGAATTCCAGAGCACTAGGTACAACCCAAGGGTAAGATGATTCCAAGGATTGATAAGGCATAGTCGAGATCATATTGACGGCGGCAATATGATGGGTGGTAAGTGGAAGTGGTGTAGGGAAAGTACCCATAAGGCTAGAATATTTCAATAAGCCAACACCAACGCTTTCATACGTAACTGGGTGGTCTCCCAAAAAGGGAATGTTGTTGGTGACAGAGATGTGAGCGTCGGGTGTACAGAAATCAAGTTGATCGATGGTGACAATTTTTCCTTGATGGGGGAATTGTACACATCGAAACACTGACGAGGCGACTGCAGTCATAGTGTAGAACCAATTTCTCCCAAGTAGTAGGTTGTAATCGAGGGGAGAATCGACCACCTCGACATCAACGGTAACAGTTTTTCTGCCCAACTGAATGGCTAAGAATTGTAATAATGCATGAGGATGAAAACCTCATCCATCGAAAGCATGTAACATCGTAGAGGATTTGTTAACGAAAGGTGATTTTAAGCCCTTCCAACAAGCTAAGGACATGACACAAGTAGAGGCTCCCTCATCCAGGATAGTTCGATGAATTTGTTGATTGTGAACAACAACATCAATTTGGAAAGCTAGCTGGTGGGAGAGTCATGGTTGACGATCATCCAGATTAAATGTGAGGTTATTTGATGACTTGGGATCAAAAGCACCGATAGCAGCTAAGAGCGTTCTACGTTGGCTGGGACAGTGTTGTAGAACTTCCAAGGCGAACATAGCACACGGTGCTTGGGCCAAATCTTCTACAATGTTGTAGTTTTGGGTAGCCCGTGAATTAGGATTGAAGGTGGATTTCCGGATGGTGCTCTTAGGAGGGTGTAAGATAGAGTCAAATGAAGGTTTCTCAATATGAAGTGGCCCATATGGAGGACTAACAGACGGAGGATTAATGGAGGAGGGTAACGGCTATGGTGCGTAACCATTAGTAGTCTTCGGTTTATCAGGTTTAACTGGTGCGTCATACGTCACAGAGAAAGTGGTCAGGTTAACCCCGTTGAACATGTAAATGTGGGCACTTGTCGAGGCCTCATCATGGGGTGGGTTGGAAATTCCCCCAGCAGTGGGGTTTGAGCAACCAAAGATTGTTGTTGTGGAAAAGGATGAGTAAGCACAGTGGGTTGTGAATTTCCCTTAAAAAGCTTGGCCACTTCATATTGATGCGGACAGTCTTAGGTGTAGTGATCGTCACCACAAATGAGACATGGGAATTTCAGTTTTTGTTGTGGTTGTTTTCCGACAGCAGGGGTTTGTGGTTGATTTTTTGGTTGTTCGTTGTTATTGTTTTTCTTTGGTTTGCTTCTCGCTTTCTTCTTGCCCCCAAGTTTTTGTGAAGGGGTCGATTGGACCGCATTCACATCAGAGACCTATGTTTGAGGGGGGGTAGAAGAGGGTGCATTCGGGCTGGGAGAAGCTATCAAAGAGGGTCGTTGAATCGTTCCAGCCGACTGGGTAGTAGATTGGGTTTTGACAGAGCCAATAACTCCATCCACGTGGGAAGCAGACGATGGTTTGGATGGATCGTTAGTGGCATGGGTAGCATTTGGTATCAACTCATACAGAGTACCAAATTGTGAATAGACTAAGTCTAAGTACTGAGCTCAGGCAATGGCTTCTTCCTCGGTGACTACACCACCCATGGCAACATCGTGAGCAATCTGGGGTAACAATGATTTAGTGAACCATTCCGCTAACAATTGGTCAGGAATGACCGCTTTGATTAGCCTTTGTCATCGTCTCCATTCATGAATATGATCAGAGATATGTACGGACATTGTCTGATGAAGGGAGGTTAATAGTTCAGTACTCGTCTCCTATCGAATAGGTAGTTGGAAGTGCGTGAGGAAAGACATGGCGAGAGAGTTGAAATCGTGAAAAGATGTGCGCGGTAATTCAATATACCATTTCGCCGCGGAACCCATAAGTGTTTGTTGGAAAGGACACAAACGTATAGAATCGTCCATGAGGGAGTTGGATGAACACCACAAATGGAAAGTCATCACGTGGTTGTTTGGGTTTTCTCCGGACTTTCCGTTGAATTTTGGGATATCATAAGGAATTTTAGCTGGAATAGCTGGCCAAACCGGAGAATGATAAATAGGATCATTCATTAATCGAGACAAGTCTGGAAGGTCCAGGGTAGCTAGAAAAGGTAGTTGTTGGTTAACCTGTGGGTAATGCTGGTGTGGCATGGGGACACCAGTAGGGCCAATCACCGAGTTATGTGGATAATTGTAACTAGTGGGCCCTCTTGTATGAGGTTGGTGTTGACCAGGGTACACAAGATTCGAGGTGTTTTGAGGAGCATGTGTGAGCGGAGGATAACTGGATGGGTTTTGAGGGTTATAGGTTGGGTTTGGAATTTTTCCATAAGGAGGTTGTTGTGGAGTCTGAGAATTGTGTCATGCCGAGAACTGTGGGTTTCCCGGAAAAGGGACGTTCTGTGGATTGGGTGTGGCGGACACATTTTGCCCATATGGTTGATGGTAGACTCTAGATTGAGGCTGCCCCCTAGCATGAGGGTGACCCCCGAATGGAACTTGTCCTCTGGTGGGAGGATGCCCCCCAGCTTGAGGTAGAGTTCCCAGAATTTGAGAACCAGATGTAAATGACTGATCGGTGCCACCGAGCGGATTAGGACCACCAAGACCGGTCCCTCCGGGTTGTTGGATAGGTATAGAACTTCTCAGCATAACTTGGGTAGTAGTGGTTTGGGTAGTAGTGGCAGTGGGAGTATTCAGTGCTCTGAACCCAAAAGGGAGTGTAGGTCTTGGTGTTACAGGTGTGCCAACCACAGCTTGGTTGACCACCGCATTACCGATAGGAATAGTCGTAATGTGAGGGACCATTGTGGAATGGGCCATCTAGAGGGGAAGAGTAGACCTTGGGCCAACGGACGGTATGTTCGTACCAACGGGCGGTGTGGTCGTGAAAGTGGTGGTACCAGTAAAATGGTTTAGGAGTACGGTGTAGGAAATGGGTGCGTCAGCGCCCATCCCTGTTCCATAAAGATCTCACGCCATGCGTGGCAGACTTCAAACAATGTCTACGGTCCAAAAAGGGTCGTCGGCTAAAGGGTTTTGATGAGACCCAGCCGGGATGTCAGAAGGATTGACGACAACAAATTCACCAGTGGAATTGAGTTGGAGGACACGTCTTTCATATCCCTTCGGAATGCAAAAATCTTTCGAAGACTCTGAAACAATCTGAAAATTCTTTAAAGGAGTGGGAACTTCTTCCTGGGAAGTTGTAGTTTCTTGAACCTCGCTCTGTTGAGGATATTCCTCCATAGAATGAGGGGGTAAAGGGGTGTTTCCTTCCATATTTTCTGGAGGAAGTCCCTATAGCCTCCGCGAATGGCGTGGAGGTTCGATGTTGGCGAAAAAGAGTCGGCGAAAAATATCTATGGCCAACTACCAAAAAGAAATAGTATACGCTAATAAAATCTAAGAACCACAACCAAGCAAACAGGACCTTCTCTTGATGATCGTACTAGTTGGTGATGAAATCCAACGTCGCGTGATCAAGTCCAGAAGGGGCAGGGATAGGGTGGAACAGTTACAATGGTGACCTACTTAACGGACTTACGCCTTGGTGCAAGCTTCCACGTAGTAATTGTGGATTTACCCTCCAAGGAGCCCGAGTGAGTTTGACCAATGTCTGCTCCAGGTACAGTTAGACTTCCTATCACTGTCACCTTGTGTAAGACCCTAAATATTATGGCCACTAAGGTTACCAATTCGCAGTCAGCCCCTGGGCGGGAACAGTCAACAGTCTGATCCGAACATACGGGCAGGGTATCAAGCCCGAAATCAACTAAAAGGATTCCATGCAGTAATTGTGGATTTACCTTTAAGCGATCCCCATAATATGATCTGACCACCACAATCAGTTAAACCACAGAGGGTTAGTCCCTGTAGCTCACCCAAATGCGACCTCGTGCGTAACCACTATGTTAGAGGGGGATCCCAGGCAGACTTATATGATAATTGGATTTGATTCTCCCTAACTCAGGATGCTAATGTTTGTTTTGGAAACTTTGGAGAGTTATGCTCACAGCCTAATCCAAAGTACTAATCCTAATCTACTGTTGGTGGAGGATCCTAGAAAAGAAAAATTTCTAGATAATTTTTTAATTAGCGTTCATTTTATAGTTGTTCTTTACTCAAAAGGGGTGCATGGAAGTGAAATGAATGGAATGATGAATCAGTCCCAAAAATGCATCAAAGATGATAAGCAGTCATTTTTTTTCGATGAACATCTATCTAAGGGAGAGAGAGAGTTATTTTCACTAACAAGCACAAATAAGGAATGTCCTCAAACAAATTTTCTTCAATCAAATCCTGATGTGATGCTAAATATTTTGAGATACCTTCTAATATGCACAACCAATCATGAAGATGCCTTCTATTGTTCGCATACGAATAATGATTAATTCAAAACAATGCTCGTCTTTGCTAATCATCTTCTTGGATGAATGAAAATCAGAACAACAAAAGCAAGAATCATACAAACAATACACCCTCTCGTTATGATCAAAACAAGAAGCGAAAGAAAAAAAACAATCAAAGAGAAATCAAACTTCACACCAAAGGAAATGTCGAAGAAAAGTGATCTTAACTAAAACCAAATGAAAAGATCTGTAGGCCTTTGATGACTTTCACCAGAGTTTTTCGTTCAGTCAAAAAGAGAGAAAGACAATGCATGGGTTTCAGACTCCAAATGGTAGAAAAACTCAACAACAATAGTGAAGGAGGCTACAAAATCCAAACAGCAAGATGTTTTTTCTTCAAAGAAGACAGATGTCAAGGCTAGAAAGGAAGAAGGATTGACTCACAAGGTGACCCAGCAAGAGAAACACAGAGGTAAAACCCAGAAAAAGAAATTATGGAAGGTTTATTGGCCAAAAGAGGGTTGGAGCTCTGTTTCCAAAGGCAAGGATCATTGTAGTTCTCTGTGTAAGGCACTCAGGGAGCACTGGCACTCTATTAACACAGGGACAGGGGTTCCAGGTTCAAAAAGCTCTTAAAAATGTCAAAAATTCAAAAATTGCAGTTCAAATTCGACAATTAGGCTGAGTGTGATGGGGTAGGGAGCCAATCATCTCATGAAACCAATCAAAAGAGGAGTGAACCAGGTCTGAAATGATCAAGGGGTAAAACAAGGTATATGAGGAGAAATCAAAACAAGAAGTTTTGATTTGAGGACTCCCCAGCGGAGTCGCCAGTTTCTGTTGTAGGAAAATCTCCCTGGAGACAGGTAGATTGCCTCAAAGAGCTAGACCCTACTCTAAGACAGAAAGTGATTAACGTGGACACTGACTTCCTTTCAAATCCACACAAACTAGCACATGAGAAGGAAGGAGAACAGCGGCACCTTTTTATCAATGTTTGTCCCTGCACGCTCCAAATCGAGCTCCGAACTCTCACTCCTCGCTGAGTCCTGTAGGCAAACAGAGTACGACCACTTCCTACTCTATTAATGTTAGCTTGAAAATAGATCTATCTATCAATGATAGGTTCATGTGAGATCAGACACAAACTAGAAAGAAACAGGCCAAGCATGGCATATTGATGAGAATAACAACGGTAGTACTTACAATCATAGATGCGAATGTGACAGCTTTGTCAAGTCCCCTTTGTCTAACCCTTGCTCAAAAGATCACAACCTAGATGATAGCAGCTTCACTGATCACTTCTCCTTTGATTGGTTGTGTGTTCCCTATGACATCATAGGTTTGATGCTAGCAATTCTCCCCCCTTTTCACCATCATAGTGCTTGCTTATATAGGTTAAGAGGAGCTTAACCTCTTGAGTTATCTTTAGAACAAGTTGAGGAACTTCCTCCTTAGATTAGGGATCCCCTTATGGAACCAAGAATTTGAATGCAACTGCCTTCTAAACTTGAAATATCCTCCCCTTATTCTCCTCAACGAGCCAACTACTGCCTTAGATTAGGCAGCTCTCCCTCAAAAGTGGCATCAGAGCGTTGTAGTGCTCCCTAGGAAGCTTGAGGGAAGCGCCAGCACTCCAAAGGTGGATAGCACTCCTTCAGAGGGGTAGACAAGCATTGTAACACTCCCAAGGCTGATGTAGGGGAGTGCCAATGCTCCTAAGGCTGATGTAGGGGAGCCCTCACCCTCAGAACCTTTGTTTAAGATCTCTTCTCAGGTGATAAGAGTTCCTTGACTTCAGTTAACCAGTTCCCCTTCTCCAAATCAAGTGTATGAGATGTTTTAAGTGCCTCCTTAGTGTCGTCTTTATGGCAGTATGCTTGAACAACATTTGCGACACTTGTGAACAAATTGTGACACTTGCAAAAGTTGTAAGGAAGATGCGACACTTACGACAATTGAGAGGAACATGCGACACTTATCCAGTTGAGTAATTTTGACGTGTAACACTACAGTGGGATTCCACTAGTAGTCGGATGCTCCAAATGTGTCTTCACCTCCTCCTCTCCTAATGGACCTAGCGCAGGTTTCAACCTCAATGTTAATGGTAGGAAAGTTAATACTTATGTTCTTTCTAGGTGGAGATGCATCATCTCTGCGCAGTGTTGTGGGTTTTGGAGTACCAGCTCCATTTTTTCCTGCACTGATGTTGCACTCTATTTGATGTCGTATCAGGTTCTTTCTGAACCTTTGGTACCTCTGCCTCTTTGTGGACCTTAGCTTCTGGTGTTGCACTCTTTTAGATAGCACTCTCAACCTTGGTCTTTGAGGGAGTGCATTGAGGACTTAGGACTTGTGGTTTCAGTACAGTTTGCATCTCTATTGAAGATGGATTGTTCTGAATTGGCACAAAGGGTGTGATATGTTGGCTCTGGGATTCAGGTTTTGGACCAATTCGTTTTGGTCTTTGTTCATGTATCTTGGGGTTTAAACCAGTGAGTTCTGGTCTCTTCTCGAGTATCTCAAGGGGTTCCAACTGCATGGGCTCTGGGTCAATAGTTTGGGATGGGAAGGTGATTTCTAGGGGTGTCAACTAGGGTTATGGGGGTGATGGGGATTTCTCAGTAATGATGGTTGTGAATAGAGTGGCTTCAGGATTAGGTTCATCCTGGATATCAATAATGTGGGTTTCTCATGTCATTGATATAGTGCGATGAATGGTGGATGATATTGGTTGGGGGTTCAGAACCTTACTTGGGGAGATCATCATCCTGGGTTTCTTAGCCAATGGATCTCTAATGAAGGAAACACTGAGAATTTCATTGACATCCTTACCTATCAACATGACTTTCTCTGGAAGTTGTGGGAACATGGGTAATGTTCTCGTTTTTCACTCCAATGGCTACATCTCTTCCTCCTCTTATGAATCCATCTGTTATGGGGCTTCTTTCTTCTTCTCCTTCGGGCCCAAGCTCGATCCTACCCCTGCTTCTTGACCCCTTTTATTAATCAGTTCCACTGGCATAAGGTAGTGCATCCCTGACTTGTGTGGGTTGTGTTTTACTCTAGGCCATGAAATGACCTCTTTTTCAAAGAGCTCCTCATCCAGGTAAAATGGAAGCATCTGGGTGTTGAAGTCTTCTCACTTGGAATGCCTTTAACATACAAATGTATGGTGGTAGTTCATGCTAAATGCAATGTTCTGCATGTTGAGGTTGAGCAATTCCTGTGGAATGTGAAACCTCTGTGTTGCACCTAGAAACCTTTTGTACCATTTCAAGAATTTTGTGTTGTTGAAGGTAGTGTTCTCTGAGTCCAACCTTGAGTGCCAAGGCTTGAACATATTTTCCAATCGCCCTTTATCTACTGGCGATAGTGTTCTTCCTATGGGTGGCATCCACTTTAACATAGCGAATGCAACTAACAAGTACCCATAAGTGAAGGTGTCACCCTTTTCCTGATCTTCATCGCAAGCCACTAGGATTTCCTCCAGTAAATAATTGCACCAGTTGAATACAGCATTGTTGGTGCAAAAATATTCCACCGATAAGGCATCCAATGTACATTCTCCTTTATAATACGACCGCATGACCTTGCTAGAAATTGTGTAGCAAGTGGTCCTGACTGTCTCAGGTAGAATGGGGTCAATCTTGGTTGTGTGTACCCCCCTCTGTGTATGAAATCGCTCATATATATTGGGTTCTCCCTTTTTCTTTCCATCTTGTTTGGACCCTAGAATCCTTTGGATACATCATTTCCTTTGATGGATAATCCAATAATCTGATGGATGTCTTATGCGTGAATTTGGTATCTTCTATTCTGCCACGGGCTTCTGTCGTGTACCCTGCTAATTAGAAACTTGGTACATCTCACAACTTCTCCAGTGGTGCCAAAAAATAGAAAATATCTGAGGTTCATAATAGTAGAGTTAAAAAGGTTGATGAACTCCGGCTTTGGCACAAACTTCATTCCTCCCAATTCATCTAGAGAGAGACTCCAAAATAAATAAATGTTCATCTAGGGGAAAAAATCTTGGCCTTTTAGGTCGAGGTCGAGGATTTTGACTTGCTCGACCTTCCCTTTGAGATCACCGATGATCTTGACTCGGGGGTCACATGGCTCGTCCGACACTGCATCCTTAGAAACAACACTTCTTCTCCCTATAGCTCTTGACATAGTGGCTCTAAATTGTCAATACACTTCAATAGGCTAACTAGGATTGGGTATCACGGCGGAGGGCCAAGGGATTGCACAGGCTTGAGTATAATTCAAAATTCACAAGGTGCTAATTTCTCTCTGGGAAATAATGCATCCTACACCGAGTTCATAGAACTTTATACTCAGGCTTAGCTGAAAACTTAGGTAATAACTGCTAAGGCTATTAATCATTATCCCTATAGACGCAACTTGGATTAGTATTGTCTGACGGGACTGGTTCATGGGGTAAATCTATTGCGTGATCTTGGCATTTATTGATCAAGTTGGTCAGGGATGTGGCCGATTCTAGAACTTACCATTTAACAGATGATAATCCTAGCATGAATACCGATGGCATCTTCATGTATCGTGGCTTTATGGTTTAACATAATTCATATGGGTTACTGTAGTGTTAATAAAGGCTATGATTGGATTGGGTTCATGTGGCACATGGACTAGGATTGTGTCTAGATTCGCTCTCCCTCCGAACAAAAAGGGTCCCTGTCACATTTAATGATAATCATTAATAGATTTGTGGCTCTTTTGTTGCTACATTGTTGAGTAAGTAGTTATGCATCAAAAAAACACTTAGACAGAAAAATGAACTACATGTCATGGCGCAAGAATGCACTCTTCGACTTTATTAACTGAATTCACAGAAATTGCAAAAAAACTCAGATCTAACTACTATACATGCTCCTTTGGACTAGAGAAACAGTCCTTTAGCTCAGTTCTGATACATATAGGGTTTCATATGAGCGCCATTCACCTATCTTGGTCGAAGTATCTCATCTAGTTGCACGAGTCTGACTTCTCCAAAGGTTGATCTCTGCAACTATAAACAGTCCCAACCTATGAATGCACAAATTGCCCGAATGTTTCTGGTACCAACTATCATAAAGTAGGACCTTGTCTCCTTGCACAAATGATTTAGTCTTAATTTGTCTATTATGCCAATATTTTTTCCTCACTTTCTCAACTGATTGATGAAAGTCTGCTAAAAACCTGGTCTCTTCAAGTTCCTTCAATTCCATAAGCCTCTGTGCAAAGGATTCATCCTCCGACATGTGTATAATATGTGCAATATATAGACTCAGAGTAATGAATTATGTAGGTACCACAACCTCTTTCCCATAGACTAGCTGAAAATGGAGTATACCTACAGAATTTCTTTACGATTGTCCTATAATCCCATAAAACTATTGGGACTTTGTCATCCCAATCCTCCTTGTTTGAACAACAAACTTTCATTAATCCTCTATCCTGAATCATGTTAAACACTTATGTTGCACCATTGTCTTGCGAATGGTAGGGGATATTTTTATTATGTTGCATCAAGAAATCTATTGTAATCTTTTCTATTGTACTACTGATAAAATGACCACCCTTATCACTAGTCAAACTCCTAGGACATCCAAACCGCGTGATAATATTTTCAAAAATGAACTTGGCAGCAGTATCGGTCGAACAATCCTGAAAAGTTGTTGCCTTTGCCCATCGTGTAAGGTAATTGGTTGTGGTAATAATATACCTGGCCTTTTAATTCTTAGTTTTGGGGTTGATCGGCCCAATGAAGTCAACCACCCATTTCCCAAATGCTTGCAAAGATTGAACTATATGAAGAGAAAATTCATCTCGGTGTGATGGCTTTCCCACTCTTTGACAGATGTCGCAATATCTAGCATATGCCTTTGCATCCTTGAAGAGTGTGGCCCACCATAATCCATCTTTGAGGACCTTCTATGTAGTGGCCTTTCCTCCAATATGACCTCCTGCAACTCCATTATGGCACTCCCATAGTATGTCTTACCTTTCGTGATCTAAAACACATCTCCTGAGGATACTATCAAGGCCCAACTTGTATAGTTACCCCAAAATCAATTGATACTCTATTTATCTAACCACCATATGATTGTTTTGAGTTGCAAAGTATGTTTCCGGTAGGCCCATGTACTTAAGAAGATTGTTATGTCTTCTAGGTATTTTGGTATGGCCTCAACCCGAAATAGGTCTGCATCTGGGAGTTGATCATCGACAGCTCTGCCACTTTCTCTTTACTCTAATATAGACAAGTGATCAAGCCCTATGTTTCATCTTACATATTTAATGATCACCTCAAATGAAAATTCTTGAAACAATAACAAGGATCGATAAATTCTTCCTTCTAGAACAAGGTTGTTAACTAGATATTTTAACGCAGAATAATTAATAAAGAAATTAAAATGAGAGCCTAAAAAGTAATGTCTAAACTTCTGTAAGGTGTAAATCATAGCTAAACCCTCCCTTTTTGTGCCTGTATAGTTGCACTCAGCTTACGACAACTTCCTGCTAGAAAAATAGATAGGATGATCCATGGCTCCATCTCCTGGTTGTGCTAAGATGGCTCCCAGGGAAATACCTGATGCATCTACATGCACATGAAATTTGTTTTCCCAATTTGGAAATATCAGAATAGGTGTTGTGCTAAGATTTTCCTTCAGGATGTTGAAGTATTTATCACACTCTGGTGTCCACTGGAATACCTCTGACTTCTTTAGTAAATTTTCCAGGGGTGTAGTAATGTTTTCATACCTTCTGATAAACCTACGGTAGTACCCTATGTGCCCCAGCGTGGAGTGCAACAGCTTAGCGCTCGTAGGTGGAGGCATGTTCACAATAACCAAAACTTTGGTTGGGTCTATCAGTAAACCTTATTGGAATACTATGTGGCCTGACAAATTTCCATGTGGCACACAGAAGATACATTTTATGAGGTTCAAAGATATCTACAATTCCCTACATATAACAAAAATTAGACATAGTAACACTACATGTTCCTTGGGAAGACTATATACCGTCCAATCATCCATACAAACTTCTATAAACTTGTGAATAAATTCTCAGAAGGATGCTATTACAATTCGGGAAAAAACTATAGGGGCATTCTTTAGACTGAAGGGAATCACATTATATGCAAACGACCCCCATTATGTTATGAATGTGGTATTTTCCTTGTCTTCTTTAGCAATCCTTACTTGGTGATACCCCAAAATCCATTTGTAAATGAGTAAGATTATTTCCACGCAACCTCTTCTATCACTTCATTAGTAAAAGGTGTTGGGAAAGATTCATGCACACAGGAAGAGTTAAGGATTTTGTAGTCTACACACACCCTAATATCCTCTATGTCTTTCTTTCTCTAGATGACTATTGGGATAACCCATTCTACTTCTTCCACTGGAAAAATAAGTCCAGCTTCCAGCATCTTTTCTATTTCCCTCTTAACCTTCACTCATGTAACATATGTTTCCACATTCTCCAGTCTTCCTATTGGAAAAATATAGTATTGATAGGCCATTCTTAGTTGGATTGGGGAATATTCCAACTAGGGTTTCCCTAAATCTTCCCAAGTCTCTTTAGGCAGTATATTAACATCATATCCTAAATCTAACATAACATCCATAATAGAAAACTCATCTAGTTGGGCAACTAATCTAAACTCTTTTCCAGTTTGTATTTTCCTTCTCTGCACTCTCTGAGTATTCTTCTTAGGGAGATTAGTCCTTATTCTAGTTTTTGGAGATTCTCTAGTTCCTAGGACTGGGTACAGGGCATTGCGCAACTTTTCTGTCAACTGGTCATTCCCAAGAATATCAGAAAATATTTGAAACCAAAGGTCAACTACATTTTGTGGTTTCTCGGGTTGTCTCATCGAGACTACAGGGTTTCAGGGTGTAGGGGGTGAAGCATGGACTTGCACGATATTAGGGTAAACGATAGGTTGAGGTGGTTTTTCTTTCATCTCAGGGCCAAGGATACTCTAGAATACTTCTATTTCATTTTTAAAGAATATCTTATGTTTCAAAGAAACATACATATCCTCCTTAGGTGTTGCTTTCTGGATCTAAGGTAAATTATGAGCATCTGCGCTAGTCTTTTATCCTCCTCGAGTAATGATATTAAGGTTGGTTAGTTGTCCTTTAATGACGCTCTTGATCTATGATATGATAAGATTAGTTCCTCATTTTTGTACCTGATATTCCCATTTCACAATTAGCTCTAGGAAGTCTTCAGTTGCGTGCCAATTAGTCATGCAGTGAGAGAACCATGGTCACCTCAAGTGAGGACAATCTCTAGCCATGTGGCCTTTATCATCATAGTAGTAGAATATACTTGGTCCTCTTACCTTGGTTATTCCTCCTATGAAGTCTCCTCCATATCCACTTCCTCGACCTCTTCTCGGTCCCTGAGCGGTTTCATTCACCCTGAATGATGTTCGATCCAGTCTATTCGCAAGTGCATCCAATGCTCTACGTTGATTTGTAGCTTATGTGGTAGATGCACAAAACTCACAATGCACAATATTTTGTACAGTTGAATAATTCTGAATAATGGGGCATTTTCTTGGCCCATGCCCATGGATTATAAAAACTCACAATACTCAACTAAAGGCTTTGCTTGATTCCCTGGAAAAGCATGATACGGGGTAGGGGTATGGAAAAGTAAATTCACAGATACTTGCACAACTCCTATTGTGCATCCTAGTGAGGGTCCCATCGAATTGTGAGGAGGCCCCATTCCCTTGATTCATGGACATTCGTTCACCAGATGTCCTTCTGTGTAACATCTAGTACACCAGGCTTGCAGTCATCTTGGTATGGGTATCATCAATTCTTGAATCTTCTCTGTGAGCATTGATATTTTTCCTTGTAGTTGCACCAAATTTGTGTATGTTGGGGGTTTGGTCACTCTTGGGATCCCTGGATATCCTACCATGGATTCAATCTTCATTGATTGCTCCAAGGCATCTGTCAAAGTGGCTATCCATTGTTGTGTTAATGCAATCTGTGTCAGAGCTAGCAATCCCTGGATATGCCATTCTCTTTGATGTTCCTCATGGATCGAATGCGCTAACCTCCCTATATCATATTTAAACTTATGTCTATACTCCCAGGCTAATTCACCTTCCCTTTGTTGAATTTCATACAACTCATACAAAGCTTGTTGTTCTTACTGATGAAGCTTAAACTCCGCTATGAATTTTTTTCGTACCTGGTCAAGGGTGAACGCTTGGCCTTGCACTCTTGTTACTCATGGATCAATGGCATTCATATACCATTTGATAGCATGACCTCTCAAGTTAGTATGGAATTCAACCAATTTATTCACATCCAGAGTCCCTCTAGACCTCCAGATTGCTTCACATAAGAACCAATGTTGCTCAACATCCTCACCTCCCTTACCCAAAAATTCTAAGTATCGAGCAATCGAACCTCCCGTGTTACCAACCATTTATGATATTACTTCTCCTACCAAGATAAATTCTAATGGTCTTGGCTGCGATCTACCAGGGGATCCCAATATCCTCCCGGTATGCACTCTTCCTAGTTGTGATTGACTAACTAACTGTAATGGAACAGGAATTGCATAAGAAGGTAGTATAGAATTTACCACTTGTATAGAAGACACTTGGGGTATGGGTGATTCAAGGTTGGTTCCACTGGCTTTGGGGTGGGTTTCTTTGATCTAGGGGGTCTCGTTCTCATCTTTTGGAAAGGTCTCTTCAGTCTAATTCTTGATCTTTCCTGGTATCGGGGTTGAATCTTCTCTCTCTTCTTCAAGATCCATGCGAGGTTCCTTTTCCTGTGCTTCTACACCTTCTTCTTCTTGTCCGCCCTCTTGGGGACTTCTTTCTCTCTGTGCTTCTCTCTCATTTAATCTTTGACTGGCCAGTCTTTCCTGTCTTTTCATATTTTGCAACTTTTCCATCTGTCCTTCCTCGACTTCTCCTGGTCTGACTTCTTTTCACAAATTATCAAATTCTTTTACTGCTTTTTTTATCTTACCATGCCACCACTTATCAACTATGGCAGATCTTTTAAAGGGTCACTCATCCCTTGATTCCATTTATTTTTTCTCCCTCATTTGTCAAAGAACCCTCTCCCCTCTCTCAAGCCATGACACCACCCCAAAATCACCCCACCCCAAGCGAGGGTGTTTACGTTGCCATATTAGTAGGAGACATAGTGAGCATCCCCTCCTCCATCAAGAAAACCTTAATCCACAGGGGGATTTCTCTCAACAGTCTTCCCCTTGTGTATTTCTTTAAATCTACTTCTGCCCATGAAAAAGATTTGTGATTCTTAGTTGAAAACTCGATAATGTATCCTTCTAATGTTGTATTGACCCAGATATCGATCGCAAGTCTTACAGGACGATCCATCTGATGAAGTGTTATGATATTTTATGTATCCCAAGAACAGGTCTTCTTGACTCATTCTTCGAATTCTCAGAGCTTCTTGGAGCCTATCTATCTAGTGAAAAAATCATTTCGAGAACTTAACCCGGAATATCTTGTACTAGTCACTTGATATTTCTGAGTAAAAGACAACCTCCCATGTATCTTTCACATATTTTTCTCTTAGCTCTGCTTCTTTCTATATGAAGGTGTTGCAATTTCTCTCCTACCACTAGTGAATATCATATATGTGAATCCACGGAAGCATTCTCCCTAAAGGTTCCCTTTTAACACAGGTCCTATGAACGAAACCATTTTTTTCGTGTGGAATTGATCAGACCAGGGTCCTTCTTAGGTTACCAAAAAAAGGCACCGAGTAGTCTATAGCACTGGAATTTTCATCTCCTCCGAAGAGAAAAATATCACCCAAAGCAAAACCAATACAAGAAAATAGGGAAGGCATTGAGAATACTTAAGCAGGTTTCCAGAATCTTCAAGATTCACCATAACCTTGTGCAAGAAAAAGTAACCAGTGCACAGATATGAACTCATTCATACTGGAAATAAAGACAATCAAGTTGCGGAAGCATTTGTAAATAGATATGACACATTGATATTATCAAACATAAAGAAGTGAAGTACAAAGATGATTCATAATCATAAACATAGAATGACACAGTATATTTCAAAATTTTAGGTCTGTCCATATATATTATTAATAGAGCTTCTCGGATACAATCTCATAGATACTAATCAATACTCTGTTACAATCTTCTAGATTCGGACTCATGCCTCAGAGCTCTATATACCCTTTTCCCCAAAATTTATACAAGTTACAATCACAGAACCTTTAATATATCTATGCCCTATATACCATCTACCCCTCTATATTTGTTATTCCATCTAACCCTTTACAATCATATGCATCTCATACATATAGACTAAGTGGGATCTTTTGGATTTAGACTCTGCATGATTTCTTGTTCTTGTTCTATTGTAACTACTTTTTCCTCGTTGGTTTTGCATTGTCCCTTTTCATGACTATTTTTTGTTTCTTTCCTTACTCCAATGTCCATCTTAGTTGTGGCTTGTGCAACCCGTGTTTGAAAAAAATTGGGACTGTAATCCTTATTGCACAACTTCTAACCAAAAACAAAAGGCCCAACAATGTCATTCCATTCTAGGGTGACATTAGGCCCCTAGGGTGGGACACTAGGCCTGAAATGCAGAACGTTTGTCCTCCAAAGGCTCTAAATGCTGCCACATTTCCCTCATAATTGTAGAACCTGACTGGATGACATCTAGGGTCAAAATGATGATGTCATGGGCTCTCAAGGGTCAAAATCATGGTGGGAAGGCAAGACCCCCCTGGGTCTAGGCCTGCCAGAGTGTCTTAGTTGAAACGTCCTTCTTTCTTCCTAGTGCAAGCCTCTGGTGTCTGTCTTCCCCTTGGTTGGAATCACAACATCCATCTGTGAGATTTCAGCCCCATGGAGGTACGAGCTAATCATTCCCCCATATGTACATGTACATCGAGAAAAGTCCCGCAGAAACAACAAGAACATCCTCCATGGGCTCATAAGTCATAGGGATCATAGCAATGTCAATCACATCTAATAATCAAATTACCCAAACATGTGCATAAAACCCCACTTTACCTAAACAAATTCTCAAAGATGTTATGCAGTTTAACAAGTCACGTTTGGAGAGGGTCTCAGGATGTCCTATAGGGATAATCCTCCTTAAGTTCGGGGTGTTTCCCAGATGATATCCAATCTAGGTCATGTAAGTGTTTGTGAGGTGACATGGAAAGTGTTTGGGAATAGGGTGTAGTGATAATAGGTAAATGTAGGTCTTGTTGGAAATACTAGAACAACTGAGAGGGGGGGTGAATCAGTTGTTTATAAGCTTAAACAATTTTATGCCTTTTAAATAATTATTAAGATTTCTTCATGTGTCATCAACCAATCATACAACATATGGACAGTAAGAGTAAAGATCATCAGTCACACATAAAATACACACAGAGACAGATTTTCACGAGGAAACCCATAAAGGGAGAAAACCTCTTCTTCTTCGAAATGATAGGTAGTCTTTTTCTGTTCTGTACATCATTTACAATTGAGCACCAACTCAATGTGTGGCTGCTACCTCTGTTTTACAAGCTGCGACTTGTTTGAGAGCTCCAACTCTCTGATTTCTATAGCACCCACTAGAAGGAAGCACCAACTCCCTGAAAACTCCAGCACCAACTGGATGGAAGCACCAACTTCCAGTTACACAGGCTCCAACCTGCATAACAGAGAACATCTG
>ML791843.1:158873-200841 GCA_009831015.1 Picea engelmannii
ATACTTCCATGATCTCCCCTTTTAATCCATCCATCTTAGTATCCAACTTAGCTTCCATTGAATCCATCTTAGTATCCAACTGAGCTTTCATTGAATCCATCTTAGTATCCAACTAAGCTTCCATTGAATCCATCTTCTTTTGTGGCTCATTTATGTCCCTAAGCATTTCTTCACCTTCATCAAGAGTCCAATTAGGATTTTCTGGAGGCTTATTTGGTGTAGAAGGTCCATTTTTTGGTGGCATATTGGCCAAATATCACTTTTGAATCTTGATTTTGAGGCGATTCTGCTAGACAATATTTATTCTATTCTATCTCCCAAGTTTCGGCCCTTCTGGGTATGAAACTTTCTTTTAGGTAGTTCTCTGATATGTCTTCTCTGCAATGCCACAGGTCTGATCAAAATTGGATGTGCCAAGTGGAATTTACAATAACTTCCTCACAACTTGCTGATTTTTGGTCTTTCCGGGAGATCTCACTTGTATAGCATTCCCCGCACAAAATAATTGATATAAACTTCTAAAACTCGTACCCAAAATACTAAAGACTATCCACGATCCAATGCAACTAGTCCCACTTAATTTGGATACTCTAGCAAGAAGTTATGATTGTTTTACCTGGAACACCTTCTTGAGACTAGTCAATAGGACTAGTCAAATACCCTATCTTACACAAGGTGTATCTACAAATTTAAGATGACCAGACATAGAAATTTCTACCATAGATACATTACTAATTTCTGTAAATTTCCTCTGGAGTTCAGGGTCTGAAATGTTACATAAAATGTTTTATAGTGAAAATTCCACAATGACTCATTTCAGGATGATTCCAGAACCCTATCTTGTACAGGCTGTATCTCCAAAAGTATAAGGCCTCAGGAGCTAAATTTTGAACCCAACATACCTTGATCCGTCTACTAAATATCTTCCAAGCCATTCCTTCTTGAACATTGTAGAAAAAAAGTTATAGCAAAAATTCCACGGTGTCTCAGATGTAGCAGCGAAACCCCAAGACCTTGAGCTCTGATACCATATGTTATGAACCAAACATCAATATAGCATAGAAAAACCTCGGGAAAAGTACTCAATGCCTTGAAAAAGAGATAATTTCAGATAATAAGCCTCTTCAAGGGGGCAACCTCCTTTTACCCCACTTAAATGTTCAAGTACAAGATGATTCAAAATGAAAATGTCTCCTTGGTATATATAGGAGACTAGGATCTATAATTACAACTAATGCCCTAAAGACGGCATAAATAAAATAACATTACTAATATAACATGACCCAGTTAAGGGGTAATGAGCCAATATTAGGGCTTAACAGTTAGTAGAGGTTAGTAAATGCTTCAAGGAAGATAGCATGAGAGTTTTTTTTATCAATCAATCACTATAGTGAGTGGACTAGTGCCTTTATAGGGTAATGGAGTCTATACATGACAGTTTTCTTCTTGGAATAAATGGCACAATGATTATACTTTCCTAAGGACAAGAGATGGATGGAAGAGGCATTGGCTTTTCAAGGCCTCAACATCCAAACCCTAAGAACAAACTTTCTAGAGTGTAAGCAATTTTAGGCTCTAGCAAGATCTTCCTTCCTTTGACTATTAAAAGATATTAGAAGCAAAAATTGACTAGGTAATGGCCACTAAAGTTCTAGTATTTATGGATCTAGAGGTTCACCTAAGTTAAGATATTTTTAGAAAAGTATAGCAAATGAAGAGTAAATAAGTAGAAAATTAAGTCCTTTAATCCTAGGGTTTGTCACGCAAGCAATTTCATAATCCTTAACATGAGCAAGCCAATTTTACCATAAACCATTCAAATGAAATGAAGAATTGCAGATTTACTTACTTCACCAAGAATAATCAAGCCATAAAACCCTAGAATGCCAAGTAACTCCACCAAAAATGATCCAAGCTGCAAATTGTAGCCTCCAAGAAAAGGGCACCGAAACATTTAGCCAATAACCCTAGAAGAGGGCCAAATTCTAGACCACACACTTGTGTGATGAGTTTTTTATGATGAAAAATGAGATTTTTCTCTCTCTATTTATACAATATCAATGACCTTTAATTAAAATTAGGTCATAAAAAGGATGGCATGGACAAATTACATTTGAAATCTAGTTTTTACATAAATGACATTATTAAAACCTAATTTCATCTCCAATGTGATGCCATTCCCCTCTAGGGTGGTGTTAGGACCCTAGGGTAGAATGCTAAGCCTCAAATGCAGAAATTTTGGCCTCCAAAGGCCCTTAATGCTGCCACATGTGCCAACTAGCACACAACTACCCTCATAAATGAAAACCCTAACTGGATGACGTCTAGGGTCAAAATGATAATGTCATGGACTCTCAACGGTCATTGTCCTGGTGGAAAGGCAAGATCCCCTGGGTCTAGGCCTGCCATACTTTTTCGGGGGAAAATATTTATTTCTTCCTGGTGCAAGCCTCTGATGTCTATCTACCCCTTGGTTGGGGTCACAACATCCATTTGTGGGATTTCATCCCCATGGACGTCTGAGTTAATCATTTCCCCATATGTACCTGTCCATCAGGAAAATCCCTGCAACAGCAACAACAACACCCTCCAGGGGTTCATAATTCACAGGGATCATAGCAATGTCAAACACATATAATAATCAAATTAACCAAACATGTGCATCAAACCCTCCTTTACACAGACAAATTCTCAAAGACGTTATGCAATTTAACAAGTCAGGTTTGGAAAGGGTCTTAGGTTGTCCTATTTGGCTAATCCTCCTTACATTCAGGGTGTTTATCAGGTGAGAGCCAATCTAGGTCATGTAAGTGTGGGTGAGGTGACATGGGAAGTGTTTAGGCATAGGGTGTAGTGATAATAGGGAAATGTAGGTATTGTATGTGGTTTCCTCTGTAGAGGGTGAGATGCACCTTATCATGGATGTCATTGTTTCCTAGCCCATTCAATGCCTTTTATTCTTAGTATTATTTATTTTTCTTTTGTACTTCAAGGGAAGAGTTGAGGGAAACTTTCCTGGCTTGGTGACTAGAGGTGACAGCATTACCCACAAGCATTTCACGGAAATGATAAGGTTGTCTCATGATGATACCCCCTTTCTCTTGGCTATGCCACCAAGAGCCACTGCCCTAGTTTGGTGACTAGGTAGATGGTAGTCTCATGCCACTACATGCCCATGCTCCTAATAGGTCATCTCATGATGAGACCTCCCATCCACTAGCTAATACCTTGAGTGTTTATTTATCTTACGGGTTCCCTTTTCTTACTAGGAAGCCTTTTACTTCTTTCTCAGGAATCCTTCGCCGAAGCATCTCAAAGGTTTCATTTTGACTTCTAACTCTTTCTAGCTTCTTTTATGCTTTGGGACTTTATCCCCTTCTTCCCACAAGGTAAGGTACAACCCTTCCTAGTGTGGCAAACCCAATGCCTAAAACAAGGTGGGGGGAAGATGAGAGGAGTAAGGATGGAAAGTGGTAAGTATGGAGGGAATGGAGGATGACCTTTCATAGACCCACCTAGTGGCAACCCATCCTAAAGGGAGATCAACTTACTGGGGCATCATGTCACCCTCCCAAGTATGAGCAAGTTAAACAGCATAATTTCAAAGAAAACGTTATGAAATGAAGGAGAATTCATTACAACATATTCAAGTGCTTCAATAATCAGAGTGACACATACCATGATACCTAGGCTCATTACCTCATGGAGAAAGACTTACTGCTACTTCAGGACTAGGCTGGTGGGATAGATATTGTTGTTGCTGATAGATGGGTTGCATTGAAGAAAATATGGGACCTTTGGGGCCATGCTCAAGTCATTTGGCTCTCATCACTACATGTCTAGGACATATGGGCCTTTAGACATGATCTTCTTATTTATCCCTAGGATAGGGGATAACACTTCCTATGAATGAATTCTTGATATATATAAGAAAGAATTCCATGGTTTTCTCCCATTTTGGTTTCCACGTAAAGATTAGTGTATTGTGTTCTTGATGTGATGTTGATGTGATTATGCTCATGTTTACATGCTTATATATATATATATATATATATATATATATATATATATATATATTGGATGCACTCTCCCATTTTGGTTTCCACGTAAATATTGGTGTATTGTGTTATTGATGTGATGTTGATGTGATTATGATATGTTTGCATGCACTCATATATGATACATTGATGATATATTGTTGAACATTGTTGTTAAAGTGAAAGAATATATACTGTCCTTAAAAGTGGTATAAAGTGCTCATACCGATTCACCTCCCTCCCCTCAGTATTACAACACGTATTTTATTAAATTACTACAGAAAAATTTAGAGAAATTTCATGGGTAATGTGAATAATTGAGCCTCTTTGGAAATTTCAAACATAAGAAAAATTGGAAAAACTTGGGTATTTTTTCATACGATGATGTCGGCATGATGTGGAGGCCATGTGTCAACTGATGTGATAGAAATATGTGTACTACCATTGTGGCAGGTACATGTTGGATGGCATGATAGTTGGTAGGTAGTGTGGAGCCTTGTGGCAGGCCAGTTATCAGTCCCATGAAACAACGGTAAGATCTTGGAGTTTGTCTAAGTGTTAAGCTATTGCGAGTCCATGAGTCTGCGTAGATAGAAAAATGGTTAAGTTTTGATATTTCTCAAATGAACTTATGAAAGGAAGATTACAATATTATGAATTCGGGAGTCCACGAGTCCGCATATATGGAAAAATGGTTAAGTATTGAGACTTCTCAGATGGACTTATGAAAGGAAGGTTACAATATTTTGAGTCTATGAGTTCACGAGTCTGTGAGTCCATGAAGGAAAAAGAAGCTAAGTGTTGGTGCCAGGTTCATGGAAGGTATGAAGATAGGTTATGAGTTTGTGAGTCCGCCACCCGCGAGCTCGAAACGAAGTAGAGATATGAATTTGTTAGGGACCTAACCTCCCTAACCCTTCACGTAGGTAGAATAATATAGTTTCCATGTAATAAAGGACAATATTAATAAGGCCTAGTAATAAGGAAGAATAATTAAAATGTAAGAAGACCTAAGAGAAGCTTCCTCTTCTAGAAG
Organism: Picea engelmannii; assembly: GCA_009831015.1. Lineage (NCBI taxonomy): Eukaryota > Viridiplantae > Streptophyta > Pinopsida > Pinales > Pinaceae > Picea > Picea engelmannii. The sequence goes on from ML791843.1 coordinate 163,947, forward strand.
ATATTCATCTAGATTTTTTTTTTGGTAGATAGATTTAGTATAAATAGGAATCGAGGGCATAAGAAGTTTTTCCTTGAGAATTATTGCAATAGAGCGCTACTCTGTTGGAAGTTACCCCCTTGAATAGGTAAGTGAACACTGTTTCCTATCGATAAAGGTATTTTTTGGTGTTGTGGTTTCATCTTTTTTGTTGTTTCGTTGTTATTCTCTACAATATTTATGTTTTCGGCTATTATAATAGATATTGTACCTTACAAGTGGTATCAGAGCACTTTCCTTGGTAGAAAATTGTGGGTTATGTTTTTTCAAGGTAGAGACATATTTCGGCATCTTAAAGCTACAGAGATATGTCGTTCAATGCATAAATATTTGGTTGGGTAAGCATACATGTGTGAACTACAAGTGGTACTTAAGCGCACATTGTTGGCCACCCTTGTAACCCTTGTTGGTACCCCTTTGAGTGGTAGCGCATCAGACATCACCTATATATAGATGGGCCTAGATATCCTGAAGCCCTCCGTAGATAAACCAATCTATCGCCTGACTTCTATAGTTCCACCAAGAACAACACTTGGGAAGTTACTCTCTATTACCTTAGTAGTCGGGTAGTATGGCTAAGGGCACGATCTATCCTCCTTAGTTGGTTTTGTAAGATATTGGGTCGAGTACTACTATTGGACCCCACACCTGTATCAGAGGCTATAGCATAGGGAAAACCCTTTTATGTAGAAACCTTGAATACCCTGACCCTTGGGATGGAAACAAAAAAATAACATAAAAGATCTATTGTCCTGCAACTTTACCTCCTTCATTATGGTTGTGAAATTATTACACATTTTTTCCTGTTAAGAATTTGGGCCTTTCAACAGTGCAATATTCTTCAAATCAGAGTATAAATACACAGTGCCTTCCTGTTATCACCATATAATTCCTAGCTGGTGTCTGAGTTTCAGAAATTTTATGACGGGTTAAATCGTCGCAGAGTTGTGATAAATTTAGAGGAACCATCTATATCTGGTGGTGTTTGGATGAAATAGCGGAGATATGAATAATAAAACTCAACAAACTGTCGATCTCAAAAGCGACCCAAATCAACAGTCGAGACGTGTATCATAGATACAACTAGCACGGAGATTAAGAAGTCAAGGACGGGCTGGGGAAAACCATCACAGTTTGTTTTGAGATGCGTGTTTCCCTTAGAAGCACATCGGAAAGAAGGGATATCTGACCAAAACTACCTTTTTCAACCTCCGATGTCAAAATTGTCGGGAAATACGCTAATCGTAGATCTTGAAATGACCTGGATCAACGATCGAGGTGTAATTCAGTGATTGAAGTAGCATGAGAATTAGCCGACAGGGGGTGGACTGGGGAAAATTGCCCTACTTTAAATCATGGATACATGGCGTTCTCTGAGACACATAGGGGCTAAGGGTGGTTCATCCAAAACCACTTTTATCCAAACCCTGATGGTAATAGACACCTATAAAATGAGGGACCCCAAGCATTATTCTACGAGTATTAGAAGCAGTCGAACGTTCGGAGATTTGGCGCAAATCTTCTATCCAAATTTCAAAATTCAGAACCAAACCAAACCAGTTTTCTCACCTCTTATCAGGTGATCTTCACAATGGCTACCAACCCTGTTATTTTATCTGTGAGTGAACCAGATACTCCCTCCAGGGAGGATGCCCTAATTGACAGAGATTCTGATGTTTTCGACACAATGACGACGGTCTCGACCGTTTTTGTGTCTAAAGTGAATTTTATGAACAACGTTGGATCCCACATATCCTTTATTGAAGCGGCTCTAGCCTCTTTCGCCCCTTATGTCGTAGAAACAATATTCCCATTCCCCAAATTTCTGAGTTGGTGTGCAGAGAGATATTCCCAGGGAGAAAGAGTCATCTTAAACAAATTAGAGTAAGAAGTCATGTGTAAAGTAGATGGTCCCTTGCTCCGACATGGCCTAAATATACTAGACGTCTCCCCTATAGTGTCAGAACCCTTTGAGGAACAAAGAATGATTATGATTTATAGAGAATGCTTGTCGAGGTAAAAACCATGTTTCTACAAACCATAGTCAAACCTAAACATCATTTAGAACGTATATCCCTGCCTGCCAATCTAAGCGTCATGATCTTCAAAGTCCAGTGGGTTTGTTCTCTGCTGAGTCAAATTCTAGGTCTAGATAATGACAAGTTTGTGGTAGAGGTTATGTTAGGGATCCTGTTAATTTTCTTCCTGTCTGGGTAGTCAGTCCGTGTCAGTTTCAATGAATTTATTACGGATAATATACATCAAAAGCTGGTTAATTTCAATTCGTTAAGACATTTCAAATATTATTCTCATCTGTTGAGAATGTTTCTGGGATCTAAAAATATCAAGCTTCCTGAAGTTGCGTTTATTTCGACCGAGTGTAAAAATATCACCATGCTCATCTTCATCAACAAAATCATGTCCAAATTATACAGTCTCATTTTCGGTTCATATTTTCCAAGAGTCTTGGAAGAGATGAAGATTTCGTTGCAGCCAAGTCCGGAGAATACGATGGGAGACTGGATGTTTTTCACTTAGTCCATCGTGATTTGGGTATACGGATGCCAAGAAGGACCTCACCTTTTATCATTTTTCCTGACTCCCAGGATATTTGCTTTGGAATTTATAAGACAAAGGATCATCTCAAAGACCGAACACTTCCTCAAAGCTCACAAAGCTTCAAATCTAAAATTCTCGTTCGTGGTGGGTCCTTTTGTGGTGAAGAGAAAGTCTTGTTTACCTCAAATTCACTCTAAACTAAATGAATTTGGGTTCACACAATTGCAAGGAACAATATATGATACACATCAGGTTACATCAAAGAGGAGATTGGCGAGCAGACAAGGCCCTTATGAACACAAGCACGTTGAAGAAATAGATAAATTGGCCAATCTAGAGACCTACACAAAAATGGAGGTCATCACACTGCATGATCAAGCAAAGCAGAAAAATATTACTTCCCAGCAAAGACCAGCACAGAAAAACTCACCCAGGTTGATTATCAAGGCTCCTAAAATGAGCATCTTCAATAAGAGAAGTAGTTCAGAAGCCCTAGGACCTGGCAGCCAACAAGACACACTCAATAAAATGAGAGTCACGTCACCTTCTCCAATTATTGACTTGTATGAAGAAGAAAAAAAAAAAAAGACGCACATGGAGATGGTTGATACTAAGATCCAGAATGAAGAGATCAATACTGAAAAAAAACCACAAAATGAAGGTAGCATGAAGGTCTTCAGTAGTAGGAAGCACGTATTTGGCTAGACTCTCGGGACAGTTTATCAATCTAAGGAAGACTTACTACATCAGTATGTCGTGAAAGGGAGTATGGCCAATAGTGAGATAAAGGAGCTTTTTCCCAAAGTAGAAGGGACATCTTAGCGCAAAGCTCACCTACTCTCAGTCAGAGATGTCGAGAAAAAGACATTCAACATTGCAGTGGTCATTAATGATAAGGTATCTGAGTTCAAGGTACACTATGAGAACATCGGTGCTCCTGACAAAGTGAAATTTCATAGAAATGTCAGTCATATGTTGTACAATGATTACTTAAATTTAGCTCTGAAGGTTACAAGGTTGACAACACATGTATTGAAACTTGATGGACAACTGAAACAAGAAAAGGTGTCCAACAAAGCTTGGATGATGTAGGTAAAAAGATTAGAGTCTGAAGGTCCAAAGGGGGTGAAATCCTCTCTAGATGAAAAGGACAAAATGATCCAAAGTTTGAAGAAAATATTGAACAAGTCACTTACAGACCATTTACAGACAACAGATTTAATTGCTTTGGAGCAGGAAAAGGAAACCTTCAGACAAGAATCTCTAGACTACAAGGCTAAAGTGTTACAATTGGAGAAGGAGAAAGAAATTTGGTCACAGATGCAGGTGACAACATCAGATATGGAGACTATCGTACCTACTAATGCAGAGGGTGGATCAAATGTTGAGGGGTTAGTTCAGGCCATGTCGCAGATAAGTTTGAAGACAGGCGAGATCAAGAATCTAAACAAAAATTTAGAAAATTTGAAACAAGAGGCGAAGGTGAAGGACGAGAAATTAGCTCAACTCCATAGAGAGAACCAATACCTACAGGAAAGAGTGAACAAGATAAAAACCATATTGAAGGGTAAAATGCTACTGCAGGGAGCCAAACATGTGATATGGGACGTGATTGTTGTGGAGGTTGCTAAATTCAGGAGTTATCTGAACTTTATCAATGACAAAGACAACATGGCTTCTACAGCTCAGAACAAATGTGTTGTTGTAAATGAAGTGCTAGTGAAGAATCCCTCGGAATGGGCTCAAAATTCCATCGACTTATTAAGTGCCATACCAACTGTCGATCTTTAGACCAGTGGTGTGAAAGACAGGGCCGCTTTAATCATTTCAGCTAGGAGAATCATTTCCAAACACAACATACTTAGATCGGTTCAAAATAAAGCTATGCAAATAGACTTTAGCATACAGGATTTTAAAGATGCCTTTGAAAAGATGTTTTCTAAAGGCCTCCCCTCATTCTGGGATGGAAAAGGCTCATTATACAAGTAGGAATACTATCATACTCTTCTCATGCAATGCAGGATGGACCATTCCAGGTTTGAAGATATGGAGGAAAGTATGAAAGGTCCTAGCTTGGTAGAACATTTAACTATTGATTTCGAAATTTTGAACAAATTCAAAATGGTGAAAGTCAGCATGCCAATCATGTCCTACGCAATGTGCATCGACCTGGAAATTTTTATTAAAGAAATGATGGACTATGAAATCCCCTCGGATGTGCAATGCAAGGAACTTGTGCAGTTGGGAAAGATAAAATGCCACATCCCGAGAACCAACAGATAATCCCCAGCTATCACCCATCTTACAGGATCTAATGGAAGTGCAAAGTAGGCCAGATGTAGTGAAAGAAGACAGGTGGACAGAGAGACTATTCATGATGGTGAAACGTTTCTTTTTTTCTAATGATTGTAAGTCATTTCGTATACTGAAACTGTTACAAAAGATGAAACATTTCAGTTTCAGTTATTTTTTATCAAACTGTATAAGTACTATGAGGATTGAATTAGTTAATGTTGGCAGAAGTGCAAGAGCACCTTTTTGGTTGTATCAAACTTTATTTGTAAATTTTCTGAATCTAAATTGAATACAAATGCAGAAGGTTTTGAAGTTTCTATGAAAAGATTCTAATGGGTGGTGATATGATCTTTGTTTCCTTTAATCATATGTATTTCCTGTAGCCTGTCATTTCATTTACATTTTCTTCTATTTAAATTGGAGAATTTAAAGGCCCGGAATTCGTCCTATGACGCTCTTGTATTTAGCAATTTAAACTATGTGATTGTCTTCTTAACTTATTCAGAATTCATTTCAACAATTCTCTGATGTAGTTATTTGTCTTCTTTATCTTCCTACATGTATTTTTATTCCAATAATAACTCAAATTCATATCCTTATTTATCCTTTGTCCTATGGAGATTTCTATCATCCGATGCATTATTTCCATTCACTTTCATAATTTTGACTCCATAGCCCATAGTGTTCCCCCCTTCTTTGCCAGCAACTTTATTAAAAATCCTTAAAACAAACCAAATCTAACCATCGATTTCCATGGATATATCAAGTGACACAAGAGAGCCCTCTATGATTTGAGAAGGCTAGTGTCTTATCTCTAAAGATCGTTGAAACAGTTACCTCTATCGTTTTTCTATTCAGCCGAACATAATTTACAGAGTGATAACATTCTTGCGTCGTTGTCGGGGATCGAAATCGAAAAATTTTCCCTGGGAAAATGACTTAAAGATTTAGTTTGATCCCAGAGGGTGATAGTGGACCAAATACCTTATTATCTAAATATCATCTTTACCCTGGCGAATCCATTACCCAAAGACCAGTTGTACTATGTTGTGTAAGATAGAAATCTTGGATCCTAAGAAAATCCACACTAGGAGAAACCCAGACCCCAAGCCTACAGTCCCTGTCTCTAGCCCTGAAAAGCTTGGTCGAAGAAGAAAAGAAAGGATAGTAACCCCTGTGTTACATCCAGATTGATATTTTTCCTTACCTAGAGACGGATTGATTAGCATCAAAGACCTTGAGATTGACCTAAAATTCAAACACTCCCTATTCAGAATTAGGTTTGAATCTCGTTTAGACAAGACCCTATTTGACGAAAAAAGATTCCAATATTTGATTCTAGTCGCTCGTATCAAACCTGGAGTGCCTCCTGTCCGAAATCGACGGCCACTCTGACCCCTCACAACAACTATGGAGGCCAGATTTTCTCCTCTCATATTGCCTGTTGTATTGCATGAGTTACCCCAGGAGTACAACCTAAGGATTAAGCTATATGATGTTGAGGATAACATATCGGCCCAGAAACACCTAGACTGGTTTAATGACTTCATAGACTTAGAGGAGGTGGATTTTTCATATGTGAAAATGAGGTTGTTCACACAAATCCTTGTAGTAGATGTAACAAAGTGGTTCAGAGCCCTTGCACCAGGAAGCATAGCAGATTTTGCAGTTTTTGAGACACTCTTACTTGCCAGATGGGGAGATAAGAAAAACTCCCTTTAGTTGTTGACACACTACAACAATATGAAGAGGTCTCCTGATGAAATAGTGCAGGATTTTTTGGCTAGATTCATGAAGGTATATAATGTGATTCCTGATGATGTAAAGCCCCCACCTAAAGTTTCTCAACTTAGATATGTTGATTCTTTTGAAAGTGATTTTCCTTTATTATTGAGGGAGCGAGGATATGCCACTTTAGATGATATGATGACAGATGCCATTGAATTCGAAGTAAACCTAATGGATTAGGAAAAATGAAAGCTAATTCTGGTAGAGGCATGGACAAAACTCAGAATAAGGCACAAACTTCCATGCCACAAACCTCGAAAGAAAGATTCGAAGTGATGATGAGAAACATGGAAAGAATGACATTGGGAAACAGACGCAACCTTAGGGAACAGGTCGATGGTCCACCTAGAAATCCAAGGAGACCTTCCGGTCAACAAATCTCACAAAGGGAGCAAAGGAATCAGGGTAATCAAGTAGCTCAAGCAAACCAAACAAATCAGGGAAACCAAGGAAATCAGGGAGAACAACAAGTAAGACCCCTTTTCAGAATAATTATATGAATGAAGATTATGATGAATATTTTGAAGATAATATGAACTATTGCGATGACAAAGAAACTGAGGTGTTTTTTACCAAGGAAGAACATGACAAGTTCATGGATGCGAGTGAAATCTTCTTGAAATATGAAGAGGAAAATTTATCAGTAGAAAAATATGATTACGAGACCAAATTGTCGAACGCCATCATGCAATTCCAAAGGCAATACAATCTTTGAAATCCAAGTGTGCCTCAAAATCCTCCGAAAGGTAATCTCCTGAAGGCAAACCTCACCAAAGATGCTCAGAGTAATGTTCCCTCTTCCAGTCATCCCCAAAAAGATTCTGCTATGAAATACTCTGTTGCAAAGGATATTACAGATAAGGGCAAGCAGAAAGAGGAACCGCGGAAGAAAATATTGACAAGAAAAGAAATTGTCCCTAAAGAGGTAGAAAAAACTCCATCCTCTTTTGACTTCGAAAGTGAGATGGCTAAGATTAAGATTTCGGTACCCTTTAATGAATTAATCAGAAATAGATAATACAGAAGTCGGATCATCAATATGCTTAAGATGGGACAGACCTCTAATACTCTAAACATACAAGATGACCACCCAGCCATTTTATTTTTGCCGAGAGTAGAAGAAAGCCGTGAAAATGAAGAAGTTCCCAATTTCTATGTAATCTTAAAAATCCACAACATGACCTTACACAATTTTATGATGGACTCTAGAGCATCTCACAATATGATGCCTAAAGTGGTCATGGATCAACTAGGCCTTAAGTTCACAAGGCCCTACAAGGATATTTTCTCTTTTGATTCAAGGAAGGTGAAATGCCTTGTCATGATAAACTACATGGTCATTTCCTTGGCACAAATCCCCATGAAGAATATGGTGATGGACGTAGTGGTCGCTAATATCCCTCTGAAATTTGGCATGCTGTTTTCCATATCATGGGCTACAAAATTGAAAGGAACCCTCCAAATGGACATGTCATACGCCAGGATTCTTGTCTTTGGTCAAGACAGAAGATTGTACAGGGAAGTTCTACTGAAATATATGGTCAGCAACAAATCGCAACCTACCACCCATCCTATATACTCAGTAAGCACCAAGTTGGGGTCTTCCATTTTCTTCAATGATATATGCTCGGGAGAAGAAGAGATGGAAATAGTCCTGGCAGATAAAGGTATACCCGAGCAACAGTTGGAAGAAATTTCAGAACAATAAGGTGACCCAGAAGACCAGATATGGAAAATGAATTTCGATGGAGTTGCATGTAGAGAAGGAGATGGAGTTGGCGTGTGGATAATTCATCCCACAAGAGATGTGAAATTATGCTCTTACAAACTCGTTTTTGAATGTACAAATAATATGTCCGAATACGAGGCATTAATATTGGGATTGAAAGTCTTGGAAGAGTTGGGCACCAAAAGGATCATTGTACTTGGAGATTCTGAGCTCATCATAAATCAAATCAAAGGCATCTACCAAGCCATGCATCCTAGACTGAGGGATTACAAAAATCTGGTATTAGAACTTCTTGAGAGATTTTCATAATGCAACCTTTCAACAATTCCACAGGAGCAGAATAAAATTGTAGATGCACTCGCCACTTCAACAATGGTGTTCAAAGTCCCATTTTTTCCTGAAAAAAAGCTACAAGGTTGAATTCAAGTACAAACCGGCGATACCAGACAATATGAAACACTGGCAAGTCTTCAAAGACGATAAATAGATAGAGAGCTTCCTTAGGATGGAAAATGAGTTCGAGAATTTTAGCATTGATGAATGTTATGATGATGAAGTAGATGCAGCTACTTTCACCAAAGAAGGATACTTTGACAATCAAATTGCTAGCAAAGATATCGTGCAGCTGAAGAGCAACGTTATCCCCAAAGGCCCGGTGCCATTGGAAAAACTTTTTGATAACAATGATGTGGCCAGAAGTCCAAAGATCAAAGTAGATGAAGGGGATGTGGAGGATTGTAACATTGGTACTCTAGAAGACCCAAAGATCATTAAATTGTCCAAGAATCTCAGCACTTAAGTAAAAGAGAGGTATGTAAAATTGATGAAAGAATTCCCTGATGTTTTTTCCTAGAGCTATGATGACTTGAAATTTTATGATACTAGTATAATATAGCATGTCATCCCGATAAAAGAAGATCACAAGCCATTTAAACAAAAGTTGAGAAGAATAAACACTTTGTTTTTACCATTGATAGAGAAAGAAGTGAAGAAATTGCTTGAAGCAAAAATCATAGTGTCCCTAAGATTCTCCAAATGGGTAGCAAATCTAGTACCTGTCAGAAAGAAGAGTGGGGAGATCAGATTGTGTGTGGATTTCAGAAATCTAAATAAGGTATCTCTTAAAGATAACTACCCTTTGCCGAAAATGGACCACATTCTACAAAAGGTAGTGGGATCTCAAAAGATTTCGATGTTGGATGGATTCTTAGGATACAACCAGATTATGGTACATCCTGACGATCAAGAAAAGATAGCATTCACCACACCTTGGGGAACATTCATGTATGCCAAAATTCCATTTGGACTTATGAACATTGGAGAAACATTTCAAAGGGCTATGGACATATCATTTTCATATGAAAAAGATAAATGAATTTTTATATACCTGGATGACATTACTGTGTATTCTACTATAAATGAGGAGCACATCAAACATCTCAGAAGGGCGTTCGAGAAATGCAGAAAATTTGGCATATCACTGAACCCCAAAAAGTCAAACTTTTCCATGGAAGAAGGGAAGCTCTTAGGGCATATCATTTCTAAGGAAGGGATAAATGTAGACCCCAACAGGGTTGACGGCATCTTGAATATTGGCATACCCAAAAGAAAAAAGGAAGTACAATCCTTTCTGGGTAAAGTAAATTTCTTGAGAAGATTTATTCCTAATTTAGCATAGATCATAAAGCATATCACCAACATGTTAAAGAAAGGAAATCAAATCAAATGAATCCCTGGGGCTAGAAAGTCTTTTGAAGACATCAAAGTAGCATTAACAAAGTCTCATGTGTTGTCTAGTCCTAATTTCGAGAAAGATTTCATACTTTTCTCTTTCGCTTCAGAACACACAATTACAGGGGTATTACTCCAGAAAGATGACCAGAGTTTTGAGAAGCCCATAGCATACTACAGTAAGACATTGAGAGATGCTCCTTTAAAATATGACATCATGGAGAAGAAGGCATATGCTTTGGTCAAAGCATTGAAATAATTCAGGGTGTATATTCTTCATTCACATAATATTGCTTATGTGCCCAACAGCTCGATAAATGAAATCTTAACTCAACCTGATCCTGAAGGGAAGAGGGGAAAATGGGTTGCAGTGTTATTAGAATATGATCTCGACATCAAGCCCACGGAGTTGATCAAAGGGCAGGGACTTGCTAGACTAATGGCACGAAAAAACTATGAAATCTTAGGAATAAACTTCACTACAGACATGTTAGAAAATACAACAGAGGAAGAGAGGGAGACTCCATAGATATCTCATAAATTTCTTGACTCTGTGTGGTATGTGGACATTATCTTTGTGTTAAAAAATTTGCAATCTCTTCCTGAATATAACAAAACAAAGGCTAGGTTCTTGAAACTAAAGGCAGCGAAATTATGCATTTTAAATGGATTACTATACTGGAAAGACCCAAGAGGAATTTTATTGAGTTGTTTGATAGAAGAGGAAGTGGAAAGGACCATAAGGGAATTCCATAAAGGAGACTATGGAGGTCATCATTATTGGAAGACAACCATACAAAAAGCGTTGACAGCTGGTTTTTATTAGCCTAGTATTTTCCCTGATGTTTACAAGGAGGTGTCAAAGTGCCATGAATGCCAAATCTTCGATGGGACAGGGAAGTTGTAGTCTCTGTCGTTGAAGCCCATTTCAGTAGAATCTCCTTTCAGGCAATGGCACATGGATTTCATAGGAGAGACACACCCACAATCTTCGGCTCAACACAAATGGATCCTAACTGCAACAGATTATTTTACTAAATGGATTAAGGTTGTTCCTACCAGACAAGCTACAAATGACGTTATCATTTGGTTTCTGGAAGACAATATTTTGTCTAGATTCGGATGTCCGGTCAAGATTATAACAGACAACGCAACGGATTTTAAATCTAAAAAAATTGAGAAATTTTGTAGTGATTACAATATTACTCTTGGCCATTCTACATCATACTACCCACAAGGAAATGGATTGGTTGAGTCTTCAAACAAAAGCCTGGTCAGAATCATAAAAAAATTGTTGCAAGAGAATAAAAAGGCATGGCACAAGAAGCTCATCCATGCACTGTGGGAGGAAAGGATATCCCCAAAGATATCCATTGCCACATCTCCTTTCCATATAGTCTACGGTACATAAGCCATATTTCCTACGACACTCGATTTTCCAGTGATTAAGTTGTTACAAGAGTAATAAGTAGATATGAATGTCAGTCGAAGAAGGGAGGATGAACTCATCAGCTTGCAGCAAACCAGAGAAAAGGCTTTCAACAATGCCCAACTACATCAAGAGAAAATCAAGGAATCTTTCGACAAACGTACCAAAGAGGACAACTTCAAACCTGGAGACAGGTTACTAAGATGGGATGCCAAGAAAAAAAACAAGGGAAAACATGGAAAATTCGATCACGTGTGGATGGGCCCATTCAAAATTACATCTTACCACGGGAACAATGCCTATTTGTTGGAGGTGAGTAATGGATAACTCGTCGGCGGAGGGCCTGTGAATGGCAGGTTCCTCAAGCACTATGTCGTTTAAAATATCATCACTCACCATTCATTGTACATGACCACTTTGCATTTTGGTTTTTCTTTAAGTATGAAGATTGAGATAAAAATAGCATGGTTGAAGCCCAACGTGAAGGCCCTGAGTTGTGCTAAGTAGTTTTGAAGTTTTTCAATAAAATAAAGGGATTCAGATCACACACATAAGATTAAAGCCCAATGGGTAGGAACTTGGTCTACAGTACTTTGCTACCTTACGGGGAGGATAGCATCCCCAATTGGAGCCAATGTTATCACCATATAATTCCCATCTAGTGTCTGAGTTTCAGAAATTTTATGATGGGTTAAATCGTCGCAAAGTTGTGATAAATTTAGAGGACCCATCTATATTTGGTGGCGTTTGGATGAAATAGCGGAGATATGAAGAATAAAACTCAACAAATCGTTGATCTCAAAAGCGTCCTGGATCAACGGCTGAGATGTGTATCAGAGATACAACTAGCATGGAGATTAAGCGATCGAGGGTGGGTCGGGGAAAACCGTCATGGTTTGTTGCGGGACGCGTGGCATCCTTAGAAGCACATCGAAAAGGAGGTTTGTCTAACCAAAACCACCTTTTCAAACTCCGATGTCAAATTTGTTAGGAAAGACACTGATCGTAGATCTTGAAACAACCTGGATCAACGGTCGATGTGTATTTCAGTAATCGAAGTAGCATGAGAATTAGTCGATAGAGGGTGGACGGGGGAAAACTGCCCTGGATTAAATCATGGACACGCAGCATTCTCTGAGACACATCAGGGCTAAGGGTGGTTCATCCAAAACCGCTTTTCTCCAAACTTTGATGGTAATAGATGCCTATAAAAGGAGGGACCCAGGGCATTATTCAATGAGTATTTGAAGTAGTCAAACGTTCGGAGATTTGGCGCAAAGATTCTATCCAAATTTCAAAATTCAGAACCGAACCAGACTAGTTTTCTCACTTCTTATTAGGTATTATTCACAATGTCTACCAACCCTGTTGTTTTATCCATGAGTGAACCAGATACTCCCTCCAGGGAGGATGCCCTAATTGACAGAGATTCTGATGTTTTCGACACAGTGACGATGGTCTCGCCCATTTCTGTGTCTAAAGAAAAAATTTTGAACAACGTTGGATCCCACATATTCTTTATTAAAGCAGCTCGAGCATCTTTCACCCCTTATGTCATAGAAACAATTTTCCCATTCCCCAAATTTGTGAGCTGGTGTGCGGAGAGATATTCCCAGGGAGAAAGAGTCATCTTAAACAAATTAGGGTCAGAAGTCCTATGTAAAGTAGATGGTCCCTTTCTCTGACATGCCCTAAATATACCAGACACCTCCTCTATAGTGTCAGAACCCTTTGAGGAACAAAAAATGATTATGATTTATAGAGAATGCTTTCCCGAGGTAAAAACCCTATTTCTGCAAACCATAGTCAAACCTAAAAATCATTCAGAAATTCTATCTCTGCCTGCAAATCTAAGTGTCATGGTCATCAAATTCCAGTGGGCTTGTTCTCTACTGAGTCAAATTCTAGGTCTGGACAATGACAAGTTTGTGGTAGAGGTTATGCTAGGGATCCTGTTAATTTTCTTCCTATCTAGGAAGTTAGTCCATGTCAGTTTCGATGAATTTATTGTGGAGAATATATATCAAGAGCTGGTTAATTTCAGTTCTTTAATACATTTCAGATACTATTCTCATCTGTTGAGAATGTTTCTAGGATCTAACAATACCAAACTTCCTGAAGCTGCGTTTATTTTGACCGAGTGTAAAAAGATCACCATGCTCATCTTCAAAAACAAAATCATGTCCAAAATATACAGTCTCATTTTCGGTTCATATTTGCCAAGAGTCCTAGAACAGCTAAAGAGTTCATTGCAGCCGAGTCTGGAGAATACGATGGGAGACTGGATGTTTTTCACTCAGTCCACCGTGATTTGGGTATATGGATGACAAGAAGGACCTCACCTTTTACTAGTTTTCCTGACTCCCGGGATATTTGATTTGGAATTTATAAGGCAAAGGATCATCTCAGAGACTGAACACTTCCTCAAAGCTCACAAAGCTTCAAATCTGAAATACTCTCTCATGGTGGGTCCTTTTGTGGTGAAGAACAAGTCTTGTTTGCCTCAAATTCAGTCTAAACTAAATGAATTTGGGTTCACACAATTGAAAGGAAGAATATATGATCCACATCATGTTATATCAAAGAGGAGATTGGCAAGCAGACACGGCCCTTATGAACATGAGCACGTTGAAGAACTAAATAAATTGGCCAATCTAGAGACCTGCACAGAAATGGAGGTCATCACACTGCATGATCAAGAAAAGCAGATAGAGATTACTTCCCAGCAAAGCCCAGCACAAAAACCCTCACCCAGGTTGATTATCAAGGCTTCTAAAATGAGCATCTTCAATAAGAGAAGTAGTTCATAAGCCTTAGGGGCTAGCAGCCAACAACACACACTCAAGAAAATGAGAGTCACATCAGCTTCTCCAATTATTGACTTGGAAGAATAAGAACAGAAAGAAAAGACATGCATGGAGATGGTAAATACTAATTTCTAGAACGAAGAGATCAATCCTGAAAACAAACCACAAAATGAAGGCAGCATGAAGGTCTTCAGCAGCAGGAAGCACGTATTTGGCCAGACTCCCGGGACAGTTTATCAATCTAAGGAAGACTTGCTACATCAGTGTGTCATGAAAGGGAGTATGGCCAATAGTGAGATAAAGGATATTTTTCCCAAAGTAGAAGGGACATATCAACACAAATCTCACCTACTCTCATTCAGAGATGTCGAGAAGAATACATTCAATATTGCAGTGGTCGATAATGAAAATGTATCCAAGTTCAAGGTACACTATGAGAATATCGATGCTCCTGAGAAAATGAAATTTCACAGAAATCTCAGTGATATGTTGTACTCTGATTACCTAAACTTAGCTAAGGTTGCAAGGTTGACAACACATGTATTGAAACTTGATGGATAGCTGAAATAAGAAAATGTGTCCAGCAAATCTTGGATGATGAAGGTAAAAATATTAGAGTCTGAAGGTCCAAAGGGAGTGAAAGCCTCCTTGGAAAAAAAGGATAAAATGATCCAAAGTTTGAAGAAAAGATTGAAGATGTCACCTACAGACCATCCACAAATAGCAGAGTTAACTTCTTTGGAGCAGGAAAAGGAATCCTTCAGACAAGAGGCTCTAGACTACAAGGATAATGTGTTGCAATTGGAGAAGGAGAAAGAAAGTTGGTCACAGATGCAGGCGACAACATCAGATATGGAGATTATCGTACCTGCTAATGCAGAGGGTGGATAAAATGATGAGGGGTTAGTTCAGGCCATGTCCTAGATAAGTTTGAAGACAGACGAGATCAAGAATCTAAATGAAAATTTAGAAAAATTGAAACAAGAGGCGAAGGTGAAGGACAAGAAATTAGCTAAACTCCATAGAGAGAACCAAGACCTGTAGGAAAGAGTGAACAAGATAAAAACCAGATTGAAGGGTAAAATGCTACTGCAGGGAGCCAAACATGTGATATGGGACGCGATTGTTGGGGAGGTTGCTAAATTCAGTAGTTATTTGAACTTTATTAACGACAAAGACAACATGGTTGCTACAGCTCGGAACAAATGTGTTGTTGTAAATGAAGTTCTAGCGAAGAATCCATTAGAATGGGCTCAAAATGCCATCGACTTATTAAATTCCATAACAACTTTTGATCTTCAGACCATTGTTGTGAAAGACAGGACTGCCTTAGTCATTTCATCCAGGAGAATCATTGCCAAACACAACTTACTCAGATCATTTCAGAATAAAGCCATGCAAATGGACCTTAGCATATACGAGTTTAAAGACTCCTTTGAAAAAAAATTTGCTAAAGGCCTCGCCTCATTCTGGGATGGCAAAGGCTCATTATACAAGAAGGAAGACTATCACACTCTTCTCATCCAATGCAGGATGGACCATTCCAGGTTTGAAAACATGGAGGAAAGTCTGAAAGTTCCTAGCTTGGTAGAACATTTAGCTACTGATTTCAAAATTTTGAACAAATTCAAAACGGTGAAAGTTAGCGTGCCAATCATGTTCCATGCAACATGCATCGACCTGGAAATTTTGATTAAATAAATTATGGACTATGAAATCCCCTCAGATGTGCAATGGAAGGAACTTGTGCGGTTGGGATGGACAAAATTCCACGTCCTGAGAACCAACAGATAATCCCCAGCTGTCACCCATCTTACAGGATCCAATGGAAGTGCAGAGTAGGCCAGATGTAGTGAAAGAAGCCAGGCGAGTAGAGATACTATTCATGATGGTGAAACGTTTCTTTTTTTCAAATGATTGTAAGTCGTTTCGTATACCAAAACTAACATTCGAAATTGTTATAGAAGCTTAAACATTTCAGTTTCAGTTATTTTTTATCAAACTATATAAGTAATACGAGGATTGAATTAGTTAATGTTGGAAGAAGTGAAAGAGCACCTTTTTGGTTGTATCAAACTCTATTTGTAAATTTGCTGAATCTAAATTGAATACAAATGCAGAAGGTTTTGAAGTTTCTATGAAAAGATTCTAACGGGTGGTGATATGAGATTTTTTTCCATTCATCGTATGTCTTTCCTGTAGACTGTCATTTCATTTACATTTTATTCTATTTAAATTGGAGAATTTAAAGGCCTAGAATTTGTCCTATGACACTCTTGGCTTAAGCAATTTAAACTATGTGATTGTCTTCTTAACTTATTCAGAATTCATTTCAGCAATTCTCTGATGCAGTTATTTTTTTTTCTTTATCTTCCTACACATCTTTTTATTCCAATAATAACTCAGATTCATCGCCTTATTTATCCTTTGTCCTCTAGAGAGTTTTATCATCTGATGCATTAATTCCATTCACTTTCAGAATTTTGACTCCATAGCCCATAGTGTTCCCCCCTTCTTTGCCAGCAACTTTATTAAAAATCCCCAAAAAAAACCAAATATAGCCACTGATTTCCATAGATATATCAAGTGACATGAGAGAGCCCTCTCTGAGTTGAGCAGGCTAGTGCCTCAGCTCTAAAGCTAGATGAAACAGTTACCTCTGGCGTTTCTCTATTCAGCCGGACAGAATTTACAGAGTGCTAACACTTCCTGCACCATTATTTGATCCCTATCCCATTGGATTCCTCTCTTCACCCTGATCGAAGTCATACCTATCATTTTTCAACAATTTATTTCATGTAGACCCGACCCCCTTCCAGCCCCCTTATTTGGGACTTACCCCATTGGATTCCCCTCGTCGCTCTGATCAACATGATACCCTTCACCCATGACCCATAATATGTGTGGTCCCACCCACCCATTTCTGTTTCCCCCCTTCATCATGGCCCACACATATATCCAAGACCTTGAAGCATGCCTCAATACCATGTCATCTGATTTCGCCGAGGCCCTGAAAGAAGTGTGGAAACTCAGTGCCAATATTACCACCATAAATAACAAAATCCATTCCACCATTGATGCAAAAATGGAAACCCAAATAGGAACTCTCAACCTACCTTAAATCCTTCGCTTCCCAGATCTGCGCCAAGTTGAATATTACCAGAGATCTTACCTCCTTTGACCCACCTTTGCAGCCCGAAGGTGAAAATTCCTCTAATTCCCATACTTTTCAGCCCCATCACTTTCAGCGTGACCTACACCTTCCATGAGTGTATGTGCATAAATTTTATGGCTCGAATCCCACCGGATGGGTAACTCAAATGGAACACTATTTCGCTTTGTACGACATTATGAATGAGTTGGATAAACTTCAGTATGGTGTTCTCCATCTATATCAAGAACGTTGGAATGGTGTCAATGGAGAAAAAATGACCGCCAAGGGTATGTGTCGTGGACACAATTTGTTGCAAAGCTTTATGAACGCTTTGACAGTGACACCCACCATTTAGGTCATTTTACAAAGTTGAAACAATCTAGCACAGTGGAATATTTTATAGTTTCTTTTAAGTGAGTGGATTTTAGCATGGAGGGCATGTTTGATGTTTTTTTTTCTGAAAATTATTTATCAGTGGAATAAAGGAAGATATTTGAGCCCATGTCCTCATGGCTTGCCCCCAGAGTTGGGTGGAAGATACTAAAATATCTAAGGAAGCACAAAAAGTTGTTTCTTCTCAAACCAAAAAACCCTCCTTTATTCCTCACCACAAACCAGTCACTCCATCTAAATATACATAAATTGACTCACGTAGAAACAGTTGAATGCCAACTCAAGGGCCTTTTTTATAATTGTGATGAAAATAAATTTCTTGGGCACAAGTGTAAGGAGTAAAAGGTTTTTATGGCCATCTCTAAGGATATTTCTGAAGAATAGGTCGAGGCTTCACCTATGGCTGAGTCACCTAAACCCACTGACTTGAATCCACCCTCATACCCCCAAGAAGTTGAACCAATTATTTCCCTGAATTATTTCACTAGCTTCTCTGCTCCCCAAACCCTCAAGCTAATTGGTTACATTAAGCATTATAAGGTCATCATCCTTTTTGACAGTGGAAACACCCATCATTTTATTCATTGTCACATTTCATAAGAAACTAATTGCTATATCCGATAAGTCAACAACTTTTAAATCATGATTGACAATGGAGGGTCCATGAAATGTGGGGGGCATTGTGAAAATTTGTGTCTCCAAATTGGTCAGTGTTAGAGAAATATTTTCCTCACCCTAAGCAATCTTGCAGAGAGGGCCTTATTCCATTTCCCTATGTAGACTCACTTTCCCTGATTGATAAATCTAGAGACAAAAATATAATTTTTTTCCACTTATACGCATCTTTCACCTTATACAGCAAGCGTATACGCTGGATGCTCCACTACAGCCCGCATACATCAGGATTTGTGCCAGAAAAGAAAAAATAAATGTTGGGCTTCCATGTCACAATAGGAGATTTTTTATCCTTGGCCTTCCATATATGGAAAAATTTTTGACTCGGCCCTTCAGTTTCATTTTGAAGGATATAAAGAAGCCAATTTCGAGTTGTGGAAAGGGGAGAGAGAATTCAACTTTGAGAGCAAAGTTACTCTAGAGTAATTATTACTTCATAGTGAGTCTGCATCCCATTTTCCTTTAAGTCTGAATACAGTGTTCGACCCCCAAGCTCCTCCCTTATTGATGGAGAACCTCATTGTCTCCCTTCTATGAGCTTGCCTTTGGTGGAGGATCGAAGTGGTGGAGGCCCAGCTAGAAGGAACTCGGTTTCTTGATTTCAAACTGTGCCGACACGGAAGTTTGTAATATTTTCACTTATGTTGATCATTTATTAATAGAAATATTATTTTCCTGTCCAATTGATATCTTGAAAATATATGAATTGTTATCCATGGGCATGTTTGTTTTGTATATTAATGCATTATTTTATCTAATGTGCTAACCTTTTATATTATCACTATATGCTTGCTTCGCTTGTTTGTTGAGAACTTGTTGCAGGTATAAAGCTTTGGGTTAAAGTCCTCAACGGAGGACATCTTCAAACACTTGGACGAGGTAGGTCCTTTTCTTATCTCGCTTGCACATTAGTTTGTATAGATTGTTTATGGGATAGAGTTGATTTCTGCAGTCATACCTATATGTTGTGGTTTACCCTAGACATAGAGAGATTTTCCTCGTAACAAAATTGGCGACTCCACTGAGGATGAATCTTCTTTCTTAGGGTTTGAAGTACTTTTCTCTTTAGATTGTTGTCATTGCTATTGTGGTTCTTGTTGTAACATTGCTTGATAGCTCTTGTTCACTCTGGGTCTGAGTTTTCATCCTTCCTCCCTTGCCTGGCCTTGTTTTAAATCATATCCGTGCCTTTTTCGTTGACATTCGTGTATACATGTAGGTTGTCTCACTGCAAGTTGCGTATACATTCTCTGTTTGCTTGAATAGTCGCGTACACCTTTTTTCCTTGCCTGTTTTCTTGGTCTGGTGTTTTTTGGGTGGGATTTGATGCTTGTTGAGCCTTTTTAGGTCACTGTAGTGCTTGTTGAGTGTCTATGGGATGAAAGGAAACCCTCTTTTGGTTGAATTTCTAGGTGATTTTTTTCTCTTCATATTTTCATTTTTATTGTCCTTGTACATTGGGTTGGGTGTTTTATTGCTTGATATACTTCTTGAGTAATTTATTTTTTATACACAGTAGAGTTATATATCAAGTTATTGTTTAGTCCATCCATTTTCAGTTTTGATATATTGAAAATACAAAAAAAATAGGCATTTTGCATTGCTTGGAATTTTTGTCTTTGAATCTCTATCCTTAGTTTAGTGCATGTAGTGAAATATTGCATCTTTACTTATGAATTGCATATTTGAATTTTAAAATTGCATCGTTTTTTAGAAGCATATCATTCATCGAAAGTTAAAGTTAGGACTTTATATTAATTTCATATTTAATTTTCTTACAGAGTCAGAACACCATGAGTTTCATTACCATACCTTTTTGAGTAATCACGGCCATAAAATCAACACTATAATTTGATACTTATTAGTAATGATTTTATTTTCTAGGGTGCACAAACTAGCCTAGGATTTAGTGCCTTGGAATAGGATTTTTGTGAGTAAACTTCTCCAAGGAAATTAAATCAACATATGTGTCTAAGTTAGGGAGTGGAGAAATCCATTGTATAATTGGTAAGATCAGGAGGCTCCGTTCACACCAAAGTTAATCACGAGGTCGCACAAAGTTGGTTGAAGGGATATCCCCCCGATACCTTCCTAGAGTCAGAGATATTTATGGGGATCTATTCGTATCTAGGTATCTTGTTAGTGCCTTTACCTCCATGAGAGGTGATGATTTCAAGGTTTTGGCCTTTGTTACCCTGCCCATATGGTGGATGTGACTTACAACTGCTCGGAAAACACATCCTTTATGGAGGATTACCTCTCTAGGGGGATTTGACCGACTGGTTGTTAATCCCACGAGGGCCCTTATAATTGATTATGTTACCTCCTATATTTAGCAGGGAGTCTCAGGCCCCACTTGGGAGAGACATACCTTCTTTAGGGAGGGAGGCCACTCAACCACTTTACCCCGTTTGCATGCATATTGGTCGTTTGACTTTTGGTGTGCTCGTTGCTTCTAGTTGGCCTTAGGATATATTTTTTATATTTAGAGTCTTAAGTCTTCATAGAGTCGGACCAACCTCCCCGTTGGTCTCGTCGCTTGTTATAGTTACCACCGAACTTTGTGTCCTTGCCTTCTAAAAGGCGTAGAGTTATTATACGTGGTATACATGCATCCACCGTTCAGACTTGTGATCCTACAAGGATGATTATTGAACTTGGTATTCAGAATTTTGGGATCCCTTCGACTCCCATACCCACTATAGTTAATGGCACCCCTTCAAATCCTGCAACCTCTATGGCCATAGTGTCATAGGTACCTATCATTACTATGATCTGGCCTATAGTTAATGCTCAAGATACCACCTTGAAACCCTTTGGGTCTCTTGGCCACTCACTGGGCTACAATGTTCATTCCATCCCTATGGCTTCTAGTCCATTTTCTTATGGTATGCCTAACTTCACTTCACAATTTTCAAACTCCATCCCAGCTGTTGGCCCTAATGTTTGCATTGGGCTTGGGGGAAGTACACCTCCCTACACTCCTTTTTCATTTGGTGGATCTCAAATCCATCAAATGACTCCTAATATAGGGGGTATCCATTATTTTAACCCTGGGTCCAATCCTCCTACTTCTGGGTGGAATAGTCAACCTGACAGACAAGCTTCAGCTCAAGTTTCATCCTACAACCCCACCTCCTTGGCACAGATTCCGACCAATATTTTTGGCATGAAAACTCCTCCACTATCCTTTGGATTCCTACCCAGAGGAGGTCAATTTAACGCTTTGGGAAACCCCCAACCTAGATCCAATCCAGCTAGGGGAAATTTCTATAACCCTCAATAGAACATTTCTGTCGGAATGATACCCAACCAACATTATATGAATCAGCTCAAAGGAGGCCCTTATAATGCTGGACAAGGCCATGGTGTTTACCATAACCTTGGATGGCCTCCAAATATGCAAGAACAATCTTTCCTGGGAGGTTGGGGCCAGATGTCACAACCCCACCTTCCTTTTCTGGCCATGGTTAATCTGCCAGATTTGTCTAAGTTAATGAATGAACCTGTGAGTCATGATTCTACATGGCCCCCGGTCCCCACCAAAATTCCTTCAGACATCCCAAATTTTGAGGGTAAGAATGGAGAGGATCCTGGTGATCATGTCACTACCTTTCACCTTTGGTGCTCATCAAACTCCCTTAATGGCGATTCCATTCGTTTGATATTATTTCAACACACCCTCATCATAGTTGCTGCGAAATGGTATATTGAGCTACCCAAGGGGGCATATGGGACATTTAGTCAGTTGGTAATGGTCTTTCTTAACCACTTCCAGTTGCCCATTCATTATAATGTTGGCTTAGAATAGTTGTCTACTTTATGCCAGGACACCGCCACTCATATCTCGGACCATATCCAGGAGTAGAATAGATGAAAGAGGTTGATTAAGACCCCTATACCTCTGGTCTTTCTTTTATAATGGTTTCTTAAGTCTTTTCACCCTCCTATCTTAAAGTACGTTTCTACTTTCAGGGTTACCATTGAGGAATAAGAGATCTTTAGGGACCAGAAGTTAGATTTGATATATGCTCAGTCTGGGATGTTATAACACCTTCTTCCTGAAGCACCACAGTCTACTTACGACCCTAGGCAAAATCCTAGACCTCATGTCGATGGAATTGTAGGTTCCACCAATGTAAATTCCACATAATTAGTGACAAACCATTTGAAAGAGTTGTATTTAAGCCAGTCTGCAAGAGGACCAGCCTCATCTGTGTCTTCCAACCCTACTTAGTCAGCGGATGTACACTCTGTACAATCGTTGACCAACCCGAATGGTAACCAACAACCAGGAGGGAATAAGAAGAAAGGGCGCAATAACCGTAAGGGTGGGAAAAATGGTAATAAACCCAAGAACAATAATTATAATGAGAACACGGGTAGTAATGTTGGAGAGGGAAAACGAGAAAAACATAAGGTGAAGTTTCCTTGTAAGCTTTGAACAGATGATCACCTTGCCCATTTGTTCCCCAAACTTGTAGAAGTTGTGAGGCTATTATCTCAATCGCCCGTCATGCTGATGAATCCATTCCCACATAATCATCACTTATCATTAAGCTCCTCAAATGTCAGAAATGCGATTGGTGGAGGTCAAAACTAGCAGTCAAAATATGGTGACCATTTATGTATCAATATGGTCGATGCAAAAATAGATATATCCACTCAATCTCAGGACTATAGTTCTAAACAAACTAATCCTCATCTAGAATCTCCTCCTCCTCCTCTAGAGATGACTTTATATATTGAGAAACTAGACCCACTGCCTCATATTCCGAAAGGAGTACTTAAGCACTCTACCCATAATCCAAATGCTAGATCCGCCCAGAACTACTCTATTATTGAGGACTTGGGTCAAACTCCTTGTGCGATGTTGGCTTTGGAGGTACTCTAGATGTGTCCTTCACAAAGGCATGCCTTACTCTCTTCTTTAGGATCTATAGAACTCAGTGGCTCAAAAGTTATCAAGTTTGACATCACAGATGTTAAGCCTCACTTTCCTTACCATGTGGCTTTCCAAATCCACATGGAGTACTCAAAGTATACCATCAAACATGTGGTTTTTTATGAAGGTGTTGGTACTTGTGTGATGTCCCTAGTCTGTTGGAAAGCTCTCAGTTCTCCTACTCTTTCCAAGTCATCGAACATGTTGACTTCTTTTGACGGTCATTCCTTCTTCCCTCAAGGTATTCTCCCTACCTTTCTGGTCTAGTTAGGAAGAAAGACGGTAGAGTTGGAAGTAGAGGTAGTTGATGCACCTGTTGATTATAACCTGTTACTAAGTCGCAATTGGAATTATGCTATGATCGTCGTCATGTTGTTTGTTTTCCATACTCTTTTTTTTCCTCGTGAAGGGAGATTGTGACGATCGACCAGTTATCCTTTGCGTGCTCTAGTCTTAATGCATCTCTTGGACCATGGATCCCTGTGATCGACAATTATCAGCCGACAACTAAGAATATCAGTGTCAGAATGTATTCTTCCCTTTTGGGTACTTTCAAATTCTTGGCACCGAACCATCATGTCTATGCCATGTCCAGTAGGCCTGTCTTGACTGGGAGGTCCATTCCTTTCTGCACTTCTTATTTTAATGATCTGTGGACCCTACCTTCCCCAAATTCATCTTGTGAAGGTCAGTCGCATGTTGGGATGGCCATGCCACTATCAGCAATAGAGATTGTGTATCAATTTGTTCTTGACTCTTCCGTCGATCCTGATCCTATTCCCTCATTGAAAAATGAGGAGGATATCGTGTCTAGGCATGTTTGGGCCACTTTGTTGTCTTGTTCACGTGATTTCCTCGATGGGACCTTTCCCTCAGATGAACCCATCATCAAAGCCATGAATGGTTTCTAAAAACCTTGGGATCACATACATCACCGCTCTTATTTTCTCCCAGATCTTGAAAGAATCGAACAAGATGAATTTAGATGTACTTTGAGTGTGATATTCAGTCACGTCATAGTTCCACTTGATACGCACGACATTTATGCCAAAGGAAATATGGCGAGCATTTCTCCTACGATCAAAATTGATATCTCGTGTACCCCTGATAAGGTTGAAAATGTAAATATTTGTGCAGATTGTTCTCTAGAAGAGATCCTGACCTACACCGAGCTCTTCAAGGAATTCCAAGATGTATTTCCTTGGTCCTATGAAGAGATGCCAGGAATCAACCCTCATATTTTTGAACATGATATTAAAACTTATCTGGATGCTAAACCTGTTCGGCAACATCTTAGAGTTGTCAACCCTCGAAAGGCCCCTGCTATTAAGGTAGAGGTGGAGAAGTTTCTTAATGCTAGCTTCATCTACTCGGTTCCTTTAACCAAATGGGTATCCAACCCTGTTCATATAGATAAGAAGCAAGGAACCATTTGTGTATGTATGGATTTTTGTGACTTGAATAAGGCTTGTCCTAAAGATAATTTTCCTAGAACTTTCATCGATAAGACTCTCGACAAGTCTGCAGGAAGAAAAGTATTTTCTTTTATGGATGGATTTTCTGGATATAATCAAATTCAAATCAAACCTGACGATCAACACAAGACGAAATTTATTTGTCCTTGGGTTACTTTTGCATACCGGAAGATGACTTTCGGCCTTAAAAATGTCGGAGAAACCTTTCACCATGCCATGACTTTCTCTTTTCATGATCTAAAGCACATAGTCAAAGCTTACCTTGATGATCTTGTTGCTCACTCTCATAAGAGAGTGGATCACATTACTCACCTTTGGCTTATATTTGAAAGATTTTGTTACAATAGAATCTGATTAAACCCTCACAAGTGCATCTTTTGCATTAAGTTTGGTCATCTTTTAGGTTTTCTAGTTTCTGAGACTCGGATCATGGTAGATCCACTTAACGTTGAGGAAATACTTCAGTTTCCTCCCCCACACACAATTAGACAACTTCAGGGTTTACAAGGGAAAGATAACTTTCTTCATAGGTTTATAGTGAAGTATGCCACTATCACTAAAGGTTTCATGCATCTTTTGAATAAGGACACCCCTTTTATCTCGTATGAGTGAGCCCAGTAGTCCTTCAATGCTTTGAATAAATATTTGGTGTCGGTGCCTCTGTTGAAGCCTCCTGACAATAGTAGAGATTACTTACTTTATATCATCACGTCTGAAGATACGATTGGTATGGTTCTGGTTCAGGAAAATGATGAGTTGCATGAGCATGTCATATACTATCTTAGTCGAACTTTACTCGGTACTGAACTCAATTATACTCACATCGAAAAGCTAGATTTTTCTCCCATACACACAGTCTAGCATTTGCGTCATTATATATTACTTTGCAAGAATACAGTGGTGGTTGATGTCAATCCATTTAAATATGTCCTTACCTAACGTATCATAGGGGGGAAATATAATAAATGGATTGTTATTTTACAAGAGTTTGATCTCGATTTCTCTTCTGCGATATCCAAGAAATCCCTAGTCTTTGCGGAGTTGATATCTGATTTTCCATGATTAGATGAGGAAGTTATCCATGTTGATTCGTTTGCGGATGAACACATTTTTCTTGTCTCTTCATCTAACCCCTGGTATGGAGAAATCATTCTCTATCTTCAGACTTTGAAGTTCCCTCAGCATCTCTCGTGAGATGACCGATGACATATAAGATACCAAGCTAAGAAATATACTATCATTTGTGAAATTTTGTATCACCAAGGAATAGACAATATATTGCACCATTGTTTGACTCATGGAGAATTTGATTATGTTCTGAACGATTTCCATAGTAGGGCTTGTGGTGGTCATCTATCTGGGCTTGCAACAACTTAAAACAAATTGTGAGTTGGTTATTTCTGGCCTACAATATTTAAGGATTGTATTGAAGTGGTTAAGAAGTGTCACCCCTGCCAGGTGTTCACTCAGAAAATGTGCTCGCATCCATCCCCTCTTCACCTAGTCATTACTGTTAGTCCCTTCACCAAGTGAGGGGTGGACTTTGTCAATTGCAACCCAAATTCGATCGGGAGGCATCAAAACATTATCATGTTCGTCGACTACTTTACTAAGTGGGTCGACGCCATGCCTACAGTTAAATCTGATGGGAAGACTGCATCCTTCTTCGTATTCAATCAAATTATCACCCGATTTGGTATCCCGAGTGAGATTGCCATTGATCATGGTAGTCACTTTCAGAATGAAATGATGGAAGAACTAGTAGCTAAGATGGGTTTTAGACATGGTCATTCTTCTTCGTATTACCCCCAAGAAAATGGACAATTAGAGGCCATCAACAAGTCTCTCTAGACCATTTTTCAAAAAACTGTCAGTCAGAGTAAATCCGACTGGAACATCATGCTATACCCCGCACTCGGTGCATACCAAACCTTGGTCAAGACTGCCACCAGATTTTATCCTTTCCAATTAGTACACGGTGTGGAGTCGATTTTACCTATTGAATGTGAAATCCCTTCTCTTAAGTTGGCAGTTGCACTCCTACCTGACACTTCCAATCTCGAGTGACGCCTTGTACACCTAGAGAGCCTTGATGAGAAGTGTCACGATGCCTCTATGGTTATTGAGGAGAGAAAACGACGTGTCAAGGCCCAGTACGATAAGTCTGGCTTTCCTCAGTTGTACACTGAGGGTGACTTGGTCCTCTTGTATGATCAAGTCAAAGAACCACTAGAGGAAAGCAAGTTTAAACCCATGTGGCATGGTCCCTACATCGTGCGATGTGTTCTAGAAAAAGGAGCCTATGAGTTAGAATATTATGAAGGGAATAAGTTGGCCAAGCCCAGAAATGGGCTCTACTTGAAAATATATTACGCTTGAGCCCCAGGATTGCGTGGAACTCTCTGTATACTAATGTAATTTAGTGTATATATCTCTTTTATTTTTCATATTTGGGTTTCTTATCGAGTTTTCACTTTGTTGACAGATGTCAACAAAGTCATCGGTCTACTTAGGATTTGCAGATGGGGTTAGTCGTCACACATGGAACTTGGCTTCCGTCGCTTGGGTGGTTTACTCACCTGAGGGTATACTAGTGTCTTCAAGAGGCATATGCCTAGGGTCATCCATGAATAATGTGGCCGAATATAGCGTCATGATAGAACTTTTGCACGATTCTATCTCACATGGCATTTGTTCATTAGAAGTTTTCCTATATTCCTAGTTGGTATTACATCATTTGAACGGTCATTACCACGTGCGTGATCCTACTTTACTCTGACAATTCCTACGGGTACATATTTTTAACGACAACTTGATTTTATTACATATTATCATATTCCTAGGAGTTCTAATCATGTATCCAATGCTTATGCTAATTTTGTTTTAGATTGGCATTTGTCACATAATTAAAAGAAAATAAAACCATCTAATCAATGCACGCATTGTAAAATATAAGTAAAGCCGAAGATCCATTTTATATATTTCAAAACATATGGTGTTTATAGTACAAAATTGGGTCTAATACCCTCAATACACATATACAGTCGATAACCATGAGCGAGATGTCAAAAGAGTCGTAACCATGCCCTGGGTACACCAACCACCTGTCACTGCATGGATTTAGGAAAATCCTCTACCTGAACCATGGGTATCATGTGATTCAAATGCCACAAGTTTACTTGCATGTTTTGTAGGACCCTCTTAGCTTCTCCTCCTACCACCTCGTCTCCCCGGTTCCTCCATCAATTTCGAGGGAAACCTCCTGGCCATCACAAACCCACGTCTGCATTACACAAATGTATAGTCAATACTTAAGCACCATCCAAAAATATTTTTTCCCTAATTATACAAAAATACAAAAAAATGAAATACGTAAAAACTTTTTGAAATACCTATGTCACCGTAGGCAAACCCTAGTGGAAGTGGCATGTCTGGATCTCCTTTGAAGTCTATCCCCTCATAGGGAAGGTCATCCAGAGAAATGACCTGTCACTGCCACCATTTGAAGAAGTCCTTGTTGTAGGGTGTTGGAACCCTACCCCCCCTGTTGCCTCATCACCTTGGTCCACCGTGCCATGGTTGTATCTCGAGGTCCCCTAGGAAGAATCTCCACTCTAGGTCCCAAACCTAGAACCCGCTCTAAAATGAAACTACATAGGATAGAGGCAAACCTTAAATTTCTTTTACCCCCCTTCTTGCACTCTGTCAACTGGCTCTTCATATTCACCAGTTGTGAGGTACACCAGTCATACATTGTGGGTATCGCACACTTCATTTCATAGAACATGAGCGGCCTCAATGCTTGGTGCAATGAGGTCGAACCTATGATCCTGGTCAAGACTAGGACAATGATATTCATACTGAGCTTGTTTATTACCTGGATAGGGACTTGACTCCCTACCTTAGGAGTCCCTGCTACATAGTGGGAATAAATATAGTCCTCTATCTTCATCCCTTTATATTCTCCCCATGATTTGAGGTTCACAAACTCCCCCCGACATGATAAACCAGTCAAAAATTAAATGTTCTCTACTTCAATTCTTAATGGTTTCCCATCGAGATTGAAGATCTCGCTATCAGGGTCTCAATAAACCACCAACATCTCCAACAACCTCACTTGGGCTCTCATTCCTTTGATCACCCAAAACTTATAGAAATCACATCTCTTTAAGGCCATTTGGGCCCCTAGATCTCAGTCTACAGTGGCATTGACCTCCTCATGTTCTCTTTCTCTCCATTCAAGAACCATCTTGTCAAAGAAAAATAAAATTTTGACTTAGAACCCTTCTTTTGTATCATTTGTGTGCCTGTATGCGGCCTCCTTTTCAAACAATCATGTTTAGGGATCAATACATGCCCCTTGTAGTTCACACAAGAGCATATACCTAGTCTTACATGTGACTTAACCAATTTAACTTGCATACACCGAAATCTATAGTTTGTGCCTTCAATAACTAAAAATTTAAGACCTAATTCAAAATTTTAAACCATTGAAGTTGAAGAGGAAGAGAACAAGAATTACTTGTTCTAGACGGCTCATGTTTTTGTCGCCTAATTCTCCCACAATCATCGTTTGAATCTTGGAGGAATTTTGGTCCAATTTGCACTAGTTGGGTAAAAACTCAAAATGGTATAGTAATTTTTTACTTTATTACTATTTATAAATTATTTTTACCCACTTTCAATAGTTTTAAACCATTTTTGCACCTAATGGACTAATACAAAAGTGGATCAAGTTAGTATTTGCAGTTTTAACCTGGGATTCTTGTAGATTTCATCGTTATGTCGATCGTTTGTCACCTCGGGTAGGTATATTCGTTACCTAGAATATAGGATAGGTATCCATTCCATTATGCATTTTCGCATTATCCTATAACTATCACTTTTTATGCCCTAGGTACGAACCCACTTGTGGAAATACATAACCCTCCATCTTCTATAAAGTTGTGTCATTATCAAGTGATAGAGACTTACCAAACATGGGTTCCCTAGTTAGATTCCCTACTACATTTGGTGCCCATGTAGAGATTTTTTCAACCGGACCGGGAGTCCCTCACAACTCGTACATAACTTTATGTTGAGCCTCATTTCTCATTCATAAACATGTAACTTTATACCCTGTGGACTCCCAAACGAATTTAATTTAATCTCTTTTCTGAATCGTCTAAAAATGCTAAAATATTGTCGAGTGATTTGTCCCTTTCACACTCGTTAAATTGGACTTGAAAGTTCAGGAGTCTTAGTTAAGCTCTTTTCCAACTCATTATCAAAAAATGAAAATATCACAGAGTGAACTTGTCTTTTTCACACTCGTAAATTTGTTTCAAAGAGATGTCTATTTGGCACAAGTTTACCCCTTTTTCACAGCAAGTAGACTAAAATACATAAAAAGGGACATTTTTTGCATCGAGTTGTGATTGTATCTCATGCCCTTGCTTGCAGTATTGAGCTTATAGTCGGTTCTCTCTTTGTGTTATAAACCGTTTGCCTCAGCAGTTTTACATCCTCAAACAAGCAAAGCCTTGTTTATATCCTTCACAATTTGACACCCTATACCTAGGAGTGTTATCCACATTTTTGGTCATCGGGATGATGTCATGATAGTGTCATGATAATAGAAAATCAAACTCTTTACTGAGAACATTTTCATGAGAAAGGTTGCACTTGTCAGTTTCCAGAAAACTTAGTTTAAAGATAGTTCACAGGCTGCATATATACTCTCCTGCGAGAATCCTTAATTCCCGCAGGTTGCCTTCAGCTTGACTGCGAACTTCTCGCACTGTGCTCAAAGTCAGGGTGCAGACATGTTTCTAAAGAAGGAAAATGGATGAGTTCTCGATCCTTCTAGAAGGAATCTTCTAGAAGAATGAGTTGGCTTTCGAATGGTTGGAAAAATACTGACTTTCCAGATATCTTGGGATTATTCTCTATCCAAGTAACTAAACTATCTTCTCCTATATATTGAGGAGATTGCTCATGGAAAGGGTTAACAAGAGAGATTAGAAGCAAGTTAGCAAGAGATTGATTGGAGAATTAGGGAAAGACTGTATGGAGGACTGATGCTACAGCAGCAAAGGACAAGAACAAGGTCATCTTATGTGGTTGATTTTCTTCATGCATGAGCAAGTGTGTGTGTCAGAGCCAGGAGCCATTGAAAGGAGACCTACGACATCAAGGCTCAGGTTGTAAGTTTCACTTTCAGTTAATTTAATACATGAATATGTCCCTTTCCCATAATGATGATGTCATCTTATTACATGATTCCTTGATCACATGTATAGACTAGGTATTGAATATATTAATTTTCTTGTACCTTGATTGGTTTGTACTGTTGTGATTGGACGGCGCAAGAGCATCGAAGCGGAGCGAGGAACAACAGAGATTTTAGGAGAGAGTTCATAAGGTATGTCCACTATCCATTTCTCTTAGTTCATTCAATAGTCTAGACCTAGGGAAAGAGTAGTATTCTGTCTCGTTTTGTTATAGATCCAGGTGGATCTAGGGAGGTCGGTTTGTGTCCGCACTCACGGACTTATCCTATAACAAGGAGGGAACATTCCCCCGAGTGTCCATCTCCCGCACATACTTCCCTACATTGAGCATAGGTACGTTCCACTATTGGAACTAGTTTTTCTTACTTGCGACACTTGTTTCCTCCTTTATATCATAGCATTCATTTGTTATGAAGAAACAAAAAAAGATGGGTAGTAAGGGAGTATTATCTTATATCGCCAGTAGTCGTGTCACCTTTGAACAGAGTACAAAACTATTTGAGTCCATTCATCATCATAATTTTGGGATTACCATGGCCTTAGGAATCTGATCTCATTACAGAATCTTCTCTATCGACTGGTTACTCTTCCAGACCCTATAGACAATTTCATCGATGCCTCTTGTATCTTTTGGTTTCATCATTAGGTCTATGTTGTGGGAGTCCTCCATACGTCTCATGCTCTTGTTCAAAGGTAGTCTATCACCTGTGTTAGCCACTCCTTAGAACTCTTGACTTTGCATGTCGGCCATACCCTCAGTTTGTCTCAGAATCACATGATATTATAGTCCTATCATGCAACTTGGCCCTACCTTATTCATTGGTAGGTAGCCTTGAACACAGTAGTCGACATTTCATCACTGGTCGTTGACTAGGTGGTTTCCCTTGTGTTCGACAGTAAGACATATATTCACACATTGGGATTTGTGTAGTGTCTTGGATGCCATTAGCCTCATTGGTGGTTTCCTCACTTTTGTCAGCAGTTTTTCATCATCGATTGTTATTCAGAGGGTCTTTTTTGTCTACCGATTGCACTTGACACATGCAAAAGATGCATAGGGTTGTTGGTTCATGAACTTATTCTTCATCTAATTTCCACCAAATCATGAAGCTATTGCTTTGTACCTCGTGTTGACTGATGAAAGATGCCTTAATTCTCTCCTTTCAGTGGGTCTCTTTCCATTGACATCTGCCATTTTATTCTAGAAACAGGGCCTAGAGTCTTATGAGTACCTTGAGGCTTGTAGTCATTAGTGGCAGGCTCTCTCTCCATGGATAGTTGCAAATACAACAATTTATCCTGCTCGATGGATTCTTTAGGTGTTCGACACCATCTCCTTTATTCACACTTGTAATAATGTACTCGGTGCCTTGATACCTACTTTCATTATTGGTAGGTTGTCTCACGTTTGTTAATGGTATACCTCAATGATCAGTTATCAAATGAAGTCTCATTGTGTTCGACCTCAACTCCTTTATTCACATGATGTAGACTTGCACCTTTAGAGAATTATATAGAAGACTTGAAGACATCACTATGTGGCCACAGCTTTCCTGAGTTGTTGCTTCCTTTTCATTGGACCAGTACCTATATGAATTCAATGATCATGGGAGATCAGATTATAGTCCATGGTATACAGATATCGTCATGTTGGTTTTTTTAGACTGGTTCTGTTGGGCCTTGTTCGTGACTATGAAAACTTTTGGCATGTAACCGCATTTGTATTTTCCTATTCATGGCCATAGACACTTGTTTGGTATATTTCCACATGGATCTACAGTGTATTTTTGGCATCCATGTATGCAAAGTCAGTGCAGAATGTAATGAGCAATTGATTTTATCTAGCTGGTTCTTTACCACTCCACTTCTAGGTTGTTTATAATGTATTCCGGTCATCCCAGATTCTCCTCTGACCTCACACATTAGGGGGAATCTATTAGAACAAGATTTTCCTCATCCTAAGCAATCTTATAGAGAGGGCCTTCTTCCATTTCCCTATGTAGACTCACTTTCCCTGATTGATAAATCCAGAGACAAAAATACAAATTTTTTCCACTTATACGCATCTTTCACCCTATACAGCAAGCGTATACGCGAGCTACTCCACTAAAACCCACGTAAATCGGTATTTGTGCCAGAAAATCAAAATTAAATGTCAGGTTTCCATGTCACGAAAGGAGATATCTGATCCTTGGACTTCCATATACTAGAAACATTCTGACTCAGCCCTTCAGTTGCATTTTGAAGGCTATAAAGAAGCCAATTCCGAGTTGTGGAAAGGGGAGAGAGAATTCAACTTTGAGAGAAAAGTTACTCTGGAGAAATTATTACTTCATATTGATTTTGCATCCCTTTATCCTTTAAGTCTGAACACAATGTTCATCCCCCAATCTCTTCCCTGATTGATGGAGAAACTCATTGTCTCTCTTCTATGAGCTTACCTTCGGTGGAGGATTGAAGTGGTGGAGGCCCAGCTGGAAGGAACTTGGTTTCTCGGTTCTAAACCATGTCGACAAGGAAGTCTGTAATATTTTCACTTTTGTTTATCATTTATTAATAGAAATACTCTTTCCCACCCAATTTATATCTTGCAAATATATGAGTTGTTATCCATGGGCATGTTTGTTTTGTATATTAATGGATTATGCTATCTAATGTGCTAACCTTTTATATTATCACTATATTCTTGCTTTGCTTGTTTGTTGAGAACTTGTTGCAGGTATAAATCTTTGGGTCAAAGTGCTCAATGGTGGACATATTCAAACATTTGGACGAGGTAGGTCCTTTTATTATCTCGCTTGCACATTAGTTTATATATCTTGTTTATGGGATAGAGTTGATTTCTGCAGTCATACCTGTCTATTGTGGTTTACCTTATCCATAGAGAGATTTTCCTCATAACAGTCAGTACCACATGAAATCTCATATGTTTGATATCGACATGGGTGGTTGTGACATTGTGTTGGGTGTTGAATGGTTAATGACTTTGGGCCCTATTCTCATGGATTTTGAGGAATTAACCATCAAATTCAACTAGGAAGGATAACAGTATAAGTTCCAAGGAATCATAGTAGGTTCCCATGAGATCATTAGTTCTGATTGCATGGAAAATCTCCTCAAAAAATTCATGCCGAAATTATTTCACAAATACATTCCATTCAAGCCACGGAGACACCCTTTGTGTATCCTGACCTCCAATCCATCCTCTCCAAACATCTAGCTATTTTTTCCACTCCTCGGGGAATTCCTCCTTATTTTGGTTTTCATGATCATTCCATTCCCCTCATCCCTAATATCCTTCCTCCCAATGTTTGTCACTATTGTCATACCTTTACCTAGAAAAATGAAATTGAGAAAATTGTTCAAGAATTTCTCACCGCATGAGTTATATGTCCTAGTACTAGCCCCTATTCTTCTCCAATGGTCATGGTACTTAAGAAATAAGGTTCTTGGAGCATGTGTCCTAACTTTTGTACCCTCAAGAAACTCACCATCAAATACAAATTTCTCATTCCTGCCATTGATAATTTCTTGGATGAATTAAGTGGTTCGCAGTTCTTTACTAAACTTTATCTTCGTTCTTCCTACCACCAGATATGTATGAAAGAGGAGGACATTCCTAAGATTTCATTTTGAAATAATGAGGACCACTATGAGTTCTTAGTCATACCCTTTGGCTTGTGTAATGCTCCCTCCACTTTCCAAAGCCTCTTGAATCATGTCTTCCATCCTTTTCTCCATCATTTTGTCTTAGTTTTCTTTGATGATATTCTCATCTATAGTAAAACCTAGACAACCCATCTTTCTCATGTGGATCGAGTTCTTCATCTCCTCTCTCAGCTCCAAATTTTCCTCAAACAATATAAATGTTCTTTTGGAGCGTTAGAAATCGAGTACTTGGGTCATATTATTGGCAAAGTAAGTGTCAGGGTGGATCCTAAGAAGATTGAAGCTATGCAGGATTGGCCTCGCCCTAGGACTCTCAAAATATTGCATGGTTTTCTAGGTTTAACAGGATATTATGTAATGTCCCCACTTTGGGACATCATCACAGGGCAGAGATTTATGATGACCAGAGTAGCCAGATGGGTGCTAGAGTGAGTACAAGGGTATTTGAGAGACATTGTGGGGTCCATATTGCATTGATGATCATATTCCATCATTATGAGCCATTCCGCACAGATTGGATTTGGTTTCGTTGCATTCCGACGATTTCCATGATTTTGACTATTTTGAGCTATAAGTCAATGGAATTCACTGAAGAGGTCATTTTGGGCACATTACTTGGAGGAACCTCTCAGTTTAATAGCTCATTGGAACCACGCAACTTTGCTATAGTTGAAAGGTGCCTTGGGAACCAGATCATAGGTGTAGGGGTAAGGGTAAGAAGCATATCATTGAGGTACACTATGATAGTGGTGATGAGGATTTAGAGCAGTCTGATGATGATAGTGAATCTTGCACAGAGGCTAGTGATAGTGACTCTACCTTAGAGGATAGTGATGATGACTCTTGCACAGGGGTTAGTGATGATTGCATGCTTGAGGAGGATGATGACCCTTGTGTAGTGGATAGGCAGTTGGATGGACATGACGATAGCACTAGTGTCTTAGCAGACATGTCACATACCCTTAATGACCTTACGCCTCAGCAGAGTAGTGACACTAGTGAGGAGTCACACGTGTTAGCACCTAGAGATGATGAGCTTCCTATGGGGGCCGTGACACATCTATCACCTATTCAGACACCCATGATATCCATGTCACATGAGGAGATTAGTGACATGATAGGTATGATGGATGAGCTTAGTGTGAGGGATGCACACCATGGACAGGTAAACCCACAGATCCAGGAGGAGGTACAGGACGTACTGGCAGTTGACCTCACACATACAGGTCAGCCAGAGGAGATGGAGTCACATATGTTGGAGACTCCATTGGTTGAGCAGATTCTAGAGGATGACAGGATGATGAAGCACTTACTTCCAGGATCGGTCTGCATTTATGAGGATGCACTTTTTAGCAGTCAGGATGACCATAGAACGTGTCTGGATACATCTCTATGGGATCCAGGTGTAGAAGATAGTAGTAGGTTGAGTGCACAGGAGGATACAACTGCTCATACAGGATACAGTGTGAGTTAGGGGGAGATGGCATCTAGTGATGAGATGCAGTGGCATATAGGAGTACCTAGCAGCACAGTAGACAGTGGACAGTTCAACACGTCATCTTTTGCAGAGGGTGTTTTGGGGGATTATAGAGTTGGTACTAGAAGGACTGACTACCAGTAGTTGTTGACAGACAAGGAGTATCTACTGAGGGTTGGTGAGATGTATCATAAGGCTTTGAGGGAGCAGGAGTTGGAGATGGACCGACTTAGTCAAGATTTGGAGAGCACTCGGGGACTCTTGAGAGGCACACAGACCACCCTTCAAGAATCAGAGTCTAGGACATATGAGTCTCTGTTGACGAGCGAAACAGTCCATCCGTCAACTGGGAGAGTGGAACCGGTCCGGGGTTGTCTAAATAACCCAAGCCGTTTGGTATGGACCACCCTGACGAGTTTAACGGCTCCGTTGGCCGCTCTAAGGTCTCGTAAGGAAAC
>ML791843.1:204367-222718 GCA_009831015.1 Picea engelmannii
GGACTTATGAAACATTCAACGTATAATCCAACTTTGCAAACATAGTATGTCAAGTATCGATTTGTAAAGTCGAATATGATTAATTCATGCGCCTTGAACCATTGCTTATCATACCTTATAAACTTGTCCATGTATTCGATACACATTTTATATGTTTGTATTCCAATCTTTTGAGCCACGTGATCAAAATTTCTTCATATAATAATCGAGTGAAAGCCCAAAACCAAGGATAAAAACAATATGACCAAATCGATTATAATTTTCATAAGATCAAAACAAGACCAATAACTTTTATGCCCAAAGGTTTAACAATCAAATATACCCAAATGCGTAATCAAGGTAAGATAATGCTCAAAAACATAAGTTCGAGACAACCTTTAGCAGTCATGTGATAAACCAGTGATCAAGCGTCTTTCAGTAAATCAACCAAAAACGATGACAATCTAAGCAACGAAAGAGGTGTTTTCACACTTGCAGTTGTGAAAACTGAAACGAAATTGAATTGCAATGGTCGCAAAAATGAGACTAATGTCTAAAAGCACAATGCAACAATGATTTGTCGTAATACGACAAGGGGTGTAGGTAGATTTTTGAGAGCAATCAAAAAAATGGGTTGGCTGCCAACAGTCTCCTGAGGAGATCCATCAAAGATCCACTTCATCTTTCTTAGTGGACACTCAGATGTATCAGTCAGTCACATTGACAGAGGATGTTGATGATCTAGCAGAGGAGCACTAGTTGATGGGGGACACTTCCATTTGTGTCTTGGGAGTGGTTGATCTCCATATAGAGATTGATCCAGCCGTATGCCCAGGATCTGTGATGCAGTATGAGTTTACGGAAGATGATAGGAGTATGCCAGAGCATACAGTGATGAGGGATATCTCACAGAGACATGTTGAGATGTATCGTGGGATTCAGAGGGGTATATTACCTGGTAGGGAGGAGACACACTTAGGGGAGCATGCAGATGACACTCCTTTGCAGCAACATATGATTTTGAGACCTCAGCTTCACTATTTTAGCAATTCTCTGGGTGAGGGGAGATGGAAAGTGGTTTACCAGCAGTTGGAGGAGTTGCTTCCGATTGTACCTGATGATTGGGGTTTAGTGATGACTACAGGTGCGCAGTTATCAGGGATACTGATGGATGAGCTTCTGGTCAAATCCTTGGGATTGACCAAAGCATGTGACGCCTTTCAGTCCTACAGTCAGCTGGAGATGTTTCTATTATCCCATCCTGACACTTTTATCACAGATAGCAGCATGAGGAGGGATAGGTCGTGGCTGAGGGAATGGAGAGTGAATAGGCCAAGACTTTGTGATAGGAGTACTTTTACGGCATACAGCAAGTCAGAGGTGGACCGTGTTAGACAGACATTTGAGACTTGGTGCGTGATGGTGAGCATCATAGACCAGGTGACGACAGATGAGAACAGAGGGCTTCTGAAAGTGATTAGCTTCACACAGGAGCAGTTAGAGGGGATTGGAAGTGATAAACTTCCAAGCTTGCCATGGGACCCAGGAGTCCATTTTGTTAGCACGAGGCTCATGTTGACCCAAGCTGCACCCGAGAGCCACACACTCCACCTTGGTTTGGTTTGGAGTGGGTCTGCAGGTACTTGTCCTATGGGGTGAGACCTTTCCTCCTGCTTGGTTATCATGATAGGGCATGGGGATGTTTGGAAAGGTACTTCTTCTACATTGGTGTCTATGCCGATACAGTTTCTGGGTAGCAGGTTCAGTGGTCACAGGTATTTCATCTTGAGGATCCAAGCGAGGAGGATCTAGCATGTATGCAGAGGACAGGCAGTCATGGTCAGAGTAGTGCAGTGTCGGCATGAGGATCTTCGACAGAGGTTAGCATGGGACCCGGGTATTGCAGGATTGAGCAGTTCATTGACCGACAGGGGAGAGTGGACCATTGTAGGGGAAATTTATTCTAACTTTCCATTGAGCTTCAGTGTTGAGAGGAGTGCACCACTTGCGGGTGTCTCATGGAGGTATTGTAGTACCTCATTTTGGCATCAGCATGTGCAATTGACGGAGGTTGTGTGGGTCTTGGTAGAGATTTGGAGGATGGACTCATTCCGATATGAGTCCATGTGTCATGTGCAGGAGGTTCACAGGGTTGATATCTTCCAGGACTATTCTTCACAGAGTATTGCAGTTCACTTCCTGATATGGGATCCAGGGGGTGGAGTGTGCTATTGTTCATCGTTGGATGGGTTTTACTATGTATCCCAAAGGTGGACATGGGATCCTGGTATTTTACTTCGAGGTATTTGGGTATTGCTTGAGGACAAGCAATTTTCTAGCAGGGAGGACTGTAATGTCCCCACTTTGGGACATCATCATAAGGCAGAGATTTATGATGACCAGAGTAGCCAGATGGGTGCTAGAGCGAGTACAAGGGTATTTGAGAGACATTGTGGGGTCCATATTTCATTTATGATCATATTCTATCATTATGATCCATTCTGCACAGATTGGCTTTGGTTTCATTTCATTCCGACGATTTCCATGACTTTGACTATTTTGAGCTATAAGTCAATGGAATTCACTGAAGAGGTCATTTTGGGCACATTACATGGAGGAACCTCTCAGTGTAATATCTCATTGGAATCAAGAGGAGAAACACTACAGGATAAAATGGATAGAAGTGACTTTCAGTGGCCAGGGAAGCCACAAGGAGAGATAAGGATCTTTTCAAAGGTAAAAAGGTTAATTAATTAATTAAAGTGATTTAATTAATTAATTAATTATTAATAAAATGAAAGTCACTTTGGAGGGACAAGGTGAGACAAAAATTATAAATTAAAGGCAAGGTCCTCTTCTCATTCATTCATGTATGATCTTATTTTGATTTCTGGCTTCTAGCTAGTGAGCCCAATATTGGGGGTTTTGAGGGTTTTGACATAACAAAACCTAGAGGACGATTCGGTGGTGAAAGATTCCACCTATCTTGTCCCAAGCTTGGTCTCAGAGATAAAATACTCTCCCACACCATTCTAGTTTCATATCTACTCAGTTGCAGGAGGATTCTACATCAGTTTCATGTGCAGATAGAGAGAGGGCGCACCAGTTCGTCCTGTGATTTAGTAAAACTCGGATCTAGGGAGATCCGCTTGAGATATGAGTCTGAAACTTCTCCCACGGGATTCTCATAGCCCGATATATATTCTTGGAGAGTTTCAGATCATTTGGAGGCCTCCTTCATCAGGGCCGAACCAGCTAGGGTTTCAGTCATCCAGTGGGGCACCCCATTCAGTGGGAAATTCATATCTACGGAGATTGAGAGGGAGATTGGAGATTCAGGCACCTGGGTTATTCTTACCATTTCCCGATATATATTCTTGGAGAGTTTCAGAGCATTTGGAGGCCATATTCATCAGGGCCGAACCAGCTAGGGTTTCAGTCATCCAGTGGGGCACCCCATTCAGTGGGAAATTCAGATCTACGGAGATTGAGAGGGATCTTGGAGATTCAGGCACCTGGGTTATTATTACCATCACCCGATCTATTAGTTGGCATATTTATTAGGGTGATTGGACACTTTTGGCAGCAGGGCCGAGTTATTGAGGGTTTCAGCCTTCTATTGGAGCGTGGCATTCTTCAGCTGGAGATTTTGGCATTCAGATCTGCTTGTATTGATCTTCATTTCTTATTCAACCTTTGGAGGCATTATTTTGTATTAGCGGGAGCATTTTGTAGCATCTCTTATCTATTGTCTATCTTCTTGGCCATCTATTGAGCATTCCAGATCGGCATCTTCACTGTAGCAGGTTTCTCTATTTTATGAATAAAGAAGAATTGAGATGTTTTGTCTTGTCTATCTTATTGCATATGGTTGAGGTATGTTCCATGGTTATCTCTTTCTGTTCTTGCTGCATACACACATATAAACACATCTAAAAGTTAGATCAGAAAAGTGTTCGACGAAATACCTCACTCAGAAAAAGTTTTAAAAAGACACCAAAACAGTTATGATCCTTGCATAATGGCTTGGGATCATTACATATTATCACAAGTTTGTTAAGAATTATGGAAATATTGTGGCGCCTGTCACTACTCTCCTTAAAAATAATTATTTCACGTTGACTCCAACAGTTGATCATTCCTTTTAATCCTTGAAGGTGGATATGTGCACCACTCTGGTCCTGGCCCTTCCTAACTTCACAAAGACCTTTTTCCTAAAATATTATGCTTTCAAGAGAGGAATTGGAGCATTCCTTATGCAAGATGGTCGGCCTTTGGCCTTTACCAGCAAACAACTGTTAGAGCGACATTTGGACCAATCAATCTATGAAAAGGAAATGTTGGCTATTTTGCATGCAGTGGATCTTTGGTGCCCTTATCTATTAGGGAAATGCTTCCAAATTAAGACAGATCATCAGAGCCTCAAGTATTTTCTGGAAAAACATATTTGATCCCCAGAGAAACAAAAATGGGTGACTAATCTATTTGGATATGATTATGAGATCATTTACAAGAAAGGAAAAGACAATGTGGTTTTTGATGCTCTTTCAAGAAAATATGAAGATGAAGGGTCCCTTTTTTCCCTCTCCTTCATTGTACCAGATTGGCTCCAAGTTGTTCTCTAGGAATGGTTGCAAGATCCCAAAATTTCACATATGATCCAAAAATTGCAAGCCAATTCTCCAGTTTCCTCAGGGTACTCTAGGCACAATGATGAGATTTTCTACAAAGGTTGTATGTATTTAAGTAAACAGTCAAAACTTAAATCAATGGTTCTTTTTGAGCTTCATGTTGCACCCACAACTGGGCACTCAGGGTTTAACAAAACCTATGATTGGGTCATCCGTTCTTTTTTATGGGATGGTATGAAATATGATGTTCACACTTTTGTGGCAGAATGTGATGTCTATCAATGCAACAAGGGAAAAAAATTCAAATCCCATGGCACACTACAACTACTTCCATTTCCATCCACTATTTGGAGGGATACTTATATGGATTTCATTATTGGCTTACCTAAATTAGGAAATAAGTCAGTCATCATGGTGGTAGTTGATTGTCTTTCCAAGTATGCTCATTTTTGTGCTCTTAAACACCCATTTACCACCTCCATTGTGGCTCAACTTTTCATGGATCATGTCTTCAAGCTTCATGGCATGCCTCATTTTATTTTTTTGACAGAGATCCCACTTTCACCTGTAATTTTTGTTAAGAATTGTTCAGGCTACAGGGCACCCAACTGCATCTCATCTCCACCTATCATCTTGAGACTGATGGTCGAACTGAAGTTGTCAACAAGTATTTGAAAACATATTTGAGGTGTTTTTCATATGAAAGGTAAAATTAGTGGGTTCAATGGTTACCCCTAGCTGAATAGTGGTACAACACTTCTTACCATACAACTACTCACATGACTCCTTTTGAAGCAATATATGGAAAAAATCCACCTTCAGTTCTCTCATACATCCTTGGTTTCTCGAAGGTCCAGGTGGTTGACCAAACTCTTACAATTCGAGAGGCTATTCTCCATACCCTCAAAGAGAATTTGGTCATGTTTCAAAATTGCATGAAGAAACAAGAAGGTCAAGGTCGCTCAGAACGTCAATTTTCTTAATGGGACCAAGTGTTTCTTCGACTGCAACCTTATAAGTAGACTTCACTCAAGGTTGACCATTTTCAGAAACTGGAGCCCAAATTTCATGGTCCTTATACAATTCTCAAGTGTGTGGGATAGGTGACCAATCAATTATATTTTCCCAGTCATTATAAGCTCCATCATGTTTTTCAGGTCTCCTACTTAAAGAAGGTGATTGGAACTAAGTGCCAAAGTCGAACCAGTATTCCTGAGTTGGTTGAAGAAGGCTCCATTTGGTTGAAGCCACAAGCAGTATTGGACCATCATGAGCATAATCTTTGTGAGAATCATCTCCATCAGTGCACCATCAAGGATGCCACCTAGGAGCCAACTACCATTCTGCAACAATTTCCTCATTTCAAGCCCTGAGGAAAAGGTAATTTTCTAAGGGGGAGGGAATGTTAGGGACCTAACCTCCCTAACCCCTCATGTAGGTAGAATAATATATTCTCCATGTAATAAAAGAAAATATTAATAAGGCCTAGTACTAAGGAAGAATAAGTCAAATATAAGAACACCTAATAGAAGCTTCCCCATCTAGAAGATCTTCCTCTAGATTGTTATTTTGGTGGATAGGTATAGTATAAATAAGAGTCGAGGGCATGAGAATTTTTTTTCTTGAGAATTATTATAATAATGCACTACTCTACTAGACGTTTCCCCCTTGAAGAGTCAAGTGAACTTTGTTTCCTATCAATAAAGGTATTATTTTGGTGTTGTGGTTTCATCTATTGTGTTGTTCCCTTGTTATTCTCTGCAATATTTATGTTTTTGGCTATTATAATAGATATGGTACCTTACAGACTTAGATATACAATGAATCCATTAAGATAGGTCAACAGACGT
This sequence comes from Picea engelmannii, assembly GCA_009831015.1. Taxonomy (NCBI): domain Eukaryota; kingdom Viridiplantae; phylum Streptophyta; class Pinopsida; order Pinales; family Pinaceae; genus Picea; species Picea engelmannii. The sequence goes on from ML791843.1 coordinate 210,828, forward strand.
GATTTAATCAATAAATGATCTGACATTTTTTTAGTGTTGCTACTATGTTACATGTGCTACTAAATATTCCTTCATTGTTTTTCCACCATAATTTTCAGCTCGGAGCTCGGATTGGAGAAAACGAACAGTTGTTGGAAAGTTTTTTGAAAAAGGAATCCTACTTGGGATTAGTGCATTAATATTCTTTATAATTTAAAATGAACAATGACATGTAATCTAATTGATAAATATTTTGCAATATGCTTAATTCTAACAACAATTATTGCATGCGCATTCTTGCAGAAATAGAGATACAGAAAAGAAGACCTTAGTTCCTACATGAGAACTAGAGACATGGAGGATTATCAAGGGTTTTGCAGCCATGAATAATAAATTGGAGGTCTACATCCTAGCATGGGTAATGTTGATACTGAGTCTAATGGGAGATGAGACAGACATGGCATTGTAACTATGAGAATCCTACAAAAAGAAGTGCATATCTATAGGGCTAATAATGAGAGGATCATGAACGCTCAAGAAGAGATACTTCAAAACCTAAATATGCTACAGAAGCAAGTTAACAAGGACTCTTGCACCAAGAAATCAGATAGTGCTAGACAAGTATCAACATCAAGATCCCATAGCAAAAGAGATTATCATGGGAATGATAGGCAGTCAATAAGAATGAGTAAAATTCATAATTCTCTGAGACATTCCACCAGAAGAACTCATGCAAGTTCCGGTCTAGGGAGAATTTCAGGTGTGTGTCTCATTCAAAGGAAAAGTATAATACCTAAGGAAGTCATCTTGTAGGGTGAACTCATGAAGATTAAGCCACCAACTTTCAATGGAGAGCATAAGAAAGGAGAATATGTTGAGGCCTAATTGTTGGAAAGGAAAAAATATTTTCAGCTACATGATTCCCATCCTGGGTAGAAGCTTGAATTTCCACCTAACACTTGTAAGGGAAGGAAACCATGTGGTGGGATAAACTTAAGAAAACAAATAACCTTAATGAGAAAATAATCCCATGGAAGCAGTTCAAGGGATATTTCCAAGAGAAATATTTTTCCGAGCATTACCATGAAACAAATATGAAAGAGTAATTTGAACTCAAGTTTGGAGCCATGATAATGGAGGAATATGAGAAGTGGTTCTTTGAATTGTTGAAGTATGTTGACTTCATCAACGATGAGAAAGTAAAAATCCAAACATTTATAAGTGGGTTACCCTCTTTCTACAGTGATAGGATTCAATATGATAACCTCAAAACCTTGGAAGAAACCCTAAGGAGAACAAGTCATCTGTATGAGCAAAGCAAAAGAAGACCATTTTTCCAAAAAGATTGGAATGACAAGATGAAGTATAAGAAGGAAAAAGGAATAAGGGTTTTAAGCCACCCTTTTTTAGGAATAATTTCCAAGTGAATCAGCACAGTCAAATCACACAAAATGAAAACAAGACTGCAAATTCATTTGGAAAAAGGCCAAGGCATCAGTCAGTGCAATGTTGGGGATGTGAGAGAAATCATCTATGTAGGGATTTCCCTCACAAAGGAGAAAGAATGAGGATTGTCCAAAACATTCAAGAGGTTGAAACAGGGAAATAAATGGGAGGAAGCATGTCAAGGATTTACATAGCTTTGGACAATAAGCAGGAAGAGTATCAATCCCCCATGATTGAAGTGGAAGGTAAGATCAATAATGAGCCCATAGCAATTTTAATTGATTTTGGAGCTAGCCATAATTACACAAATGCTAACATTGTTGAAATATTTCACTTCCAAAGAAGTAAGCATAAGAAATCTTTGTTAGTTCAGTTAGCCATGGGGGCTAAGAAGAAAATCAATGAATCGATTAAAGATTATTCGATAGACATGAATGGACTCAATACAAAGGTGGATGTAAACATCATACCATTGGGTTCACATGATTGTCTAATTGGTATGGATTGGTTGGAGAAACATCATGTTTTCCTAGACTGTTATAACAAAACAATCACATGTTTTGATGAGGAAGAGAAGCAAGGAAAGATTCAAGGAATTTCAAGAGTTGTAGAATTTAGAAATATTTCAACTATGCAATTGAAGAAGAGCTTTAGGAAAGGATGTTAGATGTTTGCAACCCATACGGAGAAGGCATCCAAAGACAGTGGAAATCATTGAAGACCATCAAGTTTTGAGGTATTTTGAAGATGTTTTTAGAGATATTTTTGGACTAACACCAAAAAGAGACATTGATTTCTCTATTTATTTGGTGCAAGGATCTACCCCAGTGTCTAACACACCTTACAAAATGGGCACACCAGAACTAAAAGAGTTGCAAATGCAACTTGAAGAAATTTTGAAGAAGGGGTATATACGCCCAAGTGTGGCACCTTGGGGAGACTTGGTTCTTTTTGTGAAGAAGAAGGATGGAACCTTAAGGTTGTCTATTGATTTCAAGTAGCTTAATAAGGTTACCATAAAGAATAAGTATCCTTTGCCAAGAATTAATGATTTGTTTGACCAGTTGAAAGGTGCAAGAATATTTTCAAAGATTGACTTGATATCAAGCTATCATCAAGTAAGTATAAAGAAAGAATACATTAGAAATATAGCATTTAGAACAAGATATTGGCATTAAGAACTCACGCTAGTTCCATTTTGATTATCAAATTCCCCAGTGATTTTTATGTGTCTGATGAATGGAGGTTTCAGGGAGTCCCTGAACAAGTTTTTTATTGTGTTCTTAGATGATATCCTCATCTATTCTAATTAAGAAGAGGAACATGAGAATCATTTAATAATGGTGTTACAAGTATTAAGAGAGCATAAATTGTATGCTAAGATAAGTAAGTGCATCTTTTACCAAAATAAGATTCACTACTTGGGGTATATAATTTCAACAGTAGGGACGGAAGTTGATCCTAAGAAGATAGAGGCCATTAGAGGATGGTTAGCACCAAATAATGTGACAGAGTTCAGATAATTCATGGGTATTTCCATTTATTATTGAAGATTCATAAAAGGGTTCTCAAGGATTGCAATTCCAATCACTTATTTTCAAAAGAAGGGAGTGAAATTTGAATGAAATTCCAAGTGTGAAGAGAGCTTTCAACAGTTGAAGGAAATGTTGAAAAGTGTAGCAATATTGAAGATTGCATATCCAAATGAAGATTTTTTTTGTGTGCATTGATGCAAGAAAGGAAGGACTTGGTGGATTTCTCAGTTAAAGGAACCATGTGGTATGATATGAGTCTAGAAAATTAAAAGAGCATGAGAGGAATTATGTTACACATGACTTGGAGTTAGCAACGATTATGCATGCATTAAAAATGTGGAGGAATTATGTGTAAGAAATTTGAGTTAAGAATAGACCAATGTGGTCTGAAACATTTATTTGGACAGCCAACACTAAATGCTAGAAAAACTAGATGGATGGAATTTCTAAGTGAATATGACTTTGAAATTAAGCATATAAAAGGAAAAGAAAACCAAGTGGTTGATGCACTCAGCAGGAGAGCTCATGAAGTGCATGTGGCATCCATCAACATGTACATGACATATTTGAAATAAAAATTTATTGCAGCATCAAATTCAGATTAGAAATATGTGAAACTAAAAGAAACATTATAGCAAGGTAATTTTCAGCAGAAATTTATTTTTTATGAGTTGAAAGAAGATGGAATTCTCATGTACAAGGGAAAAGTATATGTGTTGAATTCCAAAGAGATGAAAAATGTGGCTCTGAAGGAAATGTACAAGGTTCCATATGTCAGGCACCCATGATATCATAAGACAATTGCAGTTGTCAGAATCCAATACTTTTGGCCAAGAATGAAGAAAGAAGTGCCTAATTACATAGCCAGATGTCTAGAATGTCAAAGAGTGAAGACAGATCATAGAAATCCAGCAGGTTTTCTACATCCATTGCCCATTCTCGAATGGAAGTGGGAAGTTTTCACGGTCAATTTTATTACTAATTTTCCCATAACAGTGAAGCAGCATGATTCCATGATGTTGATGGTGGATAAATTAACTAAAGAAACACATTTTATTCCAGTAAAAACTACACACAAGGCAGCAAATATTGCAAATATCTACATGAAAGAAGTTGTTAGGCTACATGGAGTACCTAAGGCAATAGTTTCAAATAGATATCCAAAGTTCACATACAACTTTTGGAAGGGTTTTTTCAAGGGATTTGGAACAAATTGTAATCTCAGTACAGTGTATCATCTAGATTCAGATGGAAAAACATAAAGGACTAACAGGATAATTGAGGAAATGCTTATAATGTATGTAATGGATCAGCCGTCAAAGTGGGAAGATTATAATCATTTATTTGAATTTTCCTACAATAATGGGTATCGGGACTCATTGAAAATGAGTCCATTTGAAGAATTGTATGGAAGAAAATGTAACACTCCGGTGAGTTGGGATAATCCAGCGGACAGAGAAGTTGTTGCACCAAATTTCTTGAAGGCAATAGAAGAGAAGATGACAAGGATAAAGTAGGATTTAAAGGTTTCCTAGGATAGGAAGAAAAGTTATGTAGACAAGAATAAAGTTTTCATATATTTTAAAGTGTACGAACATGTGTTTTTGAAAGTGAAGGAAAAGAGATGTTTGCTAAGATTAGGAAGTTTCCGAAGTTGGCAGTGAGATATTGTGGGCCTTTTGAAATATTAGAAAAGATAAAGTCAGTTGTATACATTATAGAGTTTCATGCAAAATGAGAGTGCATAATGTATTTCATGTATCATTATTAAATAAGTGTGTACATTATCCTAACCACATAATTGATTAGAATGTGATCCAGGTGGAGAACAAAGTGGATTTATGGTTGAACCAATATGCATCCTAGACAAGAAAGTCAAGGTGCTCAGGAACAAAGCCATAGGGTTGGTAAAGGTTCAATGGGCCTACTACGGTCATGAAGATGCTACATGGGAGCATGAAGAAAACATGCGGGAAGAGAAAGTACCAGCAATTTTTTAACAATTTTGAAAAAGGCAGAATGCAAGACTCCATTTTGGAAAGCTAGATTTCTAGAACCACATCTCAGAGTCCTAGCCAAATGCGTTGGGGATCTTGATAAACTAATTTCTTATTCCTTGTGTTAGCCTTGATAAACAGATGCTACATCCCTTGGTTTAACCCTGATAAATGAATGGTGCATTCCTTGGGTCGGCGAGTTGATAGGAACAGGATATTGATTGGTTGGAGTTGTTTCCGGAGTTGTTAAATTGTAGAATTTTATTTCTAAGTATTGTGATGTAATTTTTTCTGTGTGTGTGTGTGTGTGTGTGTGTGTGTGTGTGTGTGTGTGTGTGTGTATTTGTATATGTATGTATGTATATTGGCATAGAGTGCACTGAGGACAGCATACAATTGTAGGGGAGGGGGATTGTAACATCCCCATTATAATCCCTAGTTTAATTAATTCTTATGTGGATATAATATGTGTCTATGACCAAGCCATGTAATATGTGAATTGTATCTCTATGTCTTAATAATAAAATGTGATGCCAGCTACTAAGGGGACATGGACAAGAGATGGGGGATGAATTCACAAGAGTGGGAAGTCTCTAGGATAACGACCAAGAGGGGTCAAAGGGGTAATTACACATGTATATTAATTTAACCCATTTCCCTAAACTTTCTAATTGTATATGAGCTTTCTAATTTCTGATTGAGTGTTCCGAAATCCAATCATTGAATACATGTAAGAGAGTAGTTGTGAGTGGTCACATCCTAGAGTTATTGGGCACGTGGAGGTTGAGTACAATCAAATTGGAGAAGAGTGTGAGTCAAGAAAGGAAAGCCAAAGGGATGAAATTTGTATGGGTTGGGACAACAGCTTGGGGAAGGAAGTGGGTGTGTATGAAGAAAGGAGAGAGCAAGAAAGAGAGTTGGGGGGAGTTGGTGCAGCCATGGAGGGTGAATTCTAGAGCAAGATGGAAGGTATTTAGAGATTTTTGGATATGAAGATTGAAGAGACAGGTTTTCATGCCTAAAGAGTGAAATTATGAGTGAGTTTCACTATAACAAAAAGTATTTGTTATTGGTTTGTTTGTAGTTCTCCTAGCAGCAAGTTGCCTTAAGTTCCTAGCTGAGAGATTCCTAGTTACCTATTCCAGAGAAACCCTAATAAATGAATGGTACATTCCTTGGCATAATCTTGATAAATGGATGGTACATCCCTTGGGTTATCCATGATAAACGAATGGTGCATTCCTTGGGTTGGGTAAGTCAGAAGGAAAAGAGGTGGTAGAAAAATAGGGATATCTATAGGACAATATCAGTTGGTTTATGAGTCTTATGCACTGTGAGTGGACTGTCAGAGACCATCCTCTTTTTTGGATTACTAGCCTCATCTCGGGGTTGAATGGTTGTTGATATTTGGAACAGTCAGTCTATGGTTGGGTGGAACTTCTGTCCCAAGCAGTTGGTTGAACAATTCTTGTTTAAAGATAAGTGTTTTATCTTGTTGTTAAGTTAATTACATGTGTTATTGTTGTGCATGAACTCTGCATAAATGAGAATGACTTATATGTTGTTGTAATGAGCAATTTAGTTTCATTTCATGTTGATTATTAGCATGCTTTAGATGCATCTATTTTATGGTTATAGACAGTAGCTAAATTTGTTTTAAATTTGTAGTTGTAAGCTACAGGAAATCGGCTAACATTTAAATAATTACTTTAGTTAGCAGAAATTTTGTTTTTATGTATATTCTACACCATAATGTCCATCGATTGGGCTAGGGAACATTACATTATGGTATCAGAGTTGTAAAAAAATGATATTTTTGTGTGGCATGGCCCAGCCTTGGTGGCTGGGAACATTACAGATTGACATGTAGATGTCTCTTTATCATTTTATCTGGTTATTGGAGCATCATAATTACAATCTCTAGTCTGAAAATTTGTGTCCCTATCACACATGAAATATTTCTAGTCGAGGTACTTTCCCTATGTAATGGGGCATATTGATTACACCCTTTGGAGGTGCAAGGTTACCAGCAACCAATTGATGTTGTTGTGGAGGAAAAGGGTTGGTAAGTATTGCAAGAGTTTTGGCCTCCTGTTGAACCATCCATCGCTACATGTCCTCCATATTGGGGTATAAGTGAGTTAGATGATCATATTTTCAAAACTTACTAGGGAAATTGACCTTCATACTCTCCTTTTTTCCCCCAACATCATTTTTCATCTCGTCATTCTTAGTAACACCTTGTCTAGTGTTAGAAAATTTATCCTTGTTCTAATTTTTCCCTCTAGGTTGTTGATTACATTTCATATTCAAAGATTGAACGAAATGGACATAGGAGGTATGAATAGGTGCCAAGGTAGGTTGAGAGTATTTCACGGTCATATTTTGGTTTGTATTTATGGAAATTTTTCCCATTTGACTTTCCCCCTGATTGACCATAGTATTTCCAATAGAACCAATCACATCATCAACATGAGGTCTTGGCATCAACATTGTGTTGGCAGCCAATTCACTTTTTTTTATGATCCTATAAGATGCCTACACCTATGTATTGTAAACATCAAGTTTTTCGTCGCATTTTTCAAATAGATGACACTTTCATTTCTTGTGACATTTACACATTTGTCTTCGTTAAGTTTTCACGACTGTAAGCGTGAAAACTTCTCCTTTCAAAGTTGTTTTTCGATCATTATCTGAACTGCGGATATTTCTTTTTGTCATTATGCCTATTGAGCTTACCTTTTATTGATCGTTATATGACTGGCAATATCCTTTGATCGGTTCTCATACTTCGATTGATTGTATAACTTGGTTTTATTGAAGGCATTGAGCATTTGGATTTACGCTTTTATGACTTGCCTGATATTTGATTCTACATAGGGGTTATGATTAATTTTGTTTATATATATGATATGATCCTTATGTTAATATTTTCATAAATTTTTCCTTGTCAACTATAAGAATATAGTTTGGCACCTTGGTTAGACTTTTGAATCGATACATTGGCACATAATTGATTTTGGGTTTTGATTTATATGTCGGATGTTTGAACACCATTGCATAACATTTCCGTGTATTGGCATACACATTTGATTTCATTAGTTGTATGCATGATTTAATGGTTGAATTACTATTATGGAGTGAACAACTATGAATTTGGCGGTTGTACTTGGATAATGAATATTATGCATGGCAGACTCTACCACCTTCGCATGCGCGCATTAATGCTTACCCCTTTTGCTCGTTCATTGTTGTTGGTTCGGGTAACTCTGCTCCTGTGTGTGTTGGTAATTCGAACCCTTCCCTTACCATGCATTCGGCTCCATGGCACCAGTCGTGCGAGTTGAACCCAATGGCAATCAGGCCTTGTTGATGTTTGACAATGCTCGCCAAGATTTGGCAGACAGTGGATGGCTTACCTTCGTGAAACATTTTGAGGGTTTTAACCTTTGCGTAGCTTGACAGTTTTCCATGACCTTCGATGGTTGTCAAGCCAAGGTCGACGATATTCAGTCAGGGATTGATGAACAGTTTATCAACTCATCCACGGGGTTACCTATCTCTGGACAGCGTTGGTTTAAGAATTGCAAGGTCGAAGAAGTGTCGTGGACATTTTTTTTTCAGTCACGCAAAGTCACCTCTTGTGACAGAGGTATGCCCGTAACTATGCTCAAACCACGATGACATGACTTGTTAATGATAATCAAGTAGTTTGTGACTTGTGAAGGTTGATACGGGCTTGTGTTCCTTTACCACCTGCGTCTATTGATGATTTTCATAGGGTATCCTCTAAACATGCCTTTCTATTTTCATCGGAGCCTGTATAAAATGTCCAAAAAGTATAAAAGGCACAAGGCTGATAACAGCATGTTTCATCATGGGCTTATTAAGCTCATCGTTGTTTATCAGTTGAGTTTGCTTGGTGACAGTTGGAAGGCCTTCATCGCCTGTAATGGCTTTGAGGACATCGATCCTATACAGGTTGATAAACCTGTGGTAACTGAGACTAAGGCTGAACCGCCTCTACCCTTACACCTCCTACTGCCTAAACCCTCGACTGACCCTCCTATCGACTTACCCCACAATGTGACTAAGAGTGCAGAGGCCATTACAAAGCCTATGAGAAAAAATCTCAAGGCAAACCTTGCTGCAAACACCAAAGGGAAAAAGAATGCACGTTTGATTTCGAGAATGGCCAGAAACAAACCAAAAACCCATGTTGAGCCAAACCCTATCGTTTTGAGTGAGGACTCTGATTCGGAAGTTGAGCGTTTTCTTGCTAGAGAGTACCCCTACTCACAAGGTTTGTGTGTCGAACCCTCATATGATTTTGTATCAAACCTACCCCCTACCTAAAGGACAACCCTAACTACCCAGGCATTAAGTTGCCTTGTGAAACCCTCGGCCATTTTCCCAAACCCTTGCCTACTATGTCTAAACCCACACAGTCACCCTATGACCAATGAAATTCATGGTCAGAGCAATATTATATCGATGTTCCTATATTCCAGTCAAGGATTCAATATTTGGAAGACCATATTGCACTGTTAACCAGTCAAAAGGCCAAGCTCCAAGCTGTGGATAAGAAACAAAAGACAACCGGCTTTATCCTGTTCAAAAACATGGAATTAGCCGCGGCTGTTGTAAATTCCAAGCTGGCATATTCAAGCATCCTCGTCGATACATAGGTATGGTTCTCACATCACTTTGTTTTGTAAATAATCTAGTTTTCTATAATGATTTTAATTCAGCTTTTAAATAGTTTGATCACTTATTCAAATGCCTCTATTATTTTATGATCATCATGTACATGGATTTGTTTTGATTAAAATAGAAAGAGTTTCGATTTGATATATGATTTGCCGATAGATTTTTATGGTTATTCGTTTGGATTTCATTTTCTAAGCCTGTCTGAGTGAAGAAACGAATTAATGGTGTGTTTTCAATTAAATTTGTTTTGTATTCACCTCTCACGGGAAGTTCCATACTCTATTTAGAATATGATTACCCTTGGATTCGATCTTGTATGATTCGTATGATGTGTTTGATAATTTTGGGACTGTAGTTGTTACAATATGCTATGTCATACGATTTTCCAAATCATGAATACCACTCTATCCGATTTAAATTTTGGAAATAACTACTCAGTTTCTATAAAAACAATGGTCTCATTAAACCTATGCAACTACGCCCGAAACATAAAATGATTATGATTTGCAACGAATATGCTAAACTCAGTCGATTAATTCGCTTGTTTGGATTGCTGTTTGGTTTGATTTTAAATGTCTAAAAATGAATTGGTCAAACCCAATTGTGATTCATTTGATTGAAACGATTGTGATCGAAATTAATCGATCCTGTTTGCTTACTGTGCAAAGATCAATGATCGAAATCTATAACAAAGCATGTTTGATTAATCCTATTATGATTTTGTTATGAGTCAATTATCGTTTGGATTCGTTCACAACCTAAATCGTTTGTTATACAGTTATCGTTATAATCCTGTTCGATTCACAAGTGTAACGATGTGATTATGATTTGTTTTATTTTCAATTGAATATCAAAACGATCTCATAACTGATGGATTCGATTTGATTGAGAAACGATTACGATTCTGTTACATATGATTTAATTTACCCGACTCGTGACTATAATTGAAATAGAGTATTGTTATCTCTGTTTTTAATTAAATGATGTGGATCCTGTTGGTATAATTCTTTCAATTTATGATTCATTCTCAAGTAATTATTGGATGTCAATTGAATGGAATTTCTTAAAAGATATGATTTAGTTTCAATTCTGATTCTGTATCTTATTTTAGACTAGCTATAGAATCAGATGATTCTGTATCTAAGTCTGTAGAATTAGATTTTTATTGTTTTATTAATAAAATATCTCTCTAACTTGTCTATTTCTGACCTGTTTCGGGTGAATTCGAAATTGCATAGGATTTCATGGACAGTTTAGAGGATATTTGGATGTTTTAGTTTCATTTTAGTTTCCTATTTTAGTTGATCTTGGGAATATCTTCCCAGATTATGTAAACAGTTTGATAACTGCCACAGGGAGGTTTTACCCTGTGGAAAAACTTATAAATACTTATTATTTTTGTAATAATGATCATCCTCATTCGTGGGAGAACAAGGATATGGAATTTTAATACAGACTAAGACAGAATTTGATGTTCTGCTACATCTTTATCTTTTCATAATATCAATATTTTGTTTCATGTTTATGTGTATCAATTTGCATTTGGTTAATGACTACTTTAGCTATCTTAGTATTTTGCAAATGATATGATTTAATCAATATAATCCATATTCGATTTCTTCCAGTGTTTAAAAAACATAGCAATTACTTGATTCAGTTAGTGAATGACAGATTTCKCTTCTTCATCAATTGAATTATTAAGTATAAGTTTTTGCATAACAGGTTTACCTTATTGCAGAGATTTATAAATCATATAATTGTTATGATCTTTTATGTCTTGTTTGTCCTGTAAATAAACTCAAAGAGCATTGTAGCCTATCGTTTACGAAAAGCTTCTGGATTATCCGGTGCGAGTTTCCTTCCTCCGACTAGCTTCGAAGTCATCATACACAGGGCAAACTTGGAGCGTTTCCAGTTTAGTTTGTCATTTGTTTGTTTGTTGTATTTATTAGTACTTTAGTTTAGATATAAGTTTAGTTAGATTTATAGGTAGAATTAGTATATTAGATTGTTTAATTTCAGTAAGTTTTATTTCTTATTCATAAAATCAAAAAATCAACAAAAATATCTTTCTTTGTCTTAGGGCAGAAAGCAAATGAGTTTTCCAGGTTTTATTTAAATCTGTATTTTGTAGATATTGTATATTTTGTAAATAAGTTATATTTCAGTTAGTAGTTTGTATATATAGAAATAGTAGATTAGTTTGTTTGTTTAATAGTTAGTT
>ML791843.1:224229-243833 GCA_009831015.1 Picea engelmannii
TGATAAACTTGGATTTGACTCTTGTTCACTTTCATCACTCACATGGGAAAAGGATATGTTGCGAGATGATTTTACACAGTTTATTGTTGAAAAGGATGATGCATTACATATTATGGAAATCAAACATTCTAAGTTGCATATTCACTCTTTAATTAGCTCGAATCTTAATGTTGATGCTTCACATTTTGAAATGATCAATCGCATCGAAGAAAACATTCAAACCAATGATCTAATCGATTGCACGAATCCTCCTATGATGAGCTTTCCATTGATATATTTGTTTCATCAAAGTCATGGTTTGCATCCCCATTTTTGTGATAGGATCTTAGGATGGCTTGAATATTCATATATGAAAAAATTTCACAATAAAGACAAAGTTGAGCTTGCTTTCTTTTTACCCAAGTATCTTGGAAGTAGGCGTGACATATTTCTTTTAGATTCTCCATGTGAAGAAATTAATGAACACTTAGAGAATTGTCAGGAGAAAGGGGCATTTCAGCCTTGGCTGATGGTTATTCCATTTCCTCATAATCCTGACGAGTTTTTCAAAACTACTTACACTCACCCATGCCATTATGACCCTTATCACGACAAGATTGCGCAATGGCTGGAGGATTCATACAACAAGAATATCCGAGGAAATGGTAAGATCATGCTTACTTTGTTTCTAGATGTTGATTATGAAGGTAAGTGTGATATGTTTCTATCATTTTTTGATATATTACCATTCTTTTTAATAATGCATGATCTTGTTTTCATTGCAGGATTAGAGTTACTTCGATGGCTACATTGGAAACATGACTTCACGTAGTATTCTGGTTTATTTAATAGTTAGTGTAGGTTTAGGAATAGGTTTTCTTTCAGTTTGATTTCTCACTATTTCTCTTTGCAATAATGCAGTCATGAACGCAAGTGGGCGCACCATGAGAACCATAATACGGTTGTTGTCAGGGAAGTCCCCTTGATCTTTTTCTCTTTACTCTTAGTTGAACATTTATTTTCAAAAACGCAATATCATCATGAAAGTCTTAAATGGAAAGTAAAGAGATAAATGAATTTGAATCAACCCTGACCCAAGGTACCATGAGTAGGACTTATTTTCCATCAAATAGGATTTTTTTTCTACTTTTCAATTTCCCAAGGGATTGGTTGCATGAGGTTTTCAGATGCACCTTCTATGCATATTTGTTTTTTGTTTTTCTTGTTTGGATTTCTTTGCTTTCCATTTTTTTCTTTACTGGTGTGTTTTGATTTCTCCCTTATGCTTACTATCTTTTGTTGTTGAAATATACATACTTGTACACTGAGCTATTCAGACAAAGACGATAGAAAATTTCTTCACTAAAATAACTTCTGAAGAATTTGTACAAACATCAATGATATATCTCTGAAACTGATATCTATGTTGGAAAATTTTGTTGTTTTAAAGAAGTTTATTGATTTCAATCTCTGAGAAAATCTTGTCATGATCATCTATTATCTTTTTACGCTCTCCCTTTTCCATAAAGGAATGACTCAAAATATGTCTCTCTGTCGTAGGAAGTTGTTTTGTAAATAAAACATATCTAGAGCTAAATAAAGGACAGTGTTAAAAAAATTTGATGAGGTCAAAAAAAAAGAAAAAGAAATATTAAGATTTTCAGCGTCACCCCGCTCAGCTATATATCTATAAAAGAAAAACAAAATAAAATTATTAATAAGAGCTGTGGGAAGTTCTTGTAAACCCATCGGGATACTGAACAGGTCTACTAGCAGCGGGTAAATGCATGCATGGCGCCAAGACAACTTCGTCGGGGTACTGAACAGGCCCGCTGGCAGCGAAGCAATGTCGGGTACATGGAAATTTGTAAAAAAGAAAGAAACCTCTTTAATGTCCTTTATTTTGATCCAGAACTTCTTAACAGGATACAGATGTCAAAGTGGGTTAAATGGAAACCCTGTCGAGGCTATGGACACCTGCTAGCAGCAGTGGCTAAGCCAACAGTATTGGAGATTTTATCTTTAATATCGTGACTTGCTGATCTTAAGACTGTTATTGGTTTTCATCTTTTGAAACACTGCTGGAAAAAATGATTTACGATGATGTTTGTATGATTTTCTGGTTGTTATTTTTGAGTTGAAATTTTCTTTGTTGTCCTAATCTGAATTTTTTTCTTTTGATAGAGATAACTGCTTCTTCCAGTGTGTCACCATTGTTGGCAGCCAACTCACTTTTTTTTATGATCCTATAAGCTGCCTACACCTATGTCTTGTAAACATCAAGTTTTTCGTCGCATTTTTCAAATAGATGACACTTTCATTTCTTGCGACATTTACACATTTGTCTTCGTTAAGTTTTCACGACTGTAAGCGTGAAAACTTCTCCTTTTGAAGTTGTTTTTAGATCATTATATGAACTGTGGATATTTCTTTTTGTCATTATGCCTATTGCGCTTACCTTTTATTGATCGTTATACGACTGGCAATATCCTTTGATCGGTTCTCATACTTCGATTGATTGTATAACTTGGTTTTATTGAAGGCATTGAGCATTTGGATTTACACTTTTATGACTTGCCTGATCTTTGATTCTGCATAGGGGTTATGATTAATTTTGTTTATATATATGATATGATCCTTATGTTAATCTTTTCATAAATTTTGGCTTGTCAACTATAAGAATATCGTTTGGCACCTTGGTTAGACTTTTGAATCGATACATTGGCGCATACTTGATTTTGGGTTTTGATTTATATGTCGTATGTTTGAACACCATGGCATAACATTTACATGTATTGGCATACACATTTGATTTCATTAGTTGTATGCATGATTTAATGGTTGAATTACTATTATGGAGTGAAAATCTATGAATTTGGCAGTTGTACTTGGATAATGAATATTATGCATGGCAGACTCCACCACCTCCGCATGGGCGCATTAATGCTTACCCCTTTTGCTCGTTCATTGTTGTCGGCTCGGGTAACTTTGCTCCTGTGTGTGTTAGTAATTCGAACCCTTCCCTTACCATGCATTCGGCTCCATGGCACCAGTCGTGCGAGTTGAACCCAATGGAAACCAGGCCCTGTTGATGTTTGACAATGCCCGCCAAGATTTGGCAGACAGTGGATGGCTTACCTTCGTGAAACGTTTTGAGGGTTTTAACCTTTTCATAGCTCGATAGTTTTCCATGACCTTCGATGGTTGTCGAGCCAAGGTCGATGATATTCAGTTAGGGATTGATGAACAGTTTATCAGCTCAGCCACGGGGTTACCTATCTCTGGACAGCGCTGGTTTAAGAATTGCAAGGTCGAAGAAGTGCCGTGGACATTGTTGTTTCAATCATGCAAAGTCACCTCTTGTGACAGAGGTATGCCCATAACTATGCTCAAACCACGATGGCACGACTTGTTAATGATAATCAAGAAGTTTGTGACCTGTGAGGGTCGATACGGGCTTGTGTTCCTTTACCACCTGTGTCTATTGATGATTTTCATAGGGTATCCTCTAAACATGTCATTCTATTTTCATCGGAGACTGTATAAAATGTCCAAAAAGTATAAAATGCACAAGGCTAATAACAGCCTGTTTCATCATCGGCTTATTAAGCTCATCGTTGTTTATCAGTTGAGTTTTCTTGGTGACAGTTGGAAGGCCTTCATCGCCCGTAAAGGCTTTGAGGACATCGATCCTATACAGGTTGATAAACTTGTGGTAACTGAGACTAAGGTTGAACCGCCTCTACCCTTACACCTCCTACTGCCTAAACCCTCGACCGACCCTCCTATCGACTTACCCCACACTGTGACTAAGAGTGCAGAGGCCATTACAAAGCCTATGAGAAAAAATCTCAAGGCAAACCTTGCTGCAAACGCCAAAGGGAAAAAGAATGCACGTTTGATTTCGAGAATGGCCAGAAACAAACCAAAAACCCCTGTTGAGMCAAACCCTATCATTTTGAGTGAGGACTCTGATTCARAAGTTGAGCATTTTCTTGCTAGCAAGTACCCCTACTCGCAAGGTTTGTGTGTCTAACCCTCATATGATTTTGTATCAAACCTACCCCCTGCCTAAAGGACAACCCTAACTACCCAGGCATTAAGTTGCCTTGTGAAACCCTCGRCCATTTTCCCAA
Source organism: Picea engelmannii (assembly GCA_009831015.1). Taxonomy (NCBI): domain Eukaryota; kingdom Viridiplantae; phylum Streptophyta; class Pinopsida; order Pinales; family Pinaceae; genus Picea; species Picea engelmannii. The sequence continues at coordinate 228,345 of ML791843.1, forward strand.
ACCCTTGCCTGCTATGTCTAAACCCACACAGTCACCCTGTGACCAATGCAATTCATGGTTAGAGTGATATTATATTGATGTTCCTATACTCCAGTCAAGGATTCAATCTTTGGAAGACCAGATTGCACTGTTAACCAGTGAAAAGGACAAGCTCCAAGCTGTGGATAAGAAACAAAAGACAACCGGCTTTATCCTGTTCAAAAATGTGGAATCGGCCACGGATGTTGTAAATTCCAAGCTGGCATAATCAAGCAGCCTCGTCGATACACAGGTATGGTTCTCACATCGCTTTGTTTTGTAAATAATCTAGTTTTCTATAATGATTTTAATTCATCTTTTAAATAGTTTGATCACTTATTCAAATGCCTCTATTATTCGATGATCATCCTGTACATGGCTTTGTTTTGATTAAAATAGAAAGAGTTTCGATTTGATATATGATTTGCCCATAGATTTTTATGGTTATTCGTTTGGATTTCATTTGCTAAGCCTGTCTAAGTGAAGAAACGAATTAATGGTGTGTTTTCAATAAAATTCGTTTTGTATTCACCTCTCACTGGAAGTTCCATACTCTATTTAGAATACGATTACCCTCGGATTCGATCTTGTATGATTCGTATGATGTGTTTGATAATTTTGGGAGTGTAGTTGTTATGATGTGCTCTGTCATACGATTTTCCAAATCATAAATACCACTCTATCCGATTTAAATTTTGGAAATAACTACTCTGTTTCTATAAAAACAATGGTCTCATTAAACCTGTGCAACTACGCCCAAAACATAAAATGATTATGATTTGCAACGAATATGATAAACTCAGTCGATTAATTCGCTTGTTTGGATTGCTGTTTGGTTTGATTTTAAATGTGTAAAAACGAATTGGTCAAACCCAGTTGTGATTCGTTTGATTGAAACAATTGTGAACGAAATTAATCGATCTTGTTTGCTTACTGTGAAAAGATCAACGATCGAAATCTATAACAAACCATGTTGGATTAATCCTGTTATGATTTTGTTATGAGTCAATTATCGTTTGGATTCGTTCACAGCCTAAATCGTTTGCTATACAGTTATCGTGATAATCCTGTTCGATTCACAAGTGTAACGATGTGATTATGATTTGTTTTATTTTCAATTGAATATCAAAACGATCTCATAACTGATGGATTTGATTTGATTGAGAAACGATTACGATTCGGTTACATATGATTTCATTTACCCGACTCATGACTATAATTGAAACAGAGTATTGTTATCTCTGTATTCGGTTAAATGATGTGGATCCTGTTGGTATAATTCTTTCAATTTATGATTCGTTCTCAAGTAATTATTGGATGTCAATTGAATGGAATTTCATAGAAGATTTTATTTAGTTTCAATTCTGATTCTGTATCTTATTGTAGACTAGCTATTGAATCAGAAGATTATGTAGCTAAGTCTGTAGAATTAGATTTTTATTGTTTTATTAATAAAATATCTCTCTAACTTGTCTATTTCTGACCTGTTTCAGGTGAATTCGAAATTGCATAGGATTTCATGGACAGTTTAGAGGATATTTGGATGTTTTAGTTTCATTTTAGTTTCCTAGTTTAGTTGATCTTGGGAATATCTTCCCAAATTATGTAAACAGTTTGATAATTGCCACAGGGAGGTTTTACCCTGTGGAAAAACTTATAAATACTTATTATTTTTGTAATAATGATCATCCTCATTCGTGGGAGAACAAGGATATGGAATTTTAATACAAACTGAGACAGAATTTGATGTTCTGCTACAGCTTTAGCTTTTCATAATATCAATATTTTGTTTCATGTTTATGTGTATCAATTTGCATTTGGTTAATGACTACTTTAGCTACTTAGTCTTTTGCAAATGATATGATTTAATCAATATAATCCATATCTGATTTCTTCCAGTGTTTAAAAAAAATAGCAATTACTTGATTCAGTTAGTGAATGACAGATTTCTCTTCTTCATCAATTGAATTATTAAGTATAAGTTTTTGCATAACAGGTTTACCTTATTGCAGAGATTTATAAATCATATAATTGTTATGATCTTTTATGTCTTGTTTGTCCTATAAATAAACTCAAAGAGCATTGCATCCTATCGTTTACGAAAAGMTTATGGATTATCCGATGCGAGTTTCCTTCCTCCGACCAGCTTCGAAGTCATCATACACRGGGCAAACTTGGAGCGTTTCCAGGTCAGCTTGTCATTTGTTTGTTTATTGTATTTATTAGTACATTAGTTTAGATATAAGTTCAGTTAGATTTATAGGTAGAATTAGTATATTAGATTGTTTAATTTCAGTAAGTTTTATTTCTTGTTCATAAAATCAAAAAATCAACAAAAATATCTTTCTCTGTCTTAGGGCAAATAGCAAATGAGTTTTCCAGGTTTTATTTAAATCTATATTTTGTAGATATTGTATATTTTGTAAATAAGTTATATTTCAGTTAGTAGTTTGTATATATAGAAATAGTAGATTAGTTTGTTTGTTTAATAGTTAGTTTTAATTAGATTAGTTAGATTAGTTCGTTTTATTTATTGTTAGTTAGTTTAGTTTGTTTTATTTAGTTTTAGTTAGTTTAGTTTGTTTTATTTAGTTTTAATTAGATTAGTTAGTTTAGATTAGTTTTCTCTTTGGTTTTATTAGGACCTTAGATCGGCTAACAGAGCCGCTAAACCCCTCAAGGTGGTTCATTCCAAACGGCTTGGGTTATTATACAACCCCGGACCGGTTCCACTCTCTCAGTTGACGGACGGTCAATTTCGCCTGTCAACACATTGTAGGATCGGTATCAGAGCAAGGAGAATTTGGAATTATCCCATATAGAAACTGAGACTGGGAATAAATCAAATCCAATTGTTGGGCCTTAAGGATGAATTGTTCTTCTATGGCTACTCCTAACAAGGCTACATATTTGGAAATACTATGAAATAAATATTTCACAAACCAATCGGATAATAAACAATCTGAAATCTCAACTCTAATCAACCGATGTATTCATCTCCACCCATGGATGTTCTTAGAAATATGATTCGAGGTATTTTTTCATAACAATATTAGTTGTTCATTTATAGTCTCGTAGAAAATGGGTGATTGGAAATGGGTTAAGAATTTCATGGCTAACAACGAGAAGTTGTTATGATATGCACGAGGAAAATCAATATACCACTTAGCAGTCACCCCTATCAAAGTTCTCTGAAAAAACCACAAACGCACACTATCATCCATTAATGAGTTCTACAAACACCAAATATGGAAATCCATAACATGGTTTGACAAATATTCTCTAGGTTTACCCTCAAATTTTGGTATATCTTAAGGCAACTTAGTTGGGATAGTCAACACTTCTTTGAAAATACCTATTCCAATAGTTTTTTAAGTGACATGTTGTTTGTATAGGAAAGGGAATCCAGCGGGCTTGAAGGCATTTAACGGCTCACCTGGAAACTCCATTGATGTGAAAATGAGGTATGATGGTGATTAATTTTTCAAAGTTTCACATTAGTTTTCATTTTGAAGATTTGAAGTGAAGAAACATGAAATAATTTGAAGGAAAGTTGGATGTTAAATCTTTTGGTTCATTAGATTTCTTGTGTATTCTAGGATATCCAAATGAGCTCCCAAATTCAAATTGGGATGAGCACATTGTGAAGTTTCATGGACATATTTATTCAAGTACACTACATATTGCATCTTTCATGAAATTTATTTATGATCTTCATGGTGTCCATCAGGATGTCATAATGAATATGTTTGAATTTACCTTGGAAGATGATATAGAGAAACAATTTGAATGTGGTAATATGGGGGAAATATCTTCATTTACAGGTTTAATCAAAGCATTTCGCAAGAATTGGAATTGTAGTTATGGAAAATAAGTATATGTTGAAGATATACTTGGTGTTTTCAAACATAGAGAAGATGAGATACATTTCCTAATGTATACATATCAGAATAATCTCGCATATGCTCTATTAGCAAAAATAAATGATAAATATGAGGCATTGATGTCCTTGGTTGAGTATATCAAAGGCAAATATGGCGAGTCAAACCAAAAGTGCTTAGAGATGAGTTTCATGAGGTTTTCTTCGATGTGAAACTTTATATTTCATCACATGAGACACTTGTACATGAGATTTAAAATGTGAATGACAAGAAATGTGTGAAAATATTAAAGACCTTGTTGGTCCTAAGGTCTGCACCTGACTGCTAAAGGGAAAAGCTAGGCCACCTATCAGTTTAGAATGATTGTTTCTTTAACCTTTTTTTTGGTTGGTCAGAGGGATATTCTATCAAGACAAAGGCAAGGTTGGGTTGGCAGAATGATATGGATGAGGGCCCTCCTTTTATAATGGAACACTAATGACAGACCAGTGAAATAACAAAAAACAGAGAGAAACAACAAACTACTCAATGAATAATCTGTTGCAAGAAGTTCAATACTTAAAATATAATTTCAAGACATCAAACATGTATCCAAACACAATAGCTCCCACAGGTTGTAGGAAACAAATATTTACCAAAGCATTAGTTGTTTGATAGATTGCATATCAGTAAAAATAAGTCATACAATAGCTGAAAGGAAATGAAATGTATGTTGAAAAAATCAAAAACTGTATTCAAGATAAGAATGAAAACACATGAAGAGTTGTATGAACACTATCATCAAAAGTATGTTCACTAGGTAGAGGGCTTTAATCCATGCCTAAAATGGGTCCAGCCAGTCTCTTGTATTGTTGTTCCTTGCTCAAAAAAATCTGACCTCTACAATATCCAAAAAATAACTATTTATAAGAGTTGCAGAGGCTTTCATCTTTAGGGGACTAAGACCTCGATCTAGGGAACTATTCGTAAAAAAAAAATATTAACTTCACTAAGATATCAAAATTAAACAGCAGGAGTGGTTCTTATCACACACAGAAGACCACTCTTGCATCTAATCTAGGAAAATGTTGGACTTAATCAAATAAAACAACTATTGTCTCTGCAAAAGAACTGATGCACGTACTGAAGGAACTAAGTTGGCAAAAGATAGGCCACGGGGTGACAAAACAGAGCTCTGCATTGATCTTTGGCATGTGTGCGAGCTTTTGGAAGTCACTGGAGATAACCAACTATATGAGAAGAGTTCACTGAAGTATTTTTGAAACTAATCTACGTCGACATATGACTGAGACTTAAATCTCTGTCTACACATGAGCTTTTGGAACCCAAGCGCACCTTGGTTAACACTACCAAATTTCATCTGTACCTATGAAGTAGCTTTGTCAGAATGGTTGTCAGCCCATCGGATATGAGGGGAGACGTGGATGTGAGCATCCAATCAGTAGACAAAATGAATGGGCGCGACCGTAGATGATGAGTAGTGAGGGGTACAGGTGGCGGGTAGGGAGAGGAGAAGTAGATAGATTGGGGAGTGAGTGGAAAATAGGTGGCGAAATGTGAGAGGGAGTGGTATTGAAAAAAAACTTGAGAGGAACTCAGAGGGGGGTGTAGGCAGTAAGTGTTGGACAACTGAGAGGGGGGTGAATCAGTTGTTACCGTGCTTAAACAATTATGCTTCTTTTAAATTCTTTACAAGGCACTCAATGATAATCACAATAATGCAGGAAAATAAGCAATGGCACATTCAACATCAGTCACATATATGAGATACATAGAGACAGATATTTCCCAAGGAAACCCATAAAGGGTAAAAACCTCTTCTTATTTATATGATAAGAATTATTTACATTATTTACATTATCATACATATGAGAACCTACTCATTGTGAGGCTACAACCTCTATTTTTGCAAGCTGCAACTTGCTGAGAGCACCAACTCTCTATTTTCTCTAGCACCCACTAGAAGGAAGTACCAACTCCTGAGTTTTTCTAGCACCAACTAGAAGGAAGCACCAACTCCCTGGTTTCTCTAGCACCAACTAGAAGGAAGCACCAACTCCCTCGTTTCTCTAGTACCAACTAGATGGAAGCTACAACTCCCTATGTTCAAGCACCCACTTGAACCTCTGAGGACACCAGTACTCCCTAGCACCTCCCTACCACCCTGGTTTATGAATATGAATTATTGAAACTTATTACAGTGATATAGTGTTCAACAACAGCTTACCAGTCTCATCATTGTTCTGCAAGATTTCGCTGCTCTGTCTTCCTCACTGTCTTCCTGCACGAATCCCTTGCACTTTTCTGTTCTTCTGCTTCTTGTTCTTTTTGCACCATTCCCATTCAATGTACCTTTTGTCTTCTTTCCATTTCAGCTACTGCACTCCACCTCCTTCACACATGCATCCCACACCACCGCAACCCCCTGATCTCTTCTTTGTTCAACCTTCTTATGCTCTCTGTGCATCTTGTGTATGCCCTGTGTCCAATGGTTCTGCATGCTCTGCATGTCGAGTGCTCTGCCTATTCATCATGGAAGCTCTTCAGCTTATCTGTTTGTTAATACCATGTGTCCATCATCACTGGGTGTCATGATCAAATTACTCCACATCACCAGCAGTTAAGATTATTCATCTTCTGTTACAGTCGAGCTCAACTACTCTGTTGCAGTTATAGGCTCCATCGTTCATCTAGCTGTTAATCGCCTCCATGAACAGTTAGTGTTCTACTTGTCTATGCCTTGAGATTCTTTACCTCCTCTGTCAATCACCCCGAAGTGTCTTCGAGTCCTCTGGCAGAAACTATCAGTGGTTTATGGCAATTACACTGTGGCGTGCAACAGTAGCCCTCTGATTTGACTCAATTTCATCTTCATCATTGGATGACTTTCATTAGTCTTGCAGTCATTTCGGTATTCCGCTCTTCGTCATTTCGGGATTTGTGTGATCAATTGTCTCGACACTCCATGTCATGATCCCCGAAATGGAGATTGGTTTCTCTAGCTCTTTCCTCTATCTCTCACTGATGTGACCAATGGCTATGACCATAGCCTTATTCAAAAAACTGCATTTCGCAATTTCACGTTTCGGCACCTCGGCATTTCGGTACTCCTGTGGTGAAGTGTTTTGACAGTTCAACTCCCGGTATCTGAAACTTTGAAATGGATTCAGATCAAAGATTTGGTACTTCAATGTTTCTCATTTCAGTGAATCGGCATTTCAGTATTCCTGTGGTAAAGATTCTTGACTCTCCATGTCGCAGTGTCTGAAACTCCGAAAATGAGCTTGTCTGTGACTTTTCGCGACTTCGGGTTTCGCGATTTCAGGACTCCTCTGATGAAGATTCTTTACTCTTGACTCCACCTACTCCCAGTATCCGAAACTCTGGTATGGAGTCTTTATCATTTCTCGACTTCGGGTTTCGTGACTTTGGGACTCCTTATGGTGAGAGTCTTTGTTATTTCCATCTTCTAATATCCAAAATTCAGTGTATCTAGTACTCCAAGTGATGTGCCTATTTTGGGTTTTCGCATTTCAGCACTTCGGGATTACTAATGATGTGAGTCTCTGACATATCCATCTCCTGGTAACTGAAATACTAGTATTCAACACTCCAAGTGATGCGTTTGCTTCAGGTTTTCCATTTCAGCACTTTGGGACTCCTAATGATGTGAGTCTCTGACATCTCCATCTCCGGGTAACCGAAATCCCGGTATCCAAAACTTCGAGCGATGCGCCTATTTCACGATTTTTGGGTTTCACATTTCATGACTTCGAGACTCTTGTGTTGGAGAGTATCGACTCTTGACTTATCCATCTCCCGGTAACCAAAACTCCAAAATAGAGTCTTTGTTGAGGTGATTTTTCAGGGTTTCTCATTTCACCTTGCTCGTAAAAGATCCTGTAAGTTTTCCTGGATCCAACATCAGTCATACCTCAGGCTCATATCTAACGTTCATTGGGAAATCTTCAATGAGATCCATCACTGCATACTCTGATCTTGTCAAGCTTGCTCTACAGCGTCTTCCCAAAAGACTTCTGGTGCCCACCTGGCACATGCTTCCTGTACTCAAGCCATCATCATTGTTGTATTTTCCATCAATGACAAACATACTATGCCTGTAAAACATGCCAACAATCTCCCCCTTTGGCATTGATGGCAACAAAGTCACCCGGACCTATTCTTTTCTCCCCTTTTGAAATCAATGTCAAAGAAAACACACTCCGCCTGAGTTGTTGCGGTATTTTTAGGAGGTATCAGATATGCAATCAATACAAGACTCCCCCTAACAGGATGGACTCTCTTAGGTGTGAAACGGGATGACACCTTGCTTCTGTCGGATATATTCAAAAGGGGTCTTAGCTAGGGGTTTAGTAAAGAAGTCCACTATTTGTTTTGTGGTTGGAATGTACTGAACCTAAACAACCTGATTGGTGACTAGCTCTCTCTAAAAATGGTATTTTATGGGAATATTCTTGGTCTTGGAGTGGAATATAGGATTCTTAGACACACTGATGGCACCAGTGTTATCACAATGAATTGGAATCGGTGCAGCGTATTTTACCTCCAAGTCTGCAACTGTCTGAATCATCCATAATACCTAAGTGCAACATGTAGCAGCAGCAATGTACTCTGCCTCTGTGGTTGATAAAGAAATGGAACCTTGCTTTTTACTAAGCCATGCTACTAATGAGTCACCCAAGAAGAATGCTCCTCCACTGGTGCTTTTTCTCTCATCAACACTGTTTGCCCAATCTGCATCTGAATAAGCATTTAACTGAAAACTCTAATTTCTGGGATACCACAGACCATAAGTCATTGTTTCTTTCAAATACCTGAATATCCTTTTGATAGCTAGTAAATGACTTTGTTTAGGTGCAGACTAATATCTTCCAACCATTCCTACAGCATGCATTATGTCTGGGCGAGATGTTGTGATGTACAACAAGTTGCCTATCATTGACCTATATGAAATCTGATCAACATCAGGTGAGTCATCATCCTTGCTTAATTTGCGGCCAGTAACCATAGGTGTGCCGATAGGTTTAGAATCTTCCATTTGAAACCTTTTCAACATTTATCTTAGATATTTTTCTTGAGAAATGAACATCCCTTCATACCTCTGAGTAATTTGCAGACCAAGAAAAAATGACAGCTCTCCTATCATGGACATTTCAAACTCAGATTCCATGGCAGAAGAAAACCATTGTACCAATGGATCCTTATTACATCCGAAGATGATGTCATATACATAGACCAATACGATGAGCAAATTATTATCCTTTGTTTTAATATATAGATTGTTGTCGATTGTTCCTCTCTTGAACCCTTTGTCTTTTAGATATGTATCCATTCTATGATACCAGGCTCGCGGGGCTTCTTTTAACCCATATAAATATTTCTTCAGCTTGCATACTAAGTCAGGGTTATCAGAAAGTTTGAAACCCTCTGGTTGTTCCATATAGACTTCTTCACTTAAATCTCCATTTATAAAAGATGTCTTGACATCCATTTGATAGACTTTAAACCTTTTATGACAAGCATAGGCAAGAAACATTATGATAGCTTCTAATAGTGCTACGGGCGCAAATGTTTCATCAAAATCCAGTCCTTCTATCTGAGCATATCCTTTACAGACTAACCTTGCTTTGTTCCTGACAACTTGTCCTTTCTCATTCAACTTATTCTTAAAGATCCACTTGGAGCCAATGACATTTTTATCTTCAGGTCTATGAACCATCTCCCATGTATTGTTTTTCTCAATCTGATCAAGTTCATCATTCATTGCTTTAACCTAGTGGTCATCTTTGTTGGCTTCATTAAAATTCTTGGGTTCCAGCTTGGATATGAAGGCTATATGAGATTGTTCGGTGTTTTTTATTAGCTTTCTCCTGGTTTGTACGCCTTTGTCTTTTTCTCCAATTATCTGACTTGCAGGATGATTCTCTTGAATGATTCTGGAGGAGGAATTTGAAGTTGACTGTTGATTTGAGTTTATCTGAGTGTCTGAGTCTTCATCTGATTTAGAATCTTTGTTTTTTGATTCTTGGACCTATTCATCTTCAGCTTTAGTTGTTTCTTCTGTAGAAGACTCATTACTGTACATCTCTATTGCTGGGATTCCTTCATCAACTTTTACATCAATACACTCAACCATTTTATGTAGCCTCTTATTATAGCATCTATATCCTTTACTATTTGTAGAATACCCTAAGAAGATACCTTCATTAGCCCTATCATCATATTTTTCGAGGTTCTCATCATTATTCTTTTTGTAGCATTTACTCCCAAAGACTTTGAAGTGTTTAATTGAAGCAGGTCTCCCAAACCACAATTCATAAGGTGTCTTGTCACTTTGTGGTCTGAGGTGAGATTTGTTAAGAAAATGGACTGTTGTGTGTATTGCTTCTACCCATTAGGTTTGGCCAATGTTCTTCTCATTCATCATTGACCTGGCCATTTCCTGCATTATTCTATTTTTCCTCTCAACAGCTCCATTTTGTTGTGGAGTTCTTGGGATTGTGTATTCTCTCTTGATCTCATGCTCATCGTAGAATTCCTTGAAGTCTCTTAACATAAACTCTCCTCCCCGATCTGATCTTACTGCCTTTAACCTCTTTCCTGTTTGAGTCTCAGTTAAAGCCTTAAATATTTTAAACTTCTCAAATGCTTCAGCCTTTTCCTTGAGAAAGGAAACCCAAGTAAGTCTGGAGTAATCATCAATAATCAGCATGAAGTAGTTTTCTTTCCCTGTGCCTTCCTGTCTTGATGGTCCACATAAATCCATATGAACTAGTTGGAGTGGTTTCTCTGTTGAAGTAAATATCTTGGACTTAAAGTGTGTCCTGTTTTTCTTCCCTACTTGACAGGGTTTACACATTGAATCTTGGGGATTTGATATACTTGGAAGATCTTTTACTCCCTTGAGTTTTTTGAGTTTGATTAATTGGTCAAAGTTTAGATGTCCAAGTCTCCTATGCCATAACCAAATTTCATCATGTCTGCTTAGATGACATTCTTCTCTATTTTCTTTCAGCACATATACATTATTTTTTGTCCTTATTCCTTTGGCCACCACTTGTCCTAAGGTTACAGATTTTATCTTGCAGTCCTTGGATGTGAACACCACTTCCCATCCTCTATCACACATTTGACTGACACTTAGCAGATTATGTTTCAACCCATCTACAAGTAGAACATCTTGGGCTTTTCCTTTAACATTACTTAAGCTCACCATCCCTTTGCCCTTTATTTTCCCTAGAGCATCATTTCCAAAGGTTACGTTTCTTGATTTGCTTTCACTTAGAGATAGAAACTTGCCTTTGTCTCCCGTCATGTGTTTGGAGCATCCACTATCTATATACCAAGTGTTCATTTTTCTTTGAGTAGACAATACTAATCCACACTTGTCACTTTCCTTCTTCTTACAAAACTTGACATTTTCAGCAGGGGATTTTGAATCTGGTTCATAGTTCCTTAACCGACAGTCAATAGATTTATGTCCAAAGTTATGACAGGTGAAGCATTCAATCTCATTATTCAATAGGTCAAACTTCTTGTTGCAATGTTGTCTACTCATTGACTGTTGATTATTTCTTGGCCTCCTTAGTTGCATGTCCCTAGACTTAATTTGGCAATTTGCAGTCTGTGAAGGATTGATACTTGGTTGTATCATTCTTTGTTGTGGGAAGTATTTATTCCTTTGAAATCTTAATTTCTCATGTCTAAGTCTTAAGGAACAATTTACAGCTTTGTGACCAAAGTTAGAATAGTAGAAACAATAGCCATGGAAAAATTCTTTGTACCTGGGAAATGGTTGTCTTCTTTGTGCAAATCGATTTATTCCATGCTAATGATGTCTTTTAGTAGTGAGCGCATTATTTCTTTGTTCTACAGATTTAGTTCTGGCATATTTTTCCTTACTCGTCCTGGGCGGCTGATTGTCTTCCTTTGTTTCTGCAGGTTCGTTGTTGTTATTGGTTGTACATTTGACAAAATTGATGGGTTCTTCATTTCTTGGCTTGCCACTACTTGATCCCTCTTCATAACCCAAATCGGTTTTCAACTTTGGATTCCTTTGTTGATTCAGGATTGTGGCTAATCCTTCTGAGGCTTTGATACTTGATAGATTCTGATTATACAAGGATTGAAACTTCTCCATCTCTTTCCTAGTTTTCACTACTTCTTGTTCTAATGCTTCACATCTTGCCTTCTTTTCTGAAAACTGTCGTTTCAGAATGTCTTCGATTTTATTTACCTCTTCTAATTCTACTTTTAGTAGGACAAGGTCTTCATCAGGTTTTTTAAGGTCTTTCTCGAACTGTATCAGCAATTGTCTTTTCTTTCTATTTTTTATTCTTAGTCTGTCAATCTCTTCTAGTGCACTGATCAGTTCTCCTTCCATGTCAACCACAGCTTATTCTTCATTAACATTACTCCCTCTGTTGTTATTATCATAATACTCTTTGGCCATAAGTATGAAGTGATTTATTTTATCTTCAATAGAGGAGTCATGGTCTTCATCATCTGAAGGATCATCATCATTGTTCACGCAAAGACTTTTCTTCTTAAAGTTATTCTCTTTAAAGAAATTTATGTGTTTGTACTTCTCCTCATCATCACATGTTTGATCCTTTCCTTTGTGGGGACATTTATTTGCAAAATGACCTATCCTACCACAGTTGTAACATTTGAAAGGCATTTTACCTTTGTATTTTCATGATCCCTTCTTCAGTCTCTTCACAAATTTTTCTTCAATTTCATCAGGCTCAGAATCCTCATTCTTATCTTCTTTAAATGATTCTTCTCTGGAGGTGGGTTTATCTTTAACTATTCTCATTTCATATGCAGTCAAATTTCCTAGAAGTTGATCAAACTCCAAGATTTTTAGATCATTAAGTTCTTCTATAGCACAGACCTTCGGGTTGAACCTATCTGGGAGAGATCTCAAGATTTTATGAACTAAAGAGGGTTCCTCAATTTTTTCACCAAGTGCTTTCATTGCATTTACCATTTCTTCTACTCTCAAAAAGTATTTTCCAATAGTTTCAACTTCCTTCATCTTCAACTGTTCAAACTGTATTATGTAGGTTTGCAGCTTGGCGTCCTTTACCTTCTCATTACCTTCATAACAGCTAATGAGTTTGTCCCACATTTCTTTGGCAGTTCCTAGGTGCATAACTTTTACGAATTCTGCTTCTACAAGTCCACTCAAGATAGCATTCATAGCCTTAGCATTGAAGCTAAATTCTAGCTTGTCATCCTTATTAGCTAGTAAAATTGGCTTTACATAACCAGTATCTACCACATCCCAGACATCTGCACCTAAAGCCATTATGTAGGTTCTCATTCTAACTTTCCAGAAGGCAAAGTTTGTTCCATTTAACAGAGGGGCCTTATTGGTTGAATTTCCTTCATGGCTTTACATGTTTAAGCTCTAGGATCTACCCTTAGACAAAAGGGGCCAGCTCTGATACCAATTGTTGGACAACTGAGAGGGGGAGTGAATTAATTGTTACCATGCTTAAAAAATTATGATTATTTTAAATTATTTACAAGGCACTCAATGATAATCACAATAATGCAGGAAAATAAGCAATGGCACATTCAGCATCAGTCACATATATGAGATACATAGAGACAGATATTTCCTGAGGAAACCCATAAAGGGTAAAAACCTCTTCATCTTTATATGATAAGAATTATTTACATTCTTTACATTATCATACATATGAGCGCCTACTCATTGTGAGGCTACAACCTTTGTTTTTGCAAGATGCAACTTGCTGAGAGCACCAACTCTCTGTTTTCTCTAGCACCCACTAGAAGGAAGCACCAACTCCCTGGTTTCTCTAGCACCAACTAGAAGGAAGCACCAAATCCCTGGTTTCTCTAGCACCAACTAGAAGGAAGCACCAACTCCCTGGTTTCTCTACTACCAACTAGACGGAAGCTACAACTCCCCTATGTTCAAGCACCCACTTGAACCTCTGAGGACACCAGTCCTCCCTAGGACCTCCCTACCACCCTGGTTTATGAATATGAATTACTGAAACTTATTACACTGATATAGTGTTCAACAACATCTTACCAATCTCATCACTATTCTGCAAGATTTCGCTGCTCTGTCTTCCTCACTGTCTTCCTGCACACATCCCTTGCACTTTTTTGTTCTTCTGCCTCTTGTGCTTTTCGCACCATTCCCATTCAATGAACCTTTTTTCTTCTTTCCATTTCAGCTACTACACTCCACCTCATTCTTCACACATGCATCCCACACCACTGCAACCCCTAGATCTCTTCTTTGTTCAACCTTCTTATGCTCTCTGTGCATCTTGTGCATGCTCTGTGTCCAATGGTTCTGCATGTCGAGTGCTCTACTTGTTCATCATGGAAACTCTCCAGTTTCTTTGTTTGTTAATCCCATGTGTCCATCATCACTGGGTGTCATGATCAAATTACTTTGCATCAATAGCAGTTAACATTCTTCATATTCTGTTACAATCGAGCTTAGCTACTCTGTTGTAGTTACAGAATCCATCGCTCATCCAGTTGTTAACCACCTCCACTAACAGTCATTGTTCTACTTGTCGATGCCTTGAGATTCTTTACCTCCTCTTTCAATCACCTCGAAGTGTCTTCAAGTCCTCTGGCAGAAACCATCAGTGGTTTCTGGGAGTTACACTGTGACGTGCAACAGTAGCCCTCTGATTTGACTCAATTTCATATTCACCATTGGATGACTTTCATTAGTCTTGCATTCATTTCAGTATTCTTCTCTTCGAAATTTCATGATTTATGTGATCAAGTGTCTCGACACTCCATGTCGTGATCCCCGAAATGGATCTTGGTTTCTCTAGCTCTTTCCTCTATCTCTCGCCGATGTGACCAATGGTTGTGACCATAGCCTTATTCAAAAAATGCATTTCACAAATTTTGTATTTCGGCACTTCGGCATTTCGGTACTCCTGTGGTGAAGTGTTTCGACACTTCAACTCTTGGTATCTGGAACTCCAAAATGGAGTCAGATCAATGGTTTGATACTCCAATGTTTCTCATTTCGACGAATTGGCATTTCGGTATTCATGTGGTAAAGTTTCTTGACTCTCCATGTCGTGGTGCCCGAAACTTCGAAAAGGAGCTTGTTTGTGACTTTCCACAACTTTGGGTTTTGTGATTTCGGGAATCATCTGATGAGGAGTCTTTGCTCTTGACTCCTCCTACTCCCGATATCCAAAACTCTGGTATGGAGTATTTATCATTTCTTGACTTCGGGTTTCGCAACTTCGGGACTCCCTATGGTGAGAGTCTTTGTCATTTCCATATTCCAGTATCCGAAATCCCGGTATCCTGTACTCCAAGCGATGCACCTGTTTCGGGTTTTCACATTTTGGCACTTCGAGACTCTTGATGATGTGAGTCTCTGACATCTCCATCTCCTGGTAAACGAAATCCCGGTATCCAACACTCCAAGTGATGCACCTATTTTAGGTTTTCACATTTCGGCACTTCAAAACTCCTGATGATGTGAGTCTCTGACATCTCCATCTCCCAGTAACTGAAATCCTGGTATCCAAAACTTCGAGCGATG
>ML791843.1:250327-318569 GCA_009831015.1 Picea engelmannii
ATGGGGTTTAATCGGAGGACAAGTGTGTGGTGGTGAGAGGAGTGAAGGTAGTGAGTGGGATGATGAGAGATCACGTGCAAGGTGACGCGATGATCTAAAATCATTCAAGTACGTGATTGCGGGGGGCTATCGAGGGTGGTTTAAATTCAGACCACCTTTGGGCCCACAATTCACCAGAAGCTACCATGTACCCTTACATAAATACTATGGTTTAATTTGTGGGACCACTCTGGAAAACTAACGTCCAGGCATTTTGTGGCACCGTAATGAACTATAGTCGTCGATTTGATTATGATCCAAGATCGGAGTGATGTTTACCTACTACAAGGATCGACGGCCCTCGTTGACCTGGGATCAATGGTCTAGATTCACTTCGGAAGTCCAGGTTTCGGGAGTTTCAAATGTGAAGAATGAAGATCTCCCAGAGGAAAATCATCGAAGTGACATGGTGACCTGATGTCTGATGATGTCACAGATGTTGAGGTGTCTAGAAAGAAGAGGTGACACATGTCATGTGGAAATGGGTGATTGACACAACCAAATGACCTGAGATGAATTCCACGTGTCCTCCCTCATGAGTGTGCCACGTGTCTCAACTGTTGGTTTCCACATTCTTAGGCACTTCGAGCTTTGGGAGTTTCAACTGTTAGCGCTTCAAAACTTCCCATAGGAGAATCGCCGAAGTAAATGATATGTCGCCATGTGTCCCATGTAATGGATGGTCTAGATTTACTTCGGGACTTCGGGCCCTTGGCTCTTTGGGACTTTCAAATGTGAAACCTAAAAATATCCTAGAGGAAAATATCCAAAGTGTATGATATGTTGCCACGTGTCGTGACCAATGAACGGTCTAGATTCTCTTCAGAGATTCGGGCTTCGGAAGTTTCAAATTTTAAGCATGAATATCTCTCGGAGGAAAACTCCTGAAGTGGACGATCTTATTCCACGTGTCTCCATTGATGTATGGTCCTTTTTCACTTCAGGACTTCGGATCTTTGGCTCTTCAGGAGTTTCGAATGTTTGTGCTTGGAAAACTCTTGAAGTGAAAATCGTCGAAGTAGATGATCTATCGCCATGTGTCATGATAGATGAATGGCCCCAATTCTCTTCAGGGATTCAAAAGTTCAGGCTTCAGGTCTTCTGATGACTCTGGGTGTTAAACTCCATGCAATTCTGCATTCCCAAATGGATGATAGTCATTGATATGTTTTACTTGGTGTATCCTTACCGTTGAAACTTTACCTTTATGTTCCCACAGTCTGAGCCCAAAATTTACTTCTCTGGATTGTTGCGTCATGTGCACGGGAATTCCCTATTCATACAAAAATACTTGGGAAACCTGTAGTGAGCTCAATCCACGGAAAACATGATGACAAGTAATTTGAACGAAACACAACATATATTTCATATTTCAAGAAATGCAGAAAAAGAAATGTGCAAAGACTCAAACAGGCAAGAAGCAAACAAGAACCAAGTCACTCAGTAATGGGAAAACGACTTAACTAACAAGAAAAAGGAAATAGTTGATGAAGAAATATGGAAAAGAGAGGAGAGGCAGGGGATGCAAACCTAGGTTACAACAGACCCTATTGTAGAAACTTGTGAAGATCTTGATGAGGAAGATTCCAATGAAGACTATGATGCATTCCATTTTGTTTTGAAAGAACCTTGTACATGGGGTATCAACTCAATGAACATGTGACATAGATAATTTGTTCATGGTTTATTAAAGAATATCCCTAATTTAAGTAGATATTGATAAATACCTCCCCAAATTGTTTTGTTTAACCCCCATACCAATATATTTTTCGAATAAAAAAACCCAATTTTTACTAGATATACAAGATTTTTACCAAATAGCCTTTTTTATATCCCCAAATACCTATAAACCCCATTATACCCTATTATAGCACAAGTTGTAGGTTGGGAAAATCCCGACCCAACCACAAATCAAGTTCTACAACTTGGGAATTCTACACCCAATGTCACCTCAATGTAGGTCACGCACTTCAAGGGTGACTAGGTCACTTTAGGGAGGTGATCCCGGTGACCCTAGGGGGGTGGATATGGATATGGAGATAAAAGGAAGTGAAGCCCCTAGAGGTCAAGTCTAAGTGGAATGAAAGGTGGGAAGAGATGCCTTGTAAGTCAAGCAATTGTTTCCCCATAGGTATAGTACTTCTATGGATGATTATACCGGTCCAAGACCTAATAAAAGACACTTTTCAATGATATATGTTATTTGGATGATCCAGGTGGATATCGGTGGCCACCCACCTTTTCCAACTATCTCAAAATAGTTTTCTGGCAATTTTGGAAATTTACTATTTTTAGCAGTTTTTAACTTCCGGGGCCATTTTGAGGGCCTAAATGAAGGTTTTTCAGGATTTATCTTCTCATTGATTTTTGAAGGCTCTAATTGAACCCCCAAAATGAATCTCCTTTATGATACCTTTCCAACGAGCTACTATGTGCCGCAAACGAAGATCGTATGCCAAAGTTACGCCCCTGCGAAGTTGATACACCAAACTACCCACAACGGGGTCCACAAAATTGTTGGATTTTCATCTTCTGTGGTTAGGGTTTTGGATTTTCTTTATGATAAAAACCCCTTTGGAGCCTCATTGTAAAATTATCTTCTTGTTAATGCAAGTACTAGACACATCTCTTCTCAAAGATAAGCTGCCACCATTCTAGCGAGTCTTTCACTCTGTATTTTTACAGTCTTTCTACATTTTCGCTCATTAATAGAAAATTGTGTATTATTTTATCTCTGTGTTTATGGTTGCATCTCTAATACATTTTTGTTATATTATTGGAATTCTGATATATCTTTGTACATTTCTTTATTATGTCTCCACTCTCATTTCGTGTCGAAAATAATATGGATCAGTGGTATCAGAGCATGTTGCTCTTGATCGTTTTCCAGTGTATGTCCCCGACGAGGTCCGAGTATAGAAATTTGGGTCTCGATATTTTCTCTCTTGAATAAAATCACTCTCGCACGTCCAAGAAACCCTCCATGGTGGAAGAAAAGAAAAATGACAGAGAAGACGATTTTATTAATCTGTTGTTTGAGAAAGCTCTCACGCGATAGAGGGATGAAATGATGGAGAATTTTTCCCATGTCCTTCAATGCCTGTCGATAAAAATAGGTACTTATTCATCAAGAAGACACTTTGGAAGTACCTCCCCTTTCAAAGGAAAAGTTAATTTTGATATTCCAATATTTTAAGGACAGATAGATGCGAATGCCTTAGAAAAATGGTTAAATCTACTAGAAGGTTATTTCTTTGTTCATAATTTCTCCAACAAGGAAAAGATAACCTTCGCACTCCTTAAGGATCTCCCCCATGTCAAACATTAGTGGGAAAATTATTGAGATCAAATTTCCACAGAGGAGTCTGGACTATATGGGGTCGATCCCTCTTGGGATTTTTTTGTGGATGTGGTAAAGGAACAGTATTACCCTATTGGCAACTATGAGGACTAGTACATGAGATGGACCACACTGCGGCAAGAGAGGGGCCAAGAAATTATGGAGTTCACCAATACCTTCCATACCTTGCACACCAAGTTGGGTATCAAAGACTCTGAATGACATCTGGTTCTGAAATACCATGGGTATCTACACAGATACATCCAAACTGAAATGGATTTTCTGGACATCTCATCACTCGGTTTTTCTTATCGATATGTTGTTAAAATCAAGAAGAAGTTTAAGCACCAGAACAAATGGGAGTTCGGGTCTGCAAATATGCAACAACCAAAGTATGATAAATATGGACCTAACAAACAACATCCCAAAACCAGTCCAAGCCATGGGAAAAGAAGGGTCACGGAAAGAAAAAGAAGGACACTAGAAAATGTTGTGATTTCCACAAAATCCCTTGGCACAACAGTGATGAATGTCACTCAAAATAGTCATTGGTGGTTGAGATAAAAGACAAGGATCTGAACCCTGATTTAAAATTTGATTCTGAAAATATTGATAGAAGACAGAACATCGACGTAGACCCCACTGTTATTTTCATGACCTCAGCAATTCAACTAGAAGTACCAACAAATTTTGAAGAGGGGGAGCACATTTTTCATTCTCACATGTGGGTGAAGGGGAGCCCACTGCATTTTATTGTTGATAGAGGAAGCCAATAGAACCTCATCTCAACAGAGGTCATCAAACAATTGGGATTTTTGACAACACCACACCCGCAGCCATACAACATCGGGTGGCTTCACCAGGGACGATATCTATGTGTCATCCAGTAGTGTCGATTTTTATACGGCATCCATCCCTTCAAGGATGAGGTATTATGTGATGTTTCCCCCCTGAATGTCTATGATGTTCTCTTGGGCCAAACATATATGTGGAAGCACCATGTTATTTATGAGTCTCGACCTCGTTGTGTCATTGTTACTCTAGGGGGTCATCTCTACAGGATACCATAGGTAATTTCAACTATTGTTCCACCTAAACAGTGTCACAAGGTAGTATCTCATACTAAAAAATTCATCTTCTTCATAGTCTGTTCAAAGCATGAACAGAGGAACACCACTGCAGCCTCAATCCAAGCACCTTCTATCCAACAAAAGCAGGTCGAAAATATTGCAGCAAAGTGTAAAGATTCCTTCTGCACACATGCATCTCATGTAGCCAGACTAGTTAAAATGGCCCAACCCTTCCAGCCACAGGTTCGTGACAACCTTCAACAAGCTAAGCAACGCAATTTCTCTAACAAGGCAAGCAACTCATCAAGATGCAAAATCAGCAAACGCTTTTCCCTCTCCCCCGATCACTCAATGCAATAGAGACCAATGCTTCCTAAGGAGGGAGTATTGATCCAGGTGGATATCGGTGACCACCCACCTTTTCCAACTGGCTCAAAATGTTTTTTCTAGCAATTTTGGTAATTTACTATTTTTAGCAATTTTTAACTTTCGAGGCCATTTTGAGGGCCTAAATGAAGGTTTTTCGGTATCGAGCTTCTCAATGATAGCCAAAGGCTCTAATTGAGCCCCTAAAATGAATCTCATCGACAATACTTTTCCAACAAGCTATCGTGTGCCCCAAACATAGGTTGTAGGCTAAAGTTTGTAACAACAACTAGAATAGTGGGAGAGAGGGGATTCCCTAGTGGGGGAAGACTCCTCTCAATGAGGAAAATCAACTTTAAGCAAGAAACTTTTCAAAAGATCAAAAATTGTGTTTCCCAAGGAAATGATTTTACATCTCCAATGCAAAAAAAATATGACTAGTGCCTTTACTATTGGGTTAATGGAGTCAAATAAAAAAATATCTAGAGAAGATATCTCCTTGGGGGTGTAAGCCCTTTTACTCCCCAAGGAAAGTTTCTATAGCTAGGGTTTAATCTAAGAGGGTGTATGCCCTTGTACTTATCTTAGCAAACCCTATTGTAATTAATGATATGTAGAATAAAATAATGAAGACTATGGCGGGCATGTATGCCCTTATACTTCCCACCTAGCTCTTAGCATAACAATACTTGACTTGAAAAAATGATAGCATAATAGTAAAATACCATACCAAGATCAAGAGAAATGACAAGATAATCCACCATAAGAGCTAGAAAACATCATACAAGGCTAGTGTTAGACTTCTCCATCAACCATTCATCAATGTATCCATAAACAAGTGCACAAGAGATAAAAATATTCCAACTATAGTGAAAACTTCAGACCAAGTCCTCTCACAATGAGGGAGAGTTATGTTAAAAATGAGATCTTATGATCTCTATTTATACAAAATGTAGATACCATAGCTTGTCCACATACTTTACGGTAAAAAAAATATTAGGGGTTAACAACCCTAATCTTTCCCCTTTTACAAAATAATATTAAACAATTCCTTTAAAATTTCACTTTTGCACAAATAAAACCCTAATTTAGAAGGACATCACCTCTTTAGGGGATGTTTTGGCATTAGGAGCAAGTTGTTGGTGTAGGAGGAGGGTGTCTAGTCTTGCCAAAGCCACATTTCAAGCATCCAAATGTCTTCCTTCAAGGTCAAGACCTCAAACCCCTCAAAACATCCAAGTTCCAAAGCATATCATCTCACCACCATGCTCTAGCCCCCCACACATGTCGGCATGCTAAAAAAGAGGACGTGTTTCCCCTCCTAGAAAAATTGTTTGGTAAGTGAGGGTTGGGATATGTCGTCCAAGACATCATAAATGCCTTCCAAGTCTGATCTTTCTCATCTAGAATGCATGCCTCTGGCATCCAACATGTGGGCTTGTAGCCCCATGGAAACCCAAGCTAGGCTTGTTCTCCCAAAACTGTCCACCAACTAGATCCTGCAAAGAAAAATGAACATGCCCTCCAAGTATCTCAAGTCATAACATCATGATAAGTGAATCCAATCAATAAATAATACATGTAAGCATGTGCATCAAAGACCACTATATCAAACAATTAACTGCTCAAAGACAGTATGTGACTTTTCAAGCTTGAATATGGGATGGTTGATGAGGTGTCCTATTGGGTAGAACTTTCCCTAAGTCAAGGAGAGCTTCCAAGAGATCCCTCTCTAAGCCATGTAAATTGGATGAAGTGTTTGGGGTCAAGAATTAATGGGAATAGGGCTCATGGCATACAAGGGGTCGTAGTGTCTCATTCATGGGTGCCTTTGTAGAGGGTGTGTGGTACCTTCATCCGCAATGCATTTTTTCCAATCCCGTCAATTTCCTTTTATCTTTCTTTCCTTGTATTTTATTTCAATATAGAATAAGGAGAGGTTGAAGGCCACTTCCCTAGTGTGGTGACCAGATGATGGAAATCTCACCCACAAACACCTAGTGGAAATGAGAAAGTTGGATCGTGATGAGACCCCCTTTCTCTTAGCCATGCAACTGAGAGCCATTGCCCTAGTTTGGTGACCAGATGATGACAATGTCATATCACTACATATTCATGGATGTGATAGGTCATCTTGTGATGAGACCTCTTATCCTTCAACTAAACTTTTAAGCAATATTTATTTATATTGTGGCTCCCTTTTACTCAAAGATAAGTGTTTCATTTCTTTCTTGGGTGATCCATGGGAGAAGCATATAGAAGGTTTATACAAATCTTTTATCTTTTACCCAACATCAACCCCTCTGAGCCTTCAGCCCCTTCTTCCCATATAATGAGGGACAACCCCTTCTTGGGTCAATACACCCTAAAATCCAAAGAGATGAGAAAATGGAGGGGAATAATGATGGAAAGTGGTAAGTATGGTCGGGAATAGTACGATGGCTCATTAAGGGAGTTCCTAGTAGAAAACTCATTTCAAAGGAAGACCACTTACTAAGGCACAATGTCAACCACCGAGGTGAAGTATGGCAAAAGGAATAATGTCCAAGCATATATCATGAAATCTAGAGATATATAAGATACAATGTTAAGCCCTAAATAGTGGCTCATTACCCCTTAATTGGGGCATATTATATTAGTAATCTTATTTTATTTATGTCGTCTTTAGGACATTATTTGTAATTATACCTCCTAGTATCCTGTATATACCAAGGAGACATTTTCATTTTGAATCATCTTGTAATTGTACATTTATGTGGGAATAAGGAGGTTTCCCCCTTGAAGAGGCTTATTATCTGAATTTATCTCTTTTTAAAGGCGTTGAGTACTTATTCTGAGTTTTTTATATGTTATATTGATATTTGGTTCTTAACATATGGTATCAGAGCTCAAGGTCTTGGGGTTTCGCTGCTACATCTGAGACACCTTGGAATTTTTGGTATAACTTTTTTTCTACAATGTTTCAGAAGGAACAGATTGGAGGGTATTTAGTATACGGATCAAGGCAGCTCCTGAGGCCTTTTACTTTTGGAGATACATCCTGTGAAATATAGGGTTCTGGAATCATCCTGAACTGATCCATTGTAGAATGTTTGCTATAACATTTTTTCTGTAACGTTTCAGACCATGAAATCTGGAGGCTATTCATAGAATTTAGTAACGTATATTTGGTAAAATGTTTAGCTTTTGGGTCATCTTACATTTGTAGATACACCCTGTGGAAGATATGGTATATGACTAGTCTCAAGAAGGTGTTCCAGGTAAAACAATCATAACTTCTTCCTAGAGTATCCAAATTGAGTGAGACTAGTTTCAGTGGATAGTGGACAGTTTGTAGTATTTCTGGTATGAGTTTCAAAATTGTATATCAATTATTTTGTGTGGGGCACGCTATATAATGGAGATCTCCTGAAAAGGCCAAAAAGAAGCAAGTTGTGGGGAAGCTACCATAAACTCCACTTGGCACATCCAATTTTGATCAAACCTATGGCATTGCAAAGAATAAATATCAAAGAACTATAAAAAATAAAGTTTCATACCTAGAAGGGCCGAAACTTTGGAGATACAGTAGAAGAAATATTGTCTAGTAGAACCACCTCAAAATCAATGTTCAAAAGTGATACTTGGCCAACATGCCACCCAAAAAGGGAAATTCTACACCAAATAAGCCTCCAGACAATCCTACTTGGAATCTTGATGAAGGTGAAGAAATGCATAGGGACATAAATGATTTACAAAATAAGATAGTAACAAAAGATGAACTACAAGATATGGAAGCTAAGTTGGAGGCAAATATGGATGGTTTCATGGAAGGATTGAAAAATTTCGTAATAGAGACGACACCTGAAAGTGAAAATGTATCCCATGAAATTCATGATAAGGACACAAGGAAGGTGAATCAAGAATGGATAAACTCTAACTTTGGGTTGAAGACCAACCACATGCCTAAGATCGATATGAGGAAGTTTGATGGAAAGGACCCTATCACATGGATACTTCAGATGGAGCAATTCTTTGATTTACATAATGTGCCACATACACAAAAGGTATGAATTGCTTCTTTATATTTAGAACGCAATCAATTTGTATGGTATAGATGGTTTTTCTCTCGAAAATCACTCGTCACTTGGACAATTTTCATGGAAGAAATGATAGCACACTATTAGGATACAAGGAGAAATGCCTTCTTTAGCCAATTGATAAATCTCAAGCAAAAGGGTTCAGTTACAGTGCACATTGAGAACTTCCAAGGAATGAATATAAAGGTAACATATATTCCAAATGAGCACTTGATTGGTGTATTCATAGGAACTTTAAGAGATAACATTCAACATGAGGTTTGCCTTTGGGAACCCAAATCATTGGAGAATGCATTTAGGGTGGCAAGAAATGTTGAAAGAAAAAGAATGGCTATGGCTACTAGAAGGACTAATCCTAACATCTATAGAGAGAATAATGTTCCTTCTTCTAAAACACCTCAACCTACAAAGTTGACACCTCAACAATTGGAGGAAAGAAAAGCAAAGGGTTTATTATTTAATTATGACAGCAAGTACAGTAAGGGACATAAGTGTGGTGAGAAGAAATTATTCTATATATATTGTGAAGAGGAAGAAGAACAAGAACATGAACAAGAACCATCTCAAGATGAAAACGTAGAATCAATTTCATCTGAAGAGTTGACTCCCACGATATCGTGTAATGCATTGGCTAGAATTAGCACTCCTCAAACCCTCAAGATCGAAGGATATATCAAAAAGAAAAAGGTAATAATACTAATTGATTATGGCAGTACTCATAATTTCATTCACTATAAATAGTGGCTCATTACCCCTTAATTGGGGCATATTAAATTAGTAATGTTATTTTATTTATGTCGGATTTAGTCCATTAGTTGTAATTATGCCTCCTAGTAACCTATATATAGCAAGGAGACATTTTCATTTTGAATCATCTTGTAATTGTACATTTATGTAGGCATAGGGAGGTTGCCCCCTTGAAGAGGCTTATTATCTGAATTTATCTCTTTTTCAAGGCGTTGAGTACTTATTCTGAGGTTTTTCTATGTTATATTGATATTTGGTTCTTAACATACAACATAATCAAATGGATTAAATATTGAAATGATGTTCACTATAATACTGACTTGTACCTCATGAAGCAAGGCATATTACCTTCCATAAGCCAGCTGATGTGGTGGATCCCATATGCAAACCTGTGACCATCTGTGGTAGTCAGTGACTTTTCCATTTGTGAAAAGGGTATCGTTGGTCATGTAGTCTCTTGAAACTCCATATCTGCAACCTGAGGGCCTCGAGACATGATCTCCTTAGTTATCCACAAAATGCAGATAACATCTCACTCCCAATTGGGGACATGTGCTCATCGTAGAGTGCATGAGAACCGTAGCATCTCCTGGTAAACATGGTTTTGCAAGGAAACATCAAAATATGAAGTGCAGGATGGCCTACTCATCCTTGTTCTCATATGATGATAATCAAAACCCACTAATGCCAGAAAAAACAAAATTTTGATATTTTTTCAAAATTTTCTAAACTAAGCATGAAATCAATATGCAAGTAGAGAAAAATGAAAATGAGATGCATCTAAAATAACATGAGCAATCAAGATGAAAATGAAAGGAAAACAAAATGACTTACCTACTTATGTGGGGCCTTAGGGCCCTAAAGATCACGTGTTGGATGATGTCAGGTGAAGTCATACAACCAATGCAACCATTTGATCATATCATCAAAGTATCTCCCCTTGTGATTAATCATATAATATAGAAAAGATAATTTAAGCACATAATAATCATGATTATAAGAACACATATAATCGATCATGAAATAAATCTCATGAATATGGGTGGGAGGGAGGAAATCATGGTGGAAAGAGAAATCGTCGGCCTGATCATCCTACCTGAAATTGTAGCCACAAGACTAATCAATCCATCTCTGAAGTGGGATACTATATGTAGACAAAGGCTCATCTTCATCCATGCATAAAGACTCGTTGCTTGTTGAGGGATGAAAGGAAATGAGAGATCGGAAGAATACTACATGGTCTCTTGGAGAGAAGGTAAGAGGTAAGGAACAATCTCAGGTGTAGAAAAACACTTCCTCTTCCCCTATGAATCTCCATGGAAATGTCCAAGATGAAAATACTTCTTCTTTGAATAATGAACCTCTAACTTCTATGAGATGGTCACATCCTGGTATTTCTCAAAATCTAAGCACAATGGTTGGAATTCCTTATAAAACAAATCTGCATCCTCAAAAGGGTATGTACCAAAGGATGACTAGAGATCACTCTGAGTATGTTGTGACAAGTCATCATCAAAGGGGTAGAACAAATTTTTAACCATATCATCACCAGGTTTTCAAACATATGAGTCATATAAGTATGAAGACCACTCCTCTGATGATGACACCCACTCTGCCTAAGAGCTACCTATTGGGCTCTAAAGATGTCCTAAAAGCAACCTTAGTCTAACATTAATTTATCAACCGAGGATTCATCTTTTCTTTCAATAATGTCAGCAAAGTCTATGCAGATAGTTGTAGAGGTTTAAATCATGTAGATAATTCAGCTATAGTAAATCTGGGTCTATCTAAATTACTTCAATAATCAAGTTCTTCACGCATTCATTAAAAACTCTAAAACTAATAACTCACTCAACAGAATTGTATTCTGAACAATAACACACCATGAATCAAAACATCAATCAATTTTTTGAATTCATTTATCTAAGAAACGATAATTTAATCCATGCAAACACTTAATGAATCAATCTCTCAATGATTAATTAATCTACTGGAAGGGAACATCGATCTGCTGAATATTTAAGAAGGAACAACAAATGTGAATTTAAATGAAAGGAACAACAAATGTGAATTTGATCAAAGGACAACGAATGTGAAAGGAACAACAAATGTGAGTGAAAGGAATTCACGAGCAATAAATTAACAGTGATTGGAAATGGAATAACAATCGATAATGTTCAAATGAAACATCTATTCTCTGCAAATGAACAGCATAACCAATTCATGAAAGAATCCACACATTAAAGAATCTATTTTAATTGTTTGAAAAGAAATTCAAATCACATAACTATAAAAGGATTAATACGATTACAGATGAGACAGTAGCTCCTTCTGACTGGGCCCACGGTCTTCAGAAGATACTTCTACTAAAAACTCAGTACGCAAAAATGCTCAAAATGCTTGAAGCTTCCATTAATTACATAACTAATAAATCATTTACAATAGATTGTTGTACAGAATGTCAATAATTAAGAGATCTGAATGTTTGGTTAAATTCTTGGGTATCTATCTATTGTTCAGTATCCTTTATATATTACAATGAAATAAGTAAATTAAGTTATCCTAAGGATCAAGAGATCCTCAGGATTGCTTTTACTATTTATGAAGATTGCAATATAAAGATTCAATCTTCCTTTAAACCGTTTTGTGCCTGATTTCTTCGATCTTCAATGGCCTATGCATCTTCATGATCTTCTTAATTATCTCGAGTTAACAACAATCATCCATTTTCTACATAAAACCAAAACAATTCAAACCAAAATTCAGAAAATATCTAATATCATTCAATAATATCTCCTAAAGACTTTTTAACCATTTTCTTACCTAATTGCTTCAAATTAATAGAAAAGTCATCAAATACTATATCACAAATCAGAGTAACAAAGAGAATATTTATACCTTTTATTTCACCTCTTTTGTCACCTAAATGAGCAAAATAAGGGTGCTTACAAGCCCAGTTGGGTCAACTAGGCAAGACAGCAGTAGAGGAAAGAGTTAGAAGTGTAAAGCATAAAATATAAGCAAAGAATTAAACTAAGAAGGATAAAAGCAATTAAACTAGAGTGCATAAGAACATTAGAACAAGAAATAAACAGGACTCATGCCACCAATGGAAAGAATTGTATTAGTGGAAAGAAAACAACAAAGAGAAAGGGAGACTTTGGGTCCCCTCTTCCTCCAAGGGAGGGCTCTTGGACCCCCAAATATTGAGATCTTCTTACAAATAAGGAACTAAAATGAAATGGTGAAGAGAATCCAAAGCACATTCAATCTAGAGGTGATATGAATGGCTAACTAAAATGATGATAGCATTCTCTTGATGAGGAAAGAGGATCCTCCAAGAGAATATCAGCAGCATAACAATGCAAATGAATTCCTTCAAAATGTAGTGCACCCATGGCCTCTTTTTATAGCATAACTTTGAGGCATTATTCAACCATATTTTAGTGTGAACAAGGGGTCATTTAGGGAACCCTTAGGTCTTTGACCAGCCACCCAGCTGGATTCAATCAAGATTTGGATGTCAAATCGACTTGGAAGCTGAACAAGAAGTGGGAGGGAGGCCAACCAATATCATAAATGTGTCGTTTTGAGGGATGTGAGGTTTTTTGCATCCATAGTCGCGCATGTGTGCATTTTCCTGCATTTCTAAATGGTGTGTGTGCACGCGCTCCTTGTGTAGTCTTAGCGCATGCTGATTTTATTGTTGATTGTATAGTTTTAGGACTTTTGGGAATGCATTTTTGGTCATTTTTGGTCTATGGGTGAACTAATAGTTGTTTGAAGATGTTGGATTCCCATAACTATTTGCGAACAAAATTTTAGTGATAAGAGATGCCCCGTGATGGATGAGGTTAGGAGCATACATATAGCCAAAATTCATCAATGTTTCTTCTACTGAGAGTGCCATTGTAAGAAAGAGCGATAATGATAGTATCAAGAGCGACCCGTTGGAGGGAGAGGGGAACCTATAGGACCAAACCTTTCACAAGGTGTAATTGTGTACAAATGAGGCGGGCATGCCCCATGCTTGTGTTATGTAACTCAAAAATGTGTAATACAGTAACTGAAGCTGTGTCTTGGTCTAGATGACTGCAGCGCCCTCAGGGGCATTTTGATGATAGCAGAGGACAATTATGATGGTGAATAAACTCTTAAAAGAGGCGATGATAATTGGAGGAAGTATCGAGGATTCACATGTGTTGATGGCCTAACAATGTTCAGAGGTCTTCAGCAAATATAAAATCCAACTTCACTAGTCACAAAGTAAGACCCACTGCAACATGAGAAAGTGTTGAAGTTGAATATGGTGGGGGTCAACGATATCAGATAGCAATGATGGTTCTCTCTATGTCATCCAAGACTCCTCATTGTAAAGTTAATGACAGTCAAGATATTGTCACCCTATTGGGAACTGTGTTGATGTCGATAGAAAGGGAGACCCGACTTCGAGAAGCGGAGGGCTTCATGAAATCTACTTGGAAAAAATCAGGAACCGATGAGTAACATGGACGAAGTCTAGGAGTAGTGAGACTCAAGACTGCCTTTGGTTGGGGAGAGATGTAAAGTGGCAGCAACCATGAAACTGACTCTAGTGTCAGGGGGACAGCTAGATAATGGTAAATTGTGCTGGAGGCACGACAAAATGGATAAACACAGAGATCAAAAATTTGTATTGGTTGTAGAATACTCGGGGTTTATGGATAATTTCATCGATGTCAGGAAGTGAAAAAAATTCCCCAACCAAGGGTGACATGGGTTATTTTTTTGGGAAAAGAAAAGTCGCTAAGGGTGACAACGGAAAGCTATGAAAATGCAAAAAAAGGGTTTGTATAATTACCAAAAGAATAAAAAATAATTTGGGATAACTGTGCAGATACAGAAACGGGTGCCCCAGTGTAAGATGTCTTGACCTGATGATGGCGCAAGGTTCTTGGAAACATAAGTGGAGGGTTGGGGCCCCATAGGCAGGCTTTTGTATTAGGGAAATATATGGGGGACAATTTGCAAATGGGAAAATTGATGGTGAATGATACTGCGGAAGTGCAGTCATCATAGAACCATGATGAGATAACGTAGGAGTCCATTGGGGAAGTTAGCTAAATGAGGAGAAGGAGTATGTGGCTGATTCTCGAAAAATGCGTAAGACTAACGGGACTCCCATATCTAAAGGGTAAAAGTAGCATGAGTGTCAAAATGCCAAGGGGGACTATGAATGGGACAACTCATGTGGGGAAGAGTGCTACCAGCTGGCAGTACCAACATGCAGTGGAGGTGATGGTACTGCAGAGCCAGACATATGGACCCTACAGGTAAATATCAGAGGGTGTTACTGGAGATGCAAATGATATTCAGAGGGAATGACCACATGACATCATCGATGATATGCCTGAAAGGGTAGCGCAGATGGAGGATGACCAGGTACCTGCACACATGAAAACTAAATACCCGACGTGAACAATATCTGAAGATAAAGAACATTTAATAGTTATTCAACAAGAAGTGAATGTGAGCATGCATACTTGAGTGTGAGTATGATAAAAAAAATGCTCCCCAAGGGCTGAGAGTGGAAAGTGGCCCAGGGAATATGATTTTGTAGGTGGTGGGATTCTGGTCCTGTGGCTAAAGACGAATTGAAAAACGGACGTTTGGAGCTCCCGGAATTGAGTCTAGAAATTTGGAAAAATGGACTATATATAGTTGTAGGGCCCACAATGCCACCTCATTTGTACATGTTGTCGTAGTGAGTGGACAGGTGATTCCAAGCGATCGAGGTAGTCGTTCTAGGATCTGTGAGTTTCAGGTTAGTCATCATATCCTCTTGCATAGGACTTAGGGTTTTGTATTTTGGGTAGGCCTGTATGGGGATCGTATAGGGGGTTTTAGTGAGTGTGGGTCCCCCGGTTCACGGGTGATCAAAGAATTCTCGTGCATGTGCGCTGGGATGTATCTTTGACAGTCGCGCACAGGGGTGCTCAAGTGATGAAAACAGGCATGCATGGGATGTGCACCTATGTGAATCAAAGTTCCTCATGCATGCGCGGTTGTGGTCCTTAATGTCGCGCATATGTGCGCAACTGTGTGACGAACAATCGCGCCCTAAGGTGCGTCTGTTTATGTGACAGGGGTGCATGTGTGCTCCCCTATATCATCGACAGGCAAGATGTGTGCATGATTCTTGAATGGACATGCACACATATGTACATGCCTGTGGGAAAAATAGTCGTGCCTTTGAGGCAAAGCTGAAAAGTGTAAAAACTTGACTTTTTTGGATTGTTTAGATGTTTTTATGGGTGATGATAGTTGATCGAGTACTGTATATGTGGATACAGGTGACCAGTCTTGACGATGTCGATTCATTGGAGGGAGAGAGATTTGTCACTCCTGCGGCAGGCAGTGACCAATGAGGAGTCAGCGGTCTGTGATACTTTGGCAGCTTGTGGGTTGTTGAATTTATTTGAGTGCCCCCTGATACGGGCCCAAGAGTACCTCTTGCAGTTCACGTAAATTTCGTGATGGGGGAATTTTCATGATGGCTTAGACCTCTAGGGGGTCGATTGTGATGCCATGTTGGGAGATGATGAACCCAAGAAGGCATCCAGCAGTGACACAGAATACGCACTTGAGGGGATTCAATCAGATATTGTACTGACGACACCTGTGAAATACAATGCGTAAGTCATTCAGGTGTTGAGTGCATTTTTTGGAGCGAGCAATGAAATCGTCCAAGTAGGTGAGAATGATTTTAGCCAGATCATGAAAAATGTGTGTCATGGCACATTGGAAAGTGGCTCCTGCATTATTGAGGCCGAAAGTCATGACACAATACACAAAAGTGCCCCAGGGGGTAGTGAATAGGGTTTTGTACTGATAGGTGTTGTGTTGCCTATATGTTTAGTATAATGCACTCATTAATTATCAATCTAGGATTCGTAATCAACAAAGTTACAAGACACCAGTAAGAAAGGTAATTCTAATATCATGAGTATAGAACTACTCTAGATTATGTACGCTGGAAACAAAGAAAACTAGCAAATTGAAACACACTTTGGTTGTCTTTCACAGAGAGGTTATCTACTCCATTATGGCACATGCAAGTATGATATGGAGTTCTTTTGACAGAATAACTCTGCTATCTGACCCAGAAAACTAACTATGAAATCACACTTATGAAATGGAAATCGTACATCAATCATCAAGACAAAGCATGAGTCGTTCAACAGTCAATATACTGAGTATGTTGTGGTTCACAATGTGTTGTTGTGAACTTCACTAGTCATCCTTCAAATATGTTTGACTATTGTTGCCAACATTCATGTCCATGAAACAAAATCAAATTCATAAAAAAACAGAAACAGAGCATATGCAAAACAAAGTGAGTAAAGATCTCTGAGCAAACATATAATCAAAATCCTAGTCTAAACTATACTGCTATCATCTGAAATAATTAAAGCTTCAGCTAATCTAACATTTACACTATTGAAATCAAATGCTAATACTAATCTATGAAGATGATGACCTTTGTTGGGCGGTGGGCCTTTACCGCTTCAACAGGTCAATGACTAGAGTCTACAATAAGCTTGCTTTCAACCCACACATTACTCTTACTCAAACTTCAAAACATAGAATCAAACTATGCTAACAACTCAACTCACATTCAATCATATATGATCAAGACATGGAGATAAATGACGTCCTTTTATTAATCTTCACCCAAAATATGTTCTACAATATGTAACACTACTTCACATGTTGTTTTATGCTAACTCTCCATTACCTCCACCATCCTTTCCATGACTATTTAAATAGTCTTAGTCATGAAACACAAGGAGGTGAAATCTTTTGCAAATCAGTCAATTGTCAAATTTAATTATTCGGTTACATATTTTAAGCTTCATCCTCATGATACGAAGTGCATGAGGATGAAGCAATAACAAACTATCCTAACATAGCCTTGCTAAAACATTGATGATTCAATAAACATCCAACAATTGTCTTGGGCACGATTTGGAGCTAAACTTGGTACATTCATCTTCCTGTATTGGTACCGGATCATGACAGGTAGATGGTACCGAATCTGAACAGTGAAAAAATGGTTGGTACTGGATCACGATAGTCTACGGCCATTGGTACCGGATCGCGACAGGTGAGATTCGGTACTGGATCTGAATAGAAGGTGCGCTTGGTACTGTATTCGGATAGTCGCAATCTGGTGCATAAGTACTAGATAGTTGAGCTGGTATAGGAAGGTTGGACTTATCTAGAGGTCAAAGGTTATACATGGCAAATTAAATCATTAGTACATGAAACATTTAATCTCCTAGCTCAATAAAACACAAAAATGCATGAATTAATTATACTTTACCTTCTGACCTTATCAATGGCTAATGGTAGTGTTCTTTGTCATTTATCCAATCTTAGGTAAGCCAAAAATGTATAGATGAGGAGTATAATAGAGTAGTGGGGATGTCAATTTAGAGGCTCAACATTCCCCCATGCCAAAACCATTGCATGTCCTCATGCAACTGAAAACAAACCCAAAAAATTTCAAAACTTGAGACTGCATTCTTTACTTCTATGGATCAATGATGTTGATGGCTGAGGCTTCTTATTTCAGCTCCCTTTTTATGACCCTAATGTATTGTAGGAGTCATAGTACCTTCTTGAGATTATTAGAAGTCTCTTCATGGTCATCTTGAAGTTGTTGGTTGGTTTCTTTCAATTGCTTGTTTTCCTTTTTGATATACCTGTCCAATAGTTGGTATTCCTTCACTTCTTGTTTGAGTTCCTGATTTGTTTTTTGCAGTTCCTGTTACACATTATTTTTATCATCCCTATGACCGTTAATAATGTAAACCTATCTATTTCCTTCAGAGGGGTCAGTGGCATGAGTTTCTAAAGAGAGAAGGGAGAAGAACTTTTCCTGAGAAAAGAAGTTGCATTTTCCTTTGTAAAAACCCCATAAAAAAGGAAGTTTGCAGGCTACATTATAGCTAGGGTGTGAGAATGCCTGATTCTCACAGGTTGCATCATAGCTAGGTCGCAAGGAGTTCGCAGTCTACTCTATAGGAAGGGTGCGAGAATGCTTACACATGGGAAAAATGAGTGTCTTATAGAATCTTCTAGAAGGAGAAACTTCTATGGTGAGGTGGCATCCGAATGGTTTGGATCTTACTCGCTTTCATGATTTAGTGGGATCATCCTAACCTCCTCACCTTATCCTTTTCAGATTATAAAAGGAGACGAGCTCTCATGGAGAAGGGATAAGTTGGATTTGGCTTGGAATTATTAGCTTGGTCGGAGTGTCTTTGAGTTTTGCCTTTGTTAAGATAGATCATGAATATTATCAGATCTGTGCTCTCAGAATTCTTGGAATAGGAAGTGTGTGGGGAATGAAGGAATGTTGGAAGGGACCTTACGACATCAAGGCCATGGTTGTAATCTCTCTTTCACATTTAATATGATACAGTAATATGATTCTTTCCTATAAATCTTGTTGTGTTTTATTGTATGATTCTTTGATCACATACATAGGTTTATATTGAGTTTATGTTATTGCTATCACTTTGGTTGGTTGCGTTATTTTGCAGGTTCATCATTATATGAGCGTTGGAACGGAGCTAGGATGGCGATGGTGAGAGGAAGCGGCATTTAAACGGTATGTCACCCATCCCTCTTTAGTTAGTAAATTCAATATCTAAAACTTAAGGAAAGCGTCATGTTCTGGTGTGTTTTGTTCTAGATCTAGGTGGATCTAGGGAGATCATTTAGTGTCCGCACCTACCGATTTATCTAATAACAGTTCCCCGATCATTTTCTTCATTTTTTTTTTTGTTAAGGTCCTTGTTGACTCCATTATTACTAGCTGGATATATTCTCTTTCCTCCACTTCCTCCCTCATCCCACATAAATTAATAGTGGCTTGTTCCTCGGTCAAACTAGGGATGTCATCCTAGACTAATAAGTCTTCAGAAGGGGAGGTAAGATTGATTGGTTCTTCCTGTGTATGAGGACTAACAACTTCCTTTCCTTTCTTTGCCATGCTCCTTGTGGTTCTTTTACAAGGAGGTACTGGATCAGGTGTGCTCACAGGCTTCCTTTTCTTCTTTTCTATTTGTGGAATGGTTATAGGGGTTGTTCTATAGACTGTTCACTTTTATTTTCTGAGTTATTCTTCCCTTTCCTTACAGTTTTTGTCTTATGGCCCTTCTCCTCAAGTGATACTATTGAATTCTCCTCTGCTAATTTGGTTTTACCTTTTAATTCTTGACTTTTAAAAGTCTTATTGACTGTGGAAGAGGGCCCTGCTTGTTTACTATCTTTTTCGTGTTGGCTCACTATTCTGGATGATGATGGAGTTGCCTTATCTTTATTGCCCTTTTTCTTTTGAGGTTCCTTATTTTTCTTTGGAACATGCTGGTCTTCCTCCACAGGTTTGTTTTCTGTGGGAAGGTGTTGAGTGATAAGGATTTTCCAACTAATCCTTTGCTTCCTAATTTCTTGTAAAACTAACATCTTAATAAGACCTTGATGGTAAATGCTAGTCTTCTCCGTTTTGGATAGGGATTTGACACCTCTTACCATTTTGTTCAAAATCATCCATAAAAAATATGGGAAATCAATTTCAGGGCCTCCTTCAAAGTGTAATAGAAGCCTAAGATGATATATTAAGGTCACAGCATACCTGCCCTCACAAGTGAGGAATCATTGAAGACTAGCAATCATTGGATGATACTCTTCCTTGATATAGTTCCTAGGGAT
The DNA here is from genome assembly GCA_009831015.1 of Picea engelmannii. Lineage (NCBI taxonomy): Eukaryota > Viridiplantae > Streptophyta > Pinopsida > Pinales > Pinaceae > Picea > Picea engelmannii. Next base: position 270,730 of record ML791843.1, read on the forward strand.
CCCCTTTTTCCAATCAGGGTGTTGATGGTCTTGTTTCAAAAATTATTGGCACATTTCCTTGTTGATTCCTACTCCTTTGAAATACTTGGCTCCTCTGTTAGGTAATCCTGTGAACTCCCTTAAGGTTGCTTCATTGATTGTTAGCTGCATATTTCCTATATGTGCAATCTCTCCATCGTAACCCTAAATAAATTCGTGAGATATCTTCTCGTGCCAGCCTGTGAATTTCTCCAAAAATGGCATCCATCCCAGTCTAGCATACTTCTCTCGACACATTTGGAACTCCTCAGTCTCTCTATAAATTTGAAAGACCATTTCATGTCTACTTACGACCATCGTTATAAATTGTGAGAAAAGAATCGGGTTGTAGCACAAGGATTTAGTCAGCTGATGAGGGTAAGGTTTTGGTACTGAAGATCACAGAGAGGAGTAGGTTCAGAACTGGAGAAAGGCAATGAAAAGAGAAATATCATGATGGTGTCAATAATGTGAATGGTAAGTTTAAGTAAGGATGCCACAATGAAAATTTAAAACCAGATGAGGCTTATATGGATAGCTTCGCCACCCAGATAATCCATTTCATTTCTACCCGTTAATGTAATGATGAGGACAAGACGTTGGGTGTCAAAGCATCATTTTGGGATAGGTGATTGGAATCCCGAGTGGTGAATTTGATGTTGGAACATGGCTCATGACACAAGATAAGTTCATGATTTTCTTAAGGATGAAGTACGTTCGTGACCTATCATTACTAGACATGCTTCATATTCATGCTTTGATGTGATTTTTCCCTCAACCATTTTCGAGCACTTATGAGAGGATTAATTAAGTTTAGGCATATGGGTATGAGGGATAGGTGCATGGTTTTAATACTAAGGTCATAAGATCTAGTATATATTTTCATACCTATTGTAGTTTTATGAGCAGAGGAAAATAAATACCATGTTACCTTTACTTTTACCTTTGTATGATCAATACCCATAGCATATGAGACTACTTGTAGATTGTCAGAATTCATATTTTTACGCTGGAGTTTTCTAGAAGCTTGGTACTGGAATTTCCTGTACTTCTTTATTATGTGCTTATCTTCTTTTGTGTTTGGTTCTGCAGGGTTGTAGGGTGATCATGTTGGTTTTTGAAGGTGAGATGTGAGTCTGAAAAAGAGTTCTGAAGGAGCTCTTTGACCTTCCCCCATGCCAAGGATGTTGCATATCCTTATGAAAGAAGATTCAACACTCTGTATCATAATGGAGAAAACATGATAAGAGAAAAGAAACCAAATCAAATTCCAGAAGTACATTTATCACCTAGAATATGATCACATGCCTAAAAATTGAAATTGCCTTTCTTTTGATGACTTATTGACAAAGGTAGCATTCAGCAGTGAAAACAAGGAGGTTTTTATATGTTTGCCAGAAGAATAGATCCAACCTAACTTGATTCAGATATTTACTATCATTAGATGTTATAGATAAATTTCACAGTATAAGTAGATTAGACTCCCTAGTTAGGGCTCCAATCTTAATAAGTTTCCTTCTTAGGTAATGTAGGCTCTAGATGCCAGACCGGTAAAGTTGACTTAGGGTAATTCTCAAATGGAAATTTTCTTGTAGTAATTATGTTTCTTGTTAATCTGGAGTTTGAATCTCATAAATGCCAATAGTGACCTTTGCTTATAGTGTTCATTTTTTAGATGACAAAAGTGAATTTTTCAATCAGACAAGTATAGGTGAGACATTTCTCAACCAGAACCCACTGCCAGCAAGCCTGTTCATTACTCCATTGGGGTAGTTGTGATAATTAGTGAGAGATCCCTTCCCCAGGCAGAATGCCCCATTGCCAGCAGGATTGTTCAGTACCCTGATGGGTTTGCCTAGTCATACCACAGACCGGTACCCACTGCCAGCAGACCTGTTCAGTATCCCGGCGGGTTAGTCTCTTAAATCCTTTTTCCATTAGAGGATTCTTGTCCATAGTCACCTATTTTGGTTTTTATTAAAGAGTGCTTTGCACAGTGATAGGGAAGGATCATCTGAAAACCTTTTTACAGGCTGGGATGGTATTGGGTTGGAAGGTATATTCTCTTCTTTGAATTTCTTTTAAATATTTGTCTGAAGAAAAAATAAACTTTTTATGCACATTATTTCTTTAGAGTGATCAAGATGTATAATTTTGTTTGAGTTTGTCCATAAGAGAATGACCTAAATTTTCCTTAGGGTACTGATACATTCTCTTCCATCAAAATTTTCCTAGTGTTCCCATGATAGAGAGTGTTCATATACTCATATATTACTCTTTAGTAAAGATAATCCAATGAATACTATTGAAGTCTAGTTAGGGTGAGATAGTTACTTGTAGGCTAATATATTTTTTTTTGTCCCTTTAATCATGCTGAAATACTGGATAAAGGAAACTTCTAGTCTTTGAAGCAGATTATGGTTCTTTGAAAAATCATAGGTAAAGATTGTGTCCTTTTTTGTCAAGCAACAGAACCAAAAGAAATTAAAATACTTCTTTCTAGCTAGCAATAGAACGAAAAGAAATTAAAGATACTTCCTTCTAGATAGCAACAAAACCAAAAGAAATTAAAGATACTTCCCTTTAGTCGGCAACAGAACCAAAATAAATTATTGCTTTACAAGGGCTGTCATTTGATGTTGCATCCTGCTTCTTGGTTCCATCTTAAGTGGTTGTTGCATGGATTCATACTTCATATTAATTGACATAAGATTTTGAAATATGCATAGCATTCCTTGTCAATTAGGTAATGTGTCTTGATAGTACCGTATAAGGACAGACTTCTGGTATCGGACCAGCACAGGACTGTTGGTATAGGACTAGAACAGGATTTCTGGTACTGAAGCAGTATTGTTGGTACTGGATTAGAACAGAGTATTGTTGATGCCTACAAATTGATGTTTAGAAAGTTCATGAAGGATCAAATCAATAATAGAAATCTACTTACAAAAAAATTTGTGAAAGTAAAACAAAAGGAGATAAGAATCCCTTGTTACCTTCAGCTTATTAACAAAACTCAATCCACACTTATGTACAAAATTTTCTAATAAACCAATCAATCAGTGTGGATCAGTAGGAAGGTCTCCTTCCTTACTGATCACCTACATATTTGAATTCTGTAGTATATGAGTCAGAAATTCCTCTTTTGACAGGGGTTTGTTATAAATTCTAAACCGATGACCATTCACAAGTAGTGGTGTCTATTGTTCATCAATTGTCTTTATCCTGATTGAACCATTATCATGGACAGTGTCACTTTCGTAAGGTCCCATCCAATGATTAGTTAACTTACCTTTGAAGTTCTTGAATCTGTTTTCATACAACAGGGCCCAATCTCCTTGTTGAAAATTTTTCTTTTTGAGATACTTGTCATGCCATTTTGTTCTCTGCTCTTGAATGAGGGTGGTTCTTTGAAGTGCTTCCTGCCTAATTTCATCCAACTCATTAAGCTACAAGAGTCTTTGTTGCTGGGCTTCATCCAAGTTCATGCCAACTTGTACTGCAATCCTGAAGGTTTTGATCTGGAATTCTATGGGAAGAAGTACCTACTTCCCATACACCAACTCATAGGGTGTATGTCCTATTGTATTCCTCCAGGTGATTCTATAGGCCAATAAGGCTTCTAGTAATCTGTCAGCCCAATCCTTGTGGTGTAGCTGTACCGTTTTGGTAAGAATGGACTCAATAAATTTGTTGGTAGATTCTACTTGTCCGTTTTCCTATGGATGGTAGGGTGTAGATTTCTTGTGTTTGATTTGGTATTGTTCTGTAATAGCTTTGAATACATGAGAGGTGAATTGAGTTCCCTGATCAGTCACAATTTCTCTAGGTACACCAAATCTAGTAAAGATGTCGTTAAAAAGGAAATCTACCACTGATTGTTCACTTGTAGCTGGCAAAGCTTTTGCTTCAACCCACTTAGTCACATAGTCAGTGCATACAAGTATATACTTTTTCTTTTTAGATGCAGGGTTATTGGGCCCTACAAAATCTAATACCCATTTCTCGAAAGGCTCAATAACTACTTGGGCTTGAAGTGGCATTTGGTCTCGTGCAGTAGGCTTACCCATTCGTTGGAATTCATCACAATTGGATACATAGGTTTTAGCATCTCTGAAAATATGAGGCTAGTAGTAACCAGATTGTAGAACTTTGTAAGTGGTCCTCTTGTCTACAAAGTGTCCTCCACAAGGACCATCATGGCAGGCTTGCAGAATATCATGAATTTCATCTTCCCTTACACATCTCCTAATTACCAAATCTGGTCTTGTTTTGTAGAAGCAATCACCATGCCACATGTAGTTTGCACTTAGCTGAATTACTTTATGTTTTTATCTAGGAGACAATTTCTGAGGCATCTTCCCTGTCACAAGATAGTTAGATACATCTGCATACCAAGGAGTGAATGTAGAAATAGAAAACAAATTTTCATCAGAAAATTTATCTTCTACTAGTGCGTTATCTCCAAGATGAATCATTCTAGATAAGAAATCAGCCACAAGATTATCCTTACCAGGTCTATCAATAATGTTGATATTGAACTCTTATAATAATAACAGCCATCTTGTAACTCTAGGATTTGTTACAATTTTTTTCATTAAGAATTTGATGGTTGAATGATCAGTGTGTACAAAATATTGATATCCTGTAATATAGTGTCTAAATTTATTGATACGATGGACCACAGCTGCAATTCTTTTTATGTGACCATATAATTAACTTCAGTTGGAGATAGATTTTTACTGACAAAGTAAATAGCATAGGGAATTTGATTTTCCCTTTTTCCAAGAACTTCCCCAAGGGTTGTGTCTGAGGCATCGGTATAGATATGAAAAGGAAGGGACTAATTTGGTCCTCTTAATAAAGGGGTAGTTGACAATTTATGTTTTAGAATTTCAAAAGATATTTGGCATTCATCATCCCACTTATATTCGGCTTCTTTAGATAATAACTTGAATAAAGGGGTAGCTAGGCTTGTAAAATTCGGAATGAATCTTCTATAGTAGCTATCATGCCCTAAAAAGCTGCGAACTTCCTTTTGTGAGGAAGGTATTCTGATTTTTGTGAAAATATAAATCTTTGTCGGATCAACTCTCATTCCAGAACCAGAGATGTGATGTCCCAAAACAATACCTTCAGTGACCATCATTTTTGAATTTTCATTACTTAAGGAAATATTAGTTTCCTTACACCTAATAAAGACTTTTTCTAGACTGGTCAAAGATTCTTGGAAGTCTTTTCCATGGACTGTAAATTCATCCATGTAGACTTCCACACAATAATTGGTCAAGTCAGATAAAATGGCTAGGATAGCCCTTTGAAAAGTGGTTGGGGCATTGCAAAGTCCAAAAGGAAGCACCCTATAAGCATAGGTACCCCATGGGCAGGTGAAAGTGGTCTTCTCTTGGTCTTTGGGTGCTATTTTTATTTGGTTATAACCACTAAACCCATCCAGGAACGAAAAATACTTCTTTCTAGAAAAGGTATCCAACACCTGATCAATAAATGGTAAGGGAAAATAATCCCTATGGGTGGCTTTGTTCAACTCCCGGAAGTCTACACATATTCTCCACTTAACATTTTTCTTGGGAACTATGAAAAGTGGAGGTACCCATTGACTATCTGAAATGTGGTATATGAGATTGGCTTGAAGGAGTTTTTGCAATTCTTCTTTTACAATATATTTAAGGGTAGGATTCATCCTTTGTTGAGGTTGTCTAACTGGTCTAATTTGTTCATTAGTGTAGATATGATGTGTGCATGTGTTAGGGTGAATGCCTTTCATGTATGCATAATCCCATGCAAAGGAATCAAATTGTCTTTGGAGGATTTCAATTACTTGCATCTTTTGTTCTGGTTCCAAACTAGAGTTGATATACAAAGGTTTTCCTGGGATAATCTCAACAAGTTCAATAGTTTCTTCCTTCTCTGAGGAAGCTGGTGATAAAGTATATAATTGAGTGATATCATGGTGCCAAGTTTGTTGAAATTCGGAAATGAAAATGTGTGACAATTCTGCAAAAGACCTCGGGTATTCAATGCAATTTGTATCAGCCAAAAATAAACCTAAGACCTGTTCATCCGATTGTTCTTGCATTCCTTTTACTTGTTCAAGTGTTAACAGGGGTCTGATGCAATCTTCCTCTCCATAAGAGTTTTCTAAACAAATAGGTATTTCCTATGTCGATTGGGCAAGAGGTAAGAGAATAAGTTTTTGGCTATGTGTGTCATTGGATATAGTCATCTCACCAGACCGATAGCTAATAAAGGCATCTGATGTGGCCAGCCAAGGGCGGCCAAGAACCAAAAGGTGTCCTGGTTTGGAGGATGATTTAGAATAGATGACTAAAAAGTCTATTGGATATTCCCAAGAAGCTAGAGTGACTGTGACATCATCTAGACTTCTTGCAGGGCTAATGACTGACTTATCTGCCAACTCTATCATGGTTTGGGTTGGTCTTAACTGGTTGATTTGGAGATTTTTCATAGTGTCAAAAGGAATTACATTAATTTCTGCACCCAAATCAATGAGTATGTTTGGTAAAGAAATACCATTAATTTCAACAGTGACTACTGGGTTTCCAAGGTCATTATATTTTTATGGCATTTCATAAATAAATTTAGATAATTGTCCCACCACCTAAACAAGGGGAGGTTCCTTCTTCTTCCTTCCTGGTTTCTTAATGAAAATATCCCTTATGGTTTTGACATATATGGGGATATCCTTAATGGCTTGCAACAGAGGTATTTTTATACATACATTTCGTAATTCATCCTCTATATCTCTGTTCAAGGGTGGGTCATGTTTCTTCACTAATAGTCTTTCAGGGTAGGGTGGGAGATTAACTTGTTGAGGTACTCGTATAGAATGAGAAGTGATTGGAATAAGAGAGGAAGTCTCTTCTTCTGCAGGGGTGGTTTGAGTGTTTTCTTCCTCAGAATGAATATCATTTTCTTCCTGAATTATTACTACAGGATTTGATTGGTTTACAGCTTTCCCCAATCGTAGTTGAATTCCATAGGTGGGAAAGGTTTGAACTTATGTATATTGCACCGGGTGGGTGATTAGATTATTGAGGTTAGGGATTGGTTGGGCAGGGATTTTTATTGGTTTCGGAGGGTTGTGGGCAGCTTGGTTTTGTGGTTGTTGAATGGCATTTATAGGTGCTTTTTTATGTTGGTTAGGGTTCAAGGGGGTTGTAAATTGATGTTGTATAGGAGGTGGGAGTAAAGCTTGCATCTGTGGTGGGTTGAATCCAGGTAGTAATTGGGAAATGTTTGCAGGATACTGTGGATATGTAGGGTAAGAGGGATTTCCATACACAAGTCCCCTCCAACCTTGTTGCCAAGGTTGAGTTTGAGCTTGTTGAGGTGTCCATTATAGATAGGTCATTGGGGAAGGACCCCATTGTTGTTGTTGATACTGTGCATTAGGGTCATAAACTGTATTGGGGTTTTGGGATCTCCAAGGTCTTCTGGAAGGGTATAAGAACCTTGTATAAGAACCTTTCTAAGTAGTCTTCAGGGCTTTCATATTTTGTTTGTTGCATTTTAAAAATGTTGTTTTTAGCATTATCCTTACAATAGTCTTGTTATTTCCATAAAAATGTGTCTTTCATTTGATCCCAAGAGAGGATTGTATTTTATCCTAAGCTCATGAACCATCTTAAGGCTGAATCTTTCATTGTAGCAGGAAAGAGCTTAAGTTTTTGGGCATCATTTGAGTAGTTATAGCGTATACATAATATGTCAAACTCGAATAAAAATAAATCTGGATCTTCAGTTGACATACCTCTAAAAGTGGGTAGTGATGATAGTGGGATATTTTTCATGTTGATGTTTCTGGAAATATCCAAGATTGGAAATCCAAAAGTCTCAGTCTTTGTGGATGCATTTCCTTCTTCTTCTGCCATTCCACTGATAGATGGTTCAGAAACTAGATTTTATGTGTCTCCTAAATGTAGAGAAGATTGACGTTCTGCCTGCCCCAATGCTAATTCTTCCATTTTAGGTTCTCCTTCTGGAGCCTCCCTGGCTACCCTTGAATTTTCTCCTAGTGGAATTTTTCCTGCACCAGTGTTAGTTGGATTAGTGGGGGGGGTTGTTTTTGAATCTTTAGAGCTCACAAATCTACCCTTGTTATCTCTATATCTATGCATAAAATGGAAATTTGATTCTTAACTGAATTGAAATCCTAATTCTATCTAGAAGGTAAGAAGGCAACCTAGCTTCGGAGAACCCCACTCTAGTGGCCATGTGGCTCTTCACTCACATATTAAACATTTATCCTTCTCCCTCAAGCAGCATTCAAAATTTATGCAAACAATCTAAGCTAAAAAAATCACTTCCTACCGTTTGCAACTCCCTGGAAACGGCACCAAAATGTTGTGTTTCTTATATGTTTAGTGTAATGCACTCATTAATTATCAATCCGAGATTCGTAATCAACAGAGTTACAAGACACCAATAAGAAAGTTAATTCTAATGTCATGAGTATAGAACTACTCTAGATTATGTATGTTGGAAACAAAGCAAACTAGCAAACCGAAACACACTTTGGTTGTCTTTCACAGAGAGGTTATCTACTCCATTATGGCACATGCAAGTATGAGATGGAGCTCTTTTGACAAATCAACTCTGCTATCTGACCCAGAAAACTAACTATGCAATCACACTTCTGAAAGGGAAATCACACATCAATCATCAAGACATAGCATGGGTAGTTCAACAGTCAATATATTGAGTATGTTGTGGTTCACAATGTGTTGTTGTGAACTTCACTAGTTCTCCTTCAAATATGTCCGACTACTGCTGCCAACATTCTTTTCCATGAAACAAAACCTGAGAAGAGATGCAGAATCTACTGGCCTCTGAATTGTCTTACAATGAGTCTCGAAGGCCTGTTATTATTGAGAAACAATGGAAAACCCTAAACAGCCAAATACCTAACCCTAGGAGATGAAACGCCAAGACTGTGGGCCCCGTTTGGGAAAATTGGTACATCAACTTCCTGGGGACATAAATTTGGCATACGATCTCTGTTTGAAGTGTTCCATACCTCGTTAGAAAACTCTTTCCAAGGACTACAACTTTTGGGTGAGAAACATCGATCTATGATCCATGTTGCTCCTCGTTTTTGCAAAAGACGTCGTTTAGGGCCTCAAAACTATGCAGAAACTAAAAAACTAAAAGAAGCAATGGTGGGGGTCCAAGTGGAATATATGGGTGGACACCAATATCCACTAGGATCGTTCCTCCCCCCTTGGGAAGCAATGGTCCTCATTGCATTGAGTTCCTCCATGAGATGAGGAAACTTCTGCTGAACTTGGTCCCTGGTGAGCCACTTGCCTTGGTGAAGGAGTTGGTTTGCTTTAACAACTCGATATAGTAGTATCCTTTGTTGTCAAGTGTGCTTGATCTTTGTATCCATGATCTGATCAGTTGTGGCTTGTTCCATGCAGTCTGGATTTAACTCTGTTGGTTTGATTTGTTCTGCCATGTCGGATGTGTCTAGTAGAGGTGGAAAGTAGGGCCGAAGGTGGTCCACATTGAACACTAGGTACAGGCCAAGGAATGGTGGAATGTTGAGCTCAAATGAATTGTCCCCTACAGCCTTGGTGATGGTGTACAACCCATATCAGAGCAGGCGAATCTTGCGGTGGGGTCTAGTGAGGCACTCCTTTTGCAAATGTAGCCACACTTTATCACCCACCTGGAAGTTGTGTGGCACCTGATGTTGATCATGTCACTACTTGTACTTAGCATTGGCTCTGTCCAAGATGTCATGAACCTGTTGGCAGATGTGTTGAATTCTCTCAATGAAGTTGTTTTCCTTGTCAGCCTTAGACTGGACATGAGTTGAATCTTTCTGAGTAGCCACAAATGGCATGGCTACATCAATGGGACATAGTGGTTGGAATCCCAAGCCCACCTAAAAGGGGTTGTGGATGGTTGAGTTGTGGAGAGCCTGGTTGTAGTTGTGTTGTACATAGGGGAGGCTCTCATCCCATCTATGTGGATTCTTGGATTTGTACATGCACAGAATGTGTACGATCATCTGGTTGACGACCTTTATCTGGACATCAGTTTGCGGATGGAAAGATGTGGACTTGGTGAGCTTGGTGTCCAGCATCAGCTAGAGGTTGGACCAAAATGTACTAAGGAAACTACTCTCTTGATCTGAGATGATAGAATGTGGGATCCCAAAGTGTACCCACACTCGTTCAAAGAAGATTTTAGCAGTGGCTTCTATTGTGATATTCTTCTTGCATGCCATCATAATGGACATCTTAGAGAATTTGTCGATGACCACAAAAACACAGTCATTGCCATGCTTAATAGAAGGAAGGCCTGACATGTAATCCATAGAGATGGATTCCCAAGGTCGACTAGGGGTAGGAAACGAAGTATAGAGTCCTTGCTTCTTGATGTTTGGCTTCGTAATGGCGCAAGCAGTGCAGCACTTGATGTACTTCCTGACATCTTGTCAAAGGTTTGGCCAATAGAAATACTTTTGCAGTACTGCCACGGTTTTCTCGACCCCAAAATGCCCAGCGACCCGACTGTAGTGTGCCTCCCAAATCATCTTGGCACACTCACTTGAAGGAACACAAAGGTGTCCCAAGTGACATAGCAGGGAATCTTGGCGGTGAAAATTGGGAACTTGTTTACCCTCTAAGAGCGTATTGTAGGTGTGGTTGAATTTTGGATCACTTGTGTAGAAAAGCGTCCAATCAGAAGTCTCGTTCCCACAAGAGTTGAGCACAATGGTTAGTACCACGATGGGTGGTCAGTTGAGGCAGTCTGCAACATTATTGGTGTTGTCTTTCTTGTACTTAATGTTCAAATGAAACTATTGTAGGTATGTGGACCACTTCTGATGGTGATCGTTTTGCAACTTCCCTTGTGTCTATATGAACTACAAGGGTCAGTGGTCTGTGTGGATGATTGTTTTCTTTCCCAAAATGTAATTCTTCCATTGTCCGTAAACCTGCACAATGGAATACATCTCTTTTTCATAAGTGGGATACTTTCAGAATGTGTCAGAAAGTGTCTCACTGTGATATTCCACTGGATGCCCATGTTGAGAAAGGACTACGCCAATAGCATAGTCAGAGGCATCTGTCTCGATCTCAAATGGTGGTTGCAAGTCTGGTAATTTGAACACTGGTGCAGATCAGAGGTGATGCTTCAACTCCCCGAATTCCTTCTATTGAGATTCATACCAAAAGAATTTTTCTTTCTCTCCTCCCTTGGTGACTTGACTCAAGGGCCAAGTGATATGAGATAATCCTAACATGAACCTGTGGTAGAAATTGGAAAGACACAAAACGTTGTGGAGCTCTGTTAGGGTGGTTGGGGCTGGCCAATCCTGAATGACTTGGATCTTTTTTGGATCCACATGCACCCCCCCGATCATCAATAATGTATCCCAGATAATGAACTTGGGTCATGCCAAAAGTGCATTTCTCCAAATTGGCACACAACTTGTGTTGCCCCAGTGTTTGGAGGACCTGTCAAATGTGGTGGAGGTGCTCTTCCCAAGTCTGGCTGAATATCAGAATGTCATCTAGGTACACCACTACAAATGAGTTGGTGAATTTTCACATGATGTCATCCATTAGCCTCATGAAGGTTGCATGGGAATTCGTCAACGTGAAAGGCATGACCAACCATTCAAAAAGGCCCTCCTTGGATTTGAAGGCAGTCTTCCACACATTAGACTTCAAGTCGATCTTGCTGAAATATTTCTCCCCCTTGAGTTGGTCTAGAAGGTCATCAATCTGTGTGATCGGGTACCTATTCCAGACAGTGATCTTGTTCAATGCCTGATAGTTAATGCAGAGTCTCCAAGTCCCATCCTTCTTCTGCACCAACACGATCGGGATCCCATAGGGCGATTAACTCAGTCAGATGTGACCTTTCTGCAATAGCTCCTGAATATACCTCTTGATTTTTTCATTCTCTAGATCAGAGCGTCGATAGATTGGTCCATTGAACAGTGGCGCACCTAGGGTCAGATAAATGGGGTGCTTGACCTGGCAGTGTAGAGGCACCCCTGTGGGGGAGGTGAAGATGTCCTCGTACTCCTCCATGACCTTATCCATCTATTTGTGTCATGCAAAGGGGCCCTCTCTAGAGGTCATGGCCACAATCTTCTTCTTTCCCTAAGGGCGGATCATTAGGAAAACAAGTTTCCTAGTTTTGGAAATGAACTTACTACGTTGTTTTGCAATAACCAAATAGATGGAGGTATGCGGTGCTATCTATGGTATCCTATACAACTTATTTCCCAAAGTGATAATAACAGCACGAGGCCTGGACTCATACATAGCATGTCACTTCCACAAATATGGTTGGCCTAATAATACATCAGAAACATCAAGAGGAGAAATGTCACATACTACCTCATCCGTGAAGAGCTTGATGTTGTAGGGAAGGTGGTATTGTTGGTTGAAACAGAGGTCATGTCCTTGATGCAACCAACCGATGGTGTATGGTTGTGGGTATGTTGTGGTCGGAAAGCCCAGACGCTTCATGACCTCTATCGAGATGAGGTTCTTATGGCTCCCATTGTCGACAATGAACTGCAACGGGAAACCCTTTACCCACATCTTGAAATGGAAGAGATGCTCTGCCTCTTCTAGGTCTTCTGGTTCTTCCTTCTGGATCTTCATGGTGGCAACGGTGGCATTGGGCTCTGCATCGATAATTTGCTTCCCCCTGTCATTCCCCTTATTAGTATCTGGTTCAGATTCAGAGCATGCATATGATTCAGAAGCCTTCAACTCAGCTACCAGTGACTGTTTTTCCCAACACTCACTTGTGTTGTGGGTGGAGCTCTTATAGAACTCACACCACTTCCCCATGTCCTTTTTTGGCTTCATGGTGTTGTTCTTTGCTTATGGATTTGGCAGGTTTTCCTGGGCCACCCCACCTTGGCTGGGTCCTTTGTTCTGTGTTTTGGGGGTACCTTTCCCTTGCTTTTGATTCACAGACCCAAAGTCTCGCTTCTTCTGTTTGAACTTTTGCTCAATCTTTGCAGCATATCGGTATGCCTCACCAAGCGAGGAGATGTCGAGGAACTCCATTTCCTCCTGAATGTATCTATGCAGACAACTACAGTACTTTAAAACCAAATGTTTCTCTGAATAATTGATACCCAATTTTGTGTGTAGGGTATGAAACAGATTCATCATCTCATGCACATCTTGGTCCCTTTGTTGCCGCAACGTAGTCCATTGTATGTATTTGTCCTCATATCTCCCCACGGGATAATATTTTTCCTTGATTGCATCTCAGAAAGAATTCCAAGTGGGTGTGACTAAGAACAGAGAGGGTTCCCCCTCACCCTGTTTCTTCCAGTAGGTTTCCCACCAGTCCTTGACATGGGGGGCGACTTTGAGGAGTGAAAAAATAATCCTTTCTCGATTGGAAAAGTCATGAACCAAGAAATATCCTTCTAACAGATTCAACCATCTATATATGACATTTGTATCTATTTGGCCCTCAAATATGGGAATGTCAAAGTTTACTTGTACCTTAAAAGGAGTGGTGCCTCCAGAGTGGTTGTTGGATGAAGATGCGCCGACAATGAGCATCCATTGAAGGATCTAGGAAAAGTTGTCCATCATCGTGTTCCTCTGTTTCTTGAGGGCATCCTCGAGCATCATTTTGATAGGATCTCCTACTCCCTCATATTTCTTTTCTTCCCCCATGGGCGGTCATCAAGGTTTGCGAGGATGATCTTGCAAAGTTTCAACCAGATCGAGCCCTAACTCCTTATACCCTGACCTCGTTGGGGACATGCAAAGAAGGATCGAGAATGAGAATACCGCTCTGATACCACTGATCCATATTTATGTAGGAACACAATGAAATACAAAAATACACATAAACGCAGAGATGCAGTGGAAATAAGACTTCATTTCATTAACAACAAATGACTGAAATATGCTTACAGACAGAATGGAAATAAACTAGCTAGGGCACTGGTAGCTTATCTCTAAGAAGAGATGTGGCAACTATTGGCCTCTGAACTATCTTACAATGAGGCTCGAAGGCCTGTTATTATTTAGAAACAATGGAAAACCCTAAACATCCAAAGACCTAACCCTAGGAGATGAAACGCCAAGACTGTGGGCCCCGTTTGGGTAAATTGGTACATCAACTTCCTGGGGACATAACTTTGGCATACGATATTTGTTTGATGCATTCCATACATCGTTAGAAAGATATATCCGAGGAATACAACTTTTGGGTGAGAAACATCTATCTATGATCCATGTTGCTCCCTGTTTTCTCAAAAAACGTCGTTTAGGGCCTCAAAATGGCTCCAGAAGTTCAGTACCCGAAAAACTGCTAAAAATAGTAAATTGTGCGAAACTGAAAAACTGAAAGAAGCAATGGTGGGGGTCCAAGTGGAATATATGGGTGGCCACCAATGTCCACCTGGATCAGCAGTGAAACTATCAAAAATATAGGGGATCAACAGGAGTAACTTTCGTGACGGTCATCATGGGGTTGTTTTCTGGTGGTGACGATGTAGAGGGGGTATCGCAAGAAGGTTGTGATGGTTCGCTCAACATAAACCAAATATCGAGATATGGTGGGTTGAAAATGGTAGTCGGGCATAGAATTTTCGTGGGGAAATGAATTGGGGAATTGGGGGTGGTTGGGGGCAAATCCTCATATAAATCAGCCAGGAACCATGGGGGAGTAGGGAGTGCCTCATGTTTCGGTGAGAAGATATGAACCACATCAAATGATGGGGTGGGGGTACTCACTGGTCCTGCTAGAGGGGGGGTGTAGGGTGTTGAATTAGGGCCAGTTGGCGATGCCTATATTCAATGATCATAGGACATTGATATGTGAAATGATCAAGTGATTCGCATAGAGAGCAGGGACATCTCATACATTCGTTGACTGAGGTCATGACATAACGGATGTTGGTGTTGGGGTGGGTTCTTGATGAAAGCTCTGGCATACGGCTATTAGTGTCTGTTGAAATTGAGGTAACATTGGACAATGGTGTGTGTAATGGCCATATTATAAACAGATGGCGCATGCAAATTTGGTTCGTAGTCCTTTGCTATTTGTGTTAGGGGATATAGTGGCAGTACTGGAAGAAACAACGAGCAGTGGTGGTGCTCGAGGGAGTTGAATTAGATTGCATAGCTCAGGTAGAGATGGGAATTTGTTGGTGGGGTGTCCATATTTCTCACATAGCATGCAAGGAGGTTGGACACGTTGGGGAAGTGGAGTGGTGGGCTCTTTATTTTTTCGTCAGCCCCCAGCTGTAGTAGGGGTTCTAGTGAGTTGGAGTGTGGGTGGGATGGTGAGGGTAAGTATGGGAATCTGCATCGACATTCCTTCTATTTGGGGAGGGAGGGATGGTTGAGGGACCATCTTAGGTGGATGTAGATACCAGACTGGGATTTCCAACACCATGTTAGGAAGGGTGAGCATTGTGGCTACCTCGAAAGATTGTACACCCGGTGGGGGGTAAAAGAAATGGATTTGGGTAATGTCTTGGGGGACTGTTTCCCAAGTCGGGATATNAATATCGGGAACAGGTAGATATGAACAATTTCCAAGAGATTCATGAGGGAGGTATTCTACGACTAGTGGGACGTCAAGGGTGAAAGAGGCCTCTGTGGGAGGGAGAGTATCTTTAGTTGTCATTCCGTTGGTGGAAATGACACATACTTGTGCTGAGGGATGGATAAACGGTGGTGCTCTATAGTATGTCCCTAGCAAGCATGGGTCCTTAAAAATTCTAGGGCCCATCTTGATGAGTGGATAGGCGTCTGGATTAGTGTGGACAAAAGGGAGGATGTTGTCGACGTTGGATGAAGCGTTAGGCTCATAATGTGATACCTGATCGATGGTAATGATCTTTCCATTATGGGGAAACATCATGGTTCAGAACACAGAAGAGGCGACTACCTTCATAGCATACATGTAGCTACGACCAAATAAAATATTACAGTCAAGTGGGGCATCGATAACCTAAAAGTCAATAAGGATCTTTTTCCCCCGAGTTTGGCGGGGACCTTTTGGAAGAGCCCCTAGGGAAATGAGGGTCATCCATCTTAAGGCCTCAGAGTAATGGAGGAGGGTATTAGCTCTAGAGAGCCAATTTTCTGCCATATGGTTTTGTACATGATGAAAGTGGATGCACCTTCATCAATAATGTAGCGGTGGACTGTGATATTTTGTATTTTAACCGGTATTTGAAAAGAGATAAGAGCGGGGAGACAGGGCTCTCCACTGTCGAGATCAAATGTGATGAGTCGAGTATCAGCCAAGTTGACTGCCCCTAGAGTGGAAAGTAATGATTTTCATTGAGTAGGATAGGTTTTAAGAACTTCTAAGACTAACAGGGCAGTGGGGGATTATGCCAAGTCATCGACTAGACTATAATCGTGGGTTGCCCTAGCTTGAGGGTTGTGGACATTCCTGCGCAACAGGATGTGAGGGATGCGAAGAAGTGTTTCTATATTAGGGTGCAGAATCATCAAAGGTGGTCTATTCATGACTGGGGTGGCCTTCGAAGTAGTGTGAGTAGGGTCAGAGGGTACATTGTATTGACGACCATGCGTTTGTAGAAGGATTTCTTCCTCACTAGTAAGGAGGATAGTTCGATCTGCAAAAGTTCTCGGGTTGTGATATGGTCCTACCTATGGTGGGGCAGGTCGCATCTCTTCCTGGGTGTTCATCACCCCTTGATGTGGTATGGGGTCTTGCAATATAGCCAGGAGTGGGTGCTGTACATATTGTTGTGGGGCTTTCTGGGGGATGTGATCCATTTCCGAATTCTTTCATCTGTTTAAAGTCAACTATTTGGGGGCAATGGTGAGTATAATGTCCATATTCACCGCAAAGGGCACAAGGGAATTTTGTCCAAATATTGTTGTTGTTCTTCCCTTGGCATTTGTTGTTATTTCTCCCTTGTGGGTTCTGGTTCCCCTAGTGTTGGTTACCCCCAACAGGTTGGTTCAGCTGGGGTTGGTTCTAATTTCCTCCTGGTCGGGGATTATTATTGTTTTGATTTTTTCCTTTATTCTTGGCATTGTTTGACTGATGGGATGGATTATCCATATTCATCTTTTCAAAATTTTGATACTGTTGAACGGGAGAGGGTTGAACAAAATTAACCCCAGCATGTGGTTGTTCGTGTGGGGAAGGAATGGGCTTGGGGGGGCAGGGAAAGGAAAGTACAGATTATTCTGTGGTAATGATCCATAGGATGTGTAGGAAGGTGTGACACTTTCACTAGTGTTTAGGGTGTAAGCAGAGGTAGAGGGGGTACCGGAACTAGGTTGGGTTGTGGGGTGTATTGTGGGTGTTGGCGGTGGTCCGTTGGTGGGTGGAGAAAAGGTTAAGGGGTATGGTTTTGGATAAGGGGGAGGATTATAATAAAGGGGTCCACCATATGCTGGTGGATATTGAGGTGTTCCATACATTGGTGGTTGTTGGGGATTTGAATTGTGGTGTGTAGTGGTACCAATCAATCCATCCGTTGAGTGAAACATCCCAGGTTTGTCCTGGCCGAATGGCACGGGTCTCAGGGCGTCAGGTAGGACCGTATACAAGTACCATGAGTGAGAGTAAATGAGTTCACATTGTTGGGCCTTGTTAATGGATTCTTCTTCAGACTGGGGGAAGGTGGCGGCTACATCTTTGGCAAGGAGGGAAATAAGATATTTGAGGAACCAATTGAGACATTGTTGTGGATTAGCTTCAACTTTGCAGAGACTACGTCATCGACACCATTCATGAATGTGGTCAGCGATGTGCATGGTGGAGGTTTGTTTAAATATCGAGAGTAGTTCGAGGCCATTGTCATGACGAATTGGTAGTTGAAAGAAGCTCAAGAATGCTTTGGCCAAGGATTCAAAGGTCACATGGGACCCAGATTTTTCTTCTACATACCACTTAGTTGATGGGCCAGTGAGTCTGCATTGAAATAACCTTAATCGGATGGAATCATCCATGATGTTGTTTGAAGAGAACCATAAGACAAAGGTCATGATATGGTTGGCAGGATCGTCTCTCAATTTTCCTTCAAACTTGGGGATGTCTAAAGGTAGTTTGGTAGGAATTGCAGGCCATGTGGGGTTGTGCAATATAGGACTAGTGGTGATTTTAGTCAGATCCGGTATGTTGAGGGAAGCCAAGTATGGCATCTGAGATGGTGGTAGAGCATTATTTCTAGCCATGGTGTGAATGTTTTTCATACCGGACTCTTGAGAGGGACGAGGTGGGTTTGTACTCCCCCCTTGAGAATAAGTTGCCCCCCTGCTTCCGTGTAAAGGAGAGTGTGGGGATGTTGGACCTTGGGAAGTGGACCCAAGCAAATTGGAACCAAGAAAATTTGATCCCAAGACAGTATCACTTACAGGGGTGTGGGAAAGTACAGTTGATGAGTTGGAAAGACTAGGAACTCCCCTGAGGATGGGAGGAAGATTTAGCAAGCATCTGGAACGACAGGGATTCTGTGGGTCCCCTATGATGTCTGACTAGCAAAGTGGATGTGTGAAAATGGTGATGAGAGAAAATTTAATGAACAAGAGACTTTTTATAACTTGGACCTCCACAACATATCTCACAATCGTATGTAAATAGAAGAACAACATACATAAAATAAAGAAGCATACATGTGGTTAGGTAAATTTTTTCTGCATGGGAGAACAAACAAAACAAATGCTCGTGTCCTAAAATGCGTAACATCCTTCCTCTCAAACAACACTAGACCTTCCAATAGAAGTCAACAGTGGGGTCTAAATCCATCGAAAGAGGAACTAGTGAAGGATGAAGTAATCAGTTATAATGAGGGGAAGAGGGTGCATATCCTGAAAGAGCTGACAATAATTCTCAATAGCCACACAAAATCCGATCAAGGTGCAATTGTAGCCCACAATTGCCACCTTATTAGATGTCCTAAAATTTGGTCACTAGGTACCTCGGTCAAAGTGCGACATTTAGATTTTCGGCCTAAGAAATGGGTCAAAGGTTGGATCCCATCCAAGAGGTGGGTGCCTCAAGGAGGGAAGCACAGAAAAACCAGACCTTGGCCTTCAACCCTTCATGGGTATCTCCCTGCCTTATGGTGTAGGAACACTTGACTTTGAGGATTTAAAGTTCCCTATTTGACAACTTATATTGTTTGGAGATGTGAGAACCAGACAACAGGGAGTTATTTGGATGCCTCTCCCCAAAATCCTACCTAGACTAAAAAATTTCTTTTGGAACCTCCTCTAGAGGAAAACTTAATGAGTTTTTAGAAAAAATTTAGATTTGGTTGTTTGAGAGATTGGGGGTGTGAGCCAATCTCTTTGAAATTAAAGGGGAGTGGATAGTTTCATCAAGAAAAGGGTGGGGTGTTTCGGAATCCCTTTGGCCGAAACTTACTTCAACCTCTGTTACAAGGGAAAAACTCTCTATGGCCAAGGGTAAACCACAAAAGAAAAGTATGACTGCAGAAATCAACTCAATTCTAACATGTGCTATATAAACTAATTTGAAATATGAGGAAGAATCCTACCTCGATCCAATCGTTTGATGTCATTCCATCGTTGAGCAGTTTGACCCAAAGCTTTACACCTGCAAGAAGTTCTCAACAAACAAGTAATGCAAGTATATAGTGATAATATATCAAATGAGTTAGCACATCAGATAGGACAATCCATTAATAAGAATTACAAACATTCCCATGGATAATAATCATATATTTGCAAGATATTGATAGGACAGGAAAGGAGTATTTCTATTAATAATTGATCAACAGAAGTATGAACATTACAGACTTTCATGCTGGCACAGTTCGAAACCAAGAAACCAAGTTCCTTCCAACTGGGTCTCCACCACTTCAATCCTCCACCAAAGGCAAGCTCATAGAAAAGAGGTAATGAGGTCCTCTCGACAATAATGAAAGAGATTGGGGGCTGAACATTGTGTTTAGACTTGAGGGACAAAGGAAATCAGACTCAATATGAAGTAATTTCTCCAAAGTTACTTTGCTCTCAAAGTTGAATCCTTTCTCCTATTTTTCCATAGCTCGCAATTGTGCTCTTATAGCCTCCAAAATGAAACTAAAGGGCCAAGTCAGAACATTTCCAGTATATGGAAGGCCAAAGATCAGAGATCTTCTGTCGTGACATGGAAACCTGACCTCATTTTGTATCTTCTGGCACAAATTCCGATATACATGAGTTGTAGTGGAGCGACATGCGTATACGCATATTGCAAAGCAGTTAGGGAGTGTATATGTGGAAAAATATATATTTTTGGATCTGGATTTATCAAAAAGGGGTTGATAAGTCTGCATAGGGAAATGGAAAAAGGCCCTCTATGCAAGATAGCAATGGTGAGGCAAATCTTTCTATAACAGATGCCCCCTATTGTGTGAGATCAGAGGAGTATCTGTGATGGATGAAATACATTATAAATAACCTAGAAGTGGAGTTGTAGAGAACCAGTTGGACAAACTCAATTTCTCATTACATTATGTACTGACTTTGCATACATGGCTGCCAAGAATACAATGCAGATCCATGTGGAAAATATACCAACAAGTGTTCATGGCCATGAGTAGGCAAGTATAAATGTGATTACATGCCAATAGCTTTCATAGTCACGAACAAGGCCTAGTGAAACCAGTCTCAAAATCAATCTGAAGACATTTGTACACCATGGAGTACAATATAATCTCCCATGATCGCTGAAGTCAAATAGGTACTGGCCCAATGAAATGGAAGCAACAACTCAGGAAAGTTGTGTCCAAAAAGTGATGTCTTCAAGTCTTTAATACAATCCACCAATGGTGAAAGTCTACATCGTTTGATTACCGGTATATTGTTAACAAATGCGAGACAGCCTACCAATGATGAAAGTAGGTATCAAAGCACCAAGTACATCTCTACAAATGTGAATAAAGGAGCTGGTGTCAAACACTTGAGAGATCCATTAATCAGGAGACATTGATGTATTCCCATCTATCAATGGCGAGAGAGCCTACCACTAATGACTGCAAGCCTCAAGGTACTCATAAAACTATAGGTATCGTATCCAGAATACATGAGCTGAAGTTGATGGAAAGAGAATCGTTGAAAGGAGAGCATTAAGGCATCTCTCATCAGTCATCATGAGGAACAAAGCAGGAGATTCATGATTTGGTGGAGATCGGATGAAGAACATGTTCACAAACCAACGACCCTATGTGTCTTTTGCGTGTGCCAAATGCAAGCGATACACGAAAAATACCCTCTGAATAGAAGCCAATGATGAAAACTGTTGACAAAGGCGAGGAAACCACCAATAAGGCTAATGGCATCCAAGACACTGCATGAATCCCAAAGTTTGAATAGATGTCTTTTTGTCGAACACAATGGAAACCACCCAGTCAACGACCCATGATGAAATGTCGATTGATGGGTTCAAGGTGACCTACCAATGATGAAAGTAGGTCCAGGGTGCATCATAAGACCAAAGTATCATGTGATTTTGAGACAAACTAAGGGTATGGCTGACATGCAAAGTCAATATTTCTGAGGAGTGGCTGACATAGGTTGATATACTTCCTTTGAATAAGAGCATGAGACATACGGTGGACTCCAGTAGCATAGACTTAATGATGTGACAACTAGATGTAGGAGGAATCCATAATGTTATCTATAGTGATTGGAAGATTAACCAGTCGGTAGAGAAAATTTTGCAACGAGATCAGCTTCCTAAGGCCATGCTAAGCCCAAAATTATGATGACACAAGGACTCAATAACTTTGTTCTTTGTTCAAAGGCGACACGACTGCTGCCAATTACAATATAGTACTCCCTTCCCGCCCATCGTTTTTTTTTTTTTCATAACAAGTGAATGCTATGATACAGAGGAGGGAATGAGTGTCACAAGTAAGAAAAACTAGTTCCAACAGTGGAACATACCTATGCTCAATGCAAGGAAATGCATGTGGGAGATGGACACTCGGGGTGATGTTCCCTCCAAGGTATAGGGTGTCAAATTGAGAAGGATATAAAAAAGGCTCTGCAAGGTTGAGGATGAAAACTGCTTGGGCCATGGTTTATAATGCAAAGCAAGAAACGACTAAAGGCTTGATACTGCAAGCAAGGGCATGAGATGTAATCACAATTTAACGCCAAAAAATGTCCTTTTTTATATCTTTTATTCTACTTGGTGTGAAAAAGGGGTAAACTTGTGCCAAATAGATGTCTTTTCAAATCCAATTTACGAGTGTGAAAAAGACAAGTTCACTCGGCAATCTTTTCCATTTTTGATAGCGAGTTGGAAAAGAGCTTAACTAAGACTCATGATATTTCGAATCCAATTTTAATGAGTGTGAAAGGGACAAATCACTCGGTGATCTTTTCAATTTTTAATAACGAGTCGGAAAAGAGCATAACTAAGACTCATTTTTTGGGATTCTATGGATAATAAGGCCACGTCTGCATGATTAAGAAATGAATCTCATTGTAAAGTCATGTATCAAATTCTAATGGACTCCTGGTCCTAAGGAAAAATATCATCATGGGAATCAAATGACAAAAAGGTTCTAACTAGGAAACCCATGTTTGGTAAGTCTCTACCATTTTTTAACGATGCTATGATAGCAGATGGAGGTTAATGCATCGCAGTAAATGGGCTCGTACCTAAGGCGTAAAAAGTGGTAATTGAAGGATAATGAAAAATTGCACGATGTAGTGAATACCTATCCTATATGCTAGGTTATGAATATACCTGCCTGAGGAGACTAATGGCCAACCATGACRTTGAAATCTGTAAGAAAATTGAGTCGAAACTACAAAAACCAKCTTAAAACCATTTTTGAATTAGTCCATTAGACAAAATAATAGCATAAAACTATATCAAATGSGTAAAAATGTTTTATAAATAGTAATAAAATCAAAATTTACTATGTCATTTTCATTTTCACCCAAWATAGTGYAATTTGGACTAACATACCTCYAGAATTYAAACRRYGATCRYSGGAGMAATAGGYAAYRRAATCGCAAACYVTYTGGACYARGTAAYTCTTCATCCCATCCTCTTCAAATTCAATGGTTTACAATTTTGAATTAGGCTCCATTTTTTTAGTTTTTAAGGGCGCAAATTGAGTTTTTCGGTATATGCAGGTTTCTACTAATATGTCACGTATACAACCGGATATATGCCCATGTGTGAACTAAAGGGGGAAAATATCAGGCCCTACCCATGACTGTTCTTGGATAACCCGCGTATACTTGCGCAAAATGGAAAAAAATAAGCTTCTAACTCAAAAATTGATTTGGTTTTTGCAGGATGGTGTTGGAGTGGAGGGAGAGAGAGCATGAGGAGGTAGATACAGCAGTGGATCAGGATCTGATGGCTCAAGCAGCATTAAAAATATGTGGTCTATACAAGTTTTGGGCTCTCAAAGGAATGAGGGCCCAAGTGAGGTTATTGGAAATGTTGGTGGGCTATTGGGATCCAGATAGCAAGAGATTTATCCTTGATGGACAACCATTAAGGATCAAACTAGAGGACATCTACTTCTTGAAAGGACTTTCACATTGAGGAGGGGTTGTGGACCTCAAGTCACGTGGGGTTGGGAGTGGGATGAAGTTCGAAGAATACATCGAGGCCCACTGTGTTGCAGGGACTCCCATGGTGGGAAGTCAAATCCCTATCCGGGCTATAGTTAACCTCAGCCTAAAGATTATTGTACTCATGCTTACCAGGATCATAGGGTCAGTCTCGCTACATCAAGCATCAATATTGCTTATGTTTTACACACTGGAGTGTGTGAGACCTACCGTGTATATTTGGTGTACCTCACTACTGACCAATATGAAAGGTCAGCTGACAGAGTGCAAGCAGGGGGAAAAGTGAAATTTTGGGTTTTCCTCTATCTTTTGTAGCTTATTTTTCAAGCATATCCCAACCCTGGGACCTACAGTGGAGATCATTCCTAGAGGGCCACGTGATCTAGATATGGTGCGATCGATCGAGGTCATGAGATGGAAGGGGGGAGGTAGGGTGCAGACACCCTACAACGATGATTTTTTCTTCTGGTGGAGGAGACAAATCATAGCTTTGGATGACTATCCCTATGAGGTAATTGATTTCATAGGTGATCCTAATATGCCACTTCCACCAGGAGCCACCTACGGTGCCATAGGTAAACAATATTTTTTATATGTTTCATTCTTTGTATTTTTGTATTTAAAAGAGAAAAAAAAAAAATTGGATGGTGTTTTTAAATATTAACTCGATACTTGTGTGGTTGCAAACGTGGGTCCCCAATGGCTAGAGGGATTCCTACGACATATGCGGAGGCACCAGGCAGATGAGGTAGTTGGAGGAGAGGAGGAGAGAGTCCTTCAGAACGTGCAAGGCAACCTATCATGTTTGACACAGAGGATTCCTATGGCTTAGGTGGAGGATCTACCTAAAGCCATGCAGAGGCAGGTTATCGGTGTACCTAGAGCATGGGTACAACTCTTCCGACGTCTCACCAACACTATGGTTTTCTATCATGAGACTCATCCGGCGCTACAGGCGTAGATGTCATGGGACATGTATATCGGTTGTATATGTATTTTTTAGGGTTTTAGCCCCAATTTTGTAATATAAACACCATATTTTTTGGAAATATATAAAGAGGGATCTTCGGCTGTACTTATATCTTACAATGTGTACATTGATTTAATGGTTTTATTTTCTTTATTAATGTGACAAATGCTGATTCAAAACATAATTAGCGTAGGCTTCGGATACATGATTATAACTTCTAGGAATGTGAAAGTATGTAATAAAATCAAATTGTCGTTCTAAAAGTTGTGCACATAGGAATCGACGGAGTAACGTCAAATCACGCACATGGTAACGACTGTTCAACTGACATACGATTAACTCAAAATCCAGGCACACCTCTATAGAGAGAATACCATGTGAGATATCATTTTTCAATAATTCTATGACGGCATTGTATTCGACCACATTATTCGTGGATGGCCTTAGGAATACACCACCTGAAGACACCAGCAGACCCTCGGGCGAGTAAATAACCCAAGTGGTGGAAGCCAAGTTCTGTGTATGATGACTGGCTCCGTCTGTGAATCCTACGTAGACCAAAGACTCCATTGACATTTGGCAACAAAAGGGAAAACTCGATAAGCAAGCCAAAGACAAAAAAAGGGGAAAAGGTGTATATGTACTAAATTTACATTAGTATACAAAG
This sequence comes from Picea engelmannii, assembly GCA_009831015.1. Taxonomy (NCBI): domain Eukaryota; kingdom Viridiplantae; phylum Streptophyta; class Pinopsida; order Pinales; family Pinaceae; genus Picea; species Picea engelmannii. Next base: position 295,985 of record ML791843.1, read on the forward strand.
GGTTTCGCTCAAGGGCTCAAGCATAATACCTTTTTAAGTAGATCCCATTTCTGGGCTCAGCCAATTTATTCCCTTCATAATCTTCCAACTCGTAGGCTCCTTTTTCTAGAACATGTCACACGATATAAGGATCGTGCCACGTGGGTTTAAACTTGCCTGCCCCTAGTAGTTCTTTGCCTTGGTCATACAAGAGGACCAAGTCACCCTCAGCATACAACTAGGGATAGACAGACTTATTGTACTAAACCTTGACATGTTTCTTGTTTGCCTCGATAGTCGTAAAGGTGTCCCGGCGTTGCTCATCAAGACTCTCTAGGTGTACAAGGCGTCGCTCTAAATCTGAAGTTTCAGGTAGTAGCTCAACTACCAATTTGAGTGAAGGGATTTTTCATTCAATGGGAAGTATCGACTCCACACCATGTACTAATTGAAAAGGAAAAAAACTAGTGGTAGTCTTAACCAAGGTTGGGTATGCCCAAAGTGAGGGATATAACATGATGTGCTAGTTGGAATTGCTCCGACTGACAGTTTTTTGCAATATGGTCTTGAGAGACTTATTGACGGCCTATACTTGCCCATTTTCCTGGGGGTAATAAGGAGAGGAGTGATCATGTTTAAACCCCATCTTAGATGCTAGTTCTATCATCATTTTATTTTGAAAATGACTACCATGATCAGTGACAATCTCACTCAGGATACCGAACCAGGCGATAATTTGGTTGAATGCAAAAAAAGCTACAGTATTCCCATCGGATTTCATGGTAGGCATGGCTTTGGCCCACATGGTGAAGTAGTCAACAGCCACGATAATGTGTTGATGCCCCCCAGCTGAAGTTGGGTTGCAATCAACGAAATCTACTCCCCTCTTGGTGAAGGGACCGATGGTAGTGACGAGGTGAAGAGGGGTTGGGTGCGAGCACATTTTTCGAGTGAACACCTAGCAGGGGTGACACTTCTTAACCGCTTCTATACAATGTTTAAAGGTGGTGGGCTAGAAGTAACTGACTCGCAAGATTTTTTGGGTTGTCACAAGCCCGGATAGATGACCACCACAAGCCCCTTTGTGGCAATCATTAAGGACTAAATCTACTTCCTCGTGAATTAAGCAATGATGGAAGATACTATATATTCCTCGATGATACAAAGTGTCACCAATGATTGTATACTTTTTAGATTGGTATATAACACGTCGTCGATCATCTCGCGAGAGATTTTGAGCGAACTTCAAGGTTTGAATATATAAAATAATATCTCCATACGTCAGACGATGAGACGAGGAAAATGTGTTCATCTGTGAACGAATCGACATGAATAACATCTTCGTCTAATCGTGGGAAATCGGATATTAACTCTGCAAAAACTAGTGATTTCCTGGACTTGGCCGAAGCAAATTCGAGATCAAATTCTTGTAAGATGACAATTCATTTATTATATTTTCTGCCTATGATACGTCTAGTGAGGACGTATTGAAATGGATTAAGGTCGGCAACCACAATAGTTTTTCAAAGCAATATATAGTGTCGTAAACGTTGGACTGCGTGGACGACAGCCAAATCTAGCTTTTCAACGTGCGAGTAATTACGTTCAAAACCGACTAAATTTCGACTGAGATAGTAGATGACATGCTCACAGAGCTCATCATCCTCTTGAACTAGAACCATACCAATGGTCTATTCAGACGCGGCAATATACAACAAGTAATCTCTACTGTAATCAGGAGATTTCAACAGAGGGGCCGATACCAAGGATTTCTTTAAAGTGTCAAAAGATTGTTGGGCTCACTCATCCCAGATAAACGGGGTGTCTTTCTTCAATAGGCACATGAAACCCTTAGTGATATTGGCATAATTCACAATAAACCGACACAAGAAGTTAGCTTTCCCCTGTAAACCTTGAAGCTGTATAATCGTGCGTGGGGGAGGCAGTTGAAGAATTGCCTCAACCTTAAGTGGATCTACCATGATCCCTGACTCGGAGACCAAGAATCCTAAGAGACGTCCATATCTAATGCAAAAGATGCATTTATGAGGATTGATTCAGATTCTATAGTATCGGCATCATTCAAAAACCAATCGAAGGTGCGTAGCCTGATCCACTCTCTTGCGAGAGTGAGCAGCAAGATCATTGAGGTAAGCTTTGACTATGTGTTTGAGATCATGAAAAGAGAAATTTATGGCTCGTTGGAAGGTTGCTCCAGCGTTTTTCAGGACGAAAGGAATTTTCCAGTATGAAAATGTGCCCCAAGGACATATGAATGTTGTCTTATGTTGGTCTTTGGGTTTGATCTGGATTTGGTTATAGCCTGGAAATCCATCCATAAAAGAAAATAATTCACTTCCCGCACACTCATCGAGAATCTGATCAATGAAAGGTGTGGGGAATTTATCTTTAGGATAGTCCTTGTTCAGGTCGCGAAAGTCCATACACACACAGATGGTTCCTTGCTTTTTATTCACAGGAACGGGGTTGGATACCCATTCGGTCAAGGGAACTGGGTACATAAAGTCATTTTTAAGTAGCTTCTCTACCTCTACCTCAATAGTGGGGGCCTTCCTAGGATTAACAACTCTAAGATGTTGTTGAATGGGTTTAGCATCTGAGTAAGTCCTAATATCATGTTCGAAAATACGGGGGTCGATCCCTGGCATCTCTTAATATGACCAAGCGAATACGTCTTGAAATTCTTTGAAAAGGTTGGTGTAGATCAGAATTTGTTCTGGCGAACAATCTGCACCTATATTTACATTTTCGATCTTGCCAGGGGTATGAGAGATATTGATCTGGATGGTAGGAGAAATACTCGCCATATTCTCTTCAGTGTAAATGTCATGTGTATCAAGTGGAACTATGGCGTGACTGACTATCTCACTCAGGGTAGATCTAAAATCATCTTGCTCAATTCTTTCAAGACTTGGGAGAAAATAAGAATGATGATGCATATCATCCCAAGGTCTCTCAGAAACATTCATGGCTTCAAGGGTGGCTTCGTCCAAAGGAAATCTCTCATCCAAAAAATCATGTGAACAAGATAACGAAGTGGCCCACATAGGCCTAAGAACTGGATCCTCCTCGACTATCTGTGAAGGAACAAGATCAATATTGGTTGAAGAGTCAAGGATAGCTTGATATGAAATCTTTGTTGTCGATAGTGGCATAGCCATGCCAGCATGCAACTGACCTTCAATCGACGAAGTCAGAGAAGGTAGGGTCCAAGGGTCACTAAAATAAGAAGAGAAGAAAGGGATGGACCTCTCTACTGAAGCGGTCGTACTAGACATGGCGTAAATGTGGTGAGCCAGTGTTGAGAAGTCATAAGTACCCATGAGGGAAGAATACATTCTGACACCGATATTCTCAGTTGTCGGCTGAGAATTTTCGACCACAGGGATCGACAGTCCAACAGATGCGTTCAGGCTAGAGTACGCAAAGGATAACTGGTCGATCATCACAATATCCCCCTGATGAGGAAAACAAAGCATGCGGAAAACAGATAATGCGACGGCGACCATAGCATAATTCCAATTGTGACCTAGTAACAAGTTATAATTGAGAGGTGCAATCAACTACCTCTTCTTCCACCTCTACCATATACCCACCTAACTGGACCAGAAAGGCGGGGAGAATACCATGAGGGTGGAAGGAATGACCGTCGAATGCGTTCCAATATTATAAGGGTTGGATTTCAAAGGGTTGGAGAACTAATAGCTTTCCAATAGACTAAATACATCACGCAAGTGGCAGCACCTTCATCAATGGTCGCTCGTTTGATGGTATATTTAGAATACTCCACGTGGATTTGGAAAGCCACATGGTAGGGTAAGTGAGGCTTCACGTCTGTGACATCAAACTTGATGATCTTCAAGCCACTAGGTTCTATAGCTCCTATGGCAGAGAGTAAGGCATTCCTCTGTGATGGACATGTCTGGAGTACCTCCAAAGCAGACATCGCGCAAGGTGTTTGGCCCATATCCTCAACAATAGAGTAGTTCTGGACGGCTCTAGCGTTAGGGTTATGGGTAGAGCGCTTGAATACTCCTTTAGGAATACGAGGTGGTGGATCTAGTTTCTCGATCTATAAATTCGTCTCTAGGGGTGGAGGAGAAGCTTCTAGGCTGGTACTAGATTTTAAAGAGCCGTAATCTCGAGAGTGAATGGCTATATCAATTTTTGCATTGACCATATTGATAAAAACATGATCGTCATCTTACGGTGGTGCGTTTTGACTCACACCAGGCGCATTTTAGGCGTTCGAAGAACTCGAGGTGAAGTTTTGGTTGTGAGGAAAAGGATGTGTTAGCACAGTGGGCAGAAGATTTAAAATCCTCACAACCTCCGCAAGTTTGGGGCATAAGTGTGTAAGGTGATCATCGGTACAAAGTTTACAAGGAAACTTATACGCTTTTCTTTCGTGCCTTCTCCAACATTATCATTTTGTTTTCCATTATTATTCTTGTCATTGGGTTTATTCTTCCCACCTCTACGATTATTTAGACCTTTATGTTTATTCCCATCTGGTTTTTGGTCACCATTTGGGTTTTTCGACGACTGCACGGAATGTACATCCGTTGATTCGGTGGGTTTGGAGGATCCAGATGAAGTTAGTCCTCCGACAGACTTCATTGCCGAGTCTGCAAACTTTACATTGGTGGACCCCACAATTCCATTGGCATGGGGCCCAAGAATCTATCTAGGATCATGATTCGATCGCAGTGCGTCAAGAAGAAGGTGGTATAACATCCCAAACTGAGCATAGATCAAATCAAATTGTTGGGCTCTAAAAATGGCCTCTTCCTCACTGAAGAACCTAGAAGTAGAAACGTCCTTTGAAATAGGAGCGTGCAAAGACTTTAAAAACCATTCTAAAAGAAAGGTCAGGGGTATGGGAGTCTTAACTAACCGTCTTCACCTACGCCATTCTTGGATATGGTCTGAAATATGAGTTTCGGAACCCTGGGGTAAAGTTGACAAAAGTTCAAGGCCAGCATCATAACGAACAGGTACTTGAAAATGGTTAAGAAATTATAGAACTAACTGTTTAAAAGACCCATATGTCCCCCTAGGTATCTCAATATACCATTGTGATGCAATCTCGATAAGAGTGTGATGAAACAATCGTAATCTAATAGAATCGTGATTCAAAGAATTCGATGAGAACCAGAGGTGAAAAGTAGTGACGTGATCACTAGGGTCCTCACCATTCTTACCCTCAAACTTTGGAATGTCTGACGAAATCTTGGTGGGGACAGGGGGCCATGTGGGATCATGACTCACTGGGCCGTTCATTATTCTAGAAAAATCTGGCAGATCAAGTGTGGCCAGAAAGGGAATATGGGGTTGCGACACCTGACCCCATCCTCCCGCAAAAGACTGAGTATTAGGAGTTGTGTTCCATCCAGGATTATGGTAAGGACCATAACCTTGTCCGGAATTAAAATACCCTCCTGCAGGCAGATTCGTGAAAGATGGATTGGGCATCATTCTAGCAGGAATTTTCTAATAAGGGTTATGAAAATTGCCCCTAGTTGGATTAGCTCCAAACTAAGGGTTGTTAAAACTTCCCCCAACTAGATTAGATCCAGGTTGGGGGGTGCCCAAAACATAAGACTGACCTCCTTTGGGTGCGAATCCGGAGGATTGAAGTGGATTCGTTATGCCAAAAGTATTGGTCAAATTCAGCACCGATGGAATAGGGATATAGGGCAGAATTTGTCCACCAGCTTGGTTGTTCCATCCAACCATAGAAGGATTAGACCCAGGGTTAAGGAAGGGGACACTTCCTACATTAGGATTCGCTTGGGGAACATGAGAGCTACCAAATGAAAAGGGAGTGTAAGGAGGTGTAGTGCCCCTAGGTCCAAGGCTAGCGTTATGGCCAGTAGTTGGGATGGCAGTCAAAAACTGTGAAGTGAAACTTGGAATACCATAAGAAAATGGACTAGTAGCAATGGGCATGGTCTGAACATTGTAACTCAGTGAGTGGCCAAAACCACCAAAAGGGTTAGAGGTAAGAGACGAAGCATTGACTACGGGTCGAGCCATAGTATCGGTGTAGGCCTCCGGCACTACAACTGTAGTGGTTGTAGGTGTCGAAGGAGTACAATTAGCTATAGTGGGATTGGGAGTTGATGAACTCCTAGTGTTATGATGACTAGACTCAGTACTCATCCTTGTTGGATCACAAGTCTAAAAAGTGGATGTGTTTGTACCACTCCCGATAACTCTACGCCTTTTAGAAGGCAATAGCTTGAAAACTGGTGGTAACTATAACAACCGAAGGGACCTGCGAGGAAGTTGGTCTGACTCCACGGTGACTTATGACTCTCAACAAATAAAAAGGTATCCTAAGGCCAACTAGTAATCAAAGAGCATACCAAAAAGTCAAACGGAAAATATGCATGCAAACGGGCTAAAGTGAATGAGTGGCCTCCCTCGCTAAAGAAGGTATGCCTCATCCAGGAGTGACCTAAGACTCCCTGCTAAATTTTGGAGGTAACAGAATCAGTTACAAGGGCCCTCATAGGCTTAACAACCAGTCGGTCACATCCCCCTGGAGAGGTAATATTTCATAAAGGTTGTGTGTTGTCTAACCCCTATCTGACTCAGGATACAAGAAGAATAACCCCTGCCAGTAACCTATGAGAAACCTAAGTCAAGCAACTAATCAACCACTATATAACCGATGCGCAGGCGAACAGTCGTAAGTCTGGATTACCGTATAGGCAGGGTAGCAAATCCTGAAACCTTGAAAGTATTTCCTCTCACAGAGGTATGGATACTAGCAAGACCCCCAAATACGAATAAATCCACAGAAATATCTCTGACGCTAGGTGAGTATCCAGGGGTTATCCCTTCAACAAACTTCACGCCACCTCGTGCTTAACTCTGGTGTGAGAAGAGCCTCCTGATATTACCAATTATAAAATGGATTTATCAACACCCTGTCTCAGACACATATGTTGATTTAATTTCCTTGGAGAAGTTTACTCACAAAATACTATTCCAAGGCACTAAATCCTAGGCTAGTTTGTACACCCTAAACAATAAAATCATTACTAATCAATTTTATTTTAAAGCGTAAATTTAATTGGCCGTGATTACTCAAAAAGGTATGGAAATGAAACTCATGGTGTTATGACTCTGCATGAAAAATAAAAAGAGATATGGTGCAAAGCCTAACTTTAACTTTTCAGTGAATGATATGCTCAATAAAAACAGTGAAATCTTCAATTTTAACTCTGCAACTCAGAAGTAAAATGCAATCTTTCGCTAAATGTGCTAAGCTAATGATAAAGGTTCCAAGACAAAAATAGCAACCAATGCAAAATACCTATTTTTTTGTATTTTCAATGTATTAAAAAGAAAATGCATGGACTAATAAGCGACTTGATATATAACTTCTACTGTGTATAAAAGCAATCACTCAAGCATAATACCAAGCATCTAAGAAGACAACCCAACTATCGAGGACAAATCAAAAACGAAAAACAAAGAGAAAGACGTCGTTGTGAGAAGAGCCTCCTGATATTACCAATTATAAAATGGATTTATCAACACCCTGTCTCAGACACATATGTTGATTTAATTTCCTTGGAGAAGTTTACTCACAAAATCCTATTCCAAAGCACTAAATCCTAGGCTAGTTTGTGCACCCTAAACAATAAAATCATTACTAATCAATTTTATTTTAAAGCGTAAATTTTATTGGCCGTGATTACTCAAAAAGGTATGGAAATGAAACTCATGGTGTTATGACTCTGCATGAAAAATAAAAAGAGATATGGTGCAAAGCCTAACTTTAAATTTTCAGTGAATGATATGCTAAATAAAAACAGTGCAATCTTCAATTTTAACTCTGCAACTCAGAAGTAAAATGCAATCTTTTGCTAAATGTKCTAAGCTAATGATAAAGGTTCCAAGACAAAAATACCAACCAATGCAAAATACCTATTTTTTTGTATTTTCAATGTATTAAAAAGAAAATGCATGGACTGATAAGCGACTTGATATATAACATTTATTGTGTATAAAAGAAATCACTCAAGAATAATACCAAGCATCTAAGAAGACATCCCAACTACCGAGGACAAATCAAAAATGAAAAACAAAGAGAAAGACGCCGCCCAAAAATTCAACTCCAAACAGGTTTCATGTCATTTCAGATAATCTCAACATGCACCACAGAGACCTAAGAAGGCTCAGTGATCCTCAAAACCTACCCAGAAGTCACTAAGCCAAACAAGAAAGTAAGGAGAAGTGGTATACATGACTGTTCAAGAGAAAAGGGCATATATACGCTTCTTGCAGTGGGACAACAAGCGTGTATACGCAGCTGTCAGGGAAAAAAGGGAGTATATATTTTAAAACAAGGCTAGGCAAGGGTAAAAGGCTGAAAAAATCAGACCCAGAGTGAATAGACTCTATCCAACTATGATAAGACAAGAAACACAAAGGAAAAAGAGCAATGTGAGAAGGAAAAATACTTGAACCCTTAGAAGGAAGATCTATCCCCAATGGAGTCGCCAATTCTGTTACAAGGGAAAAACTCTCTATGGCCAAGGGTAAACCACAACAGACAGGTATGACTGCAAAAATCAACTCAATTCCAACATGTTCTATATAAAATAATGTGAAATACGAGGAAGAAGCCTACCTCGATCCAATCATTTGATGTCGTTCCACCGTTGAGCACTTTGACCCAAAGCTTTACACTTGCAAGAAGTTCTCAACAAACAAGCGATGCAAGTATATAGTGATAATATATAAAATGAGTTAGCACATCAAATAACACCATCCATTAATAAACATTACAAACATGTCCATGGATAATAATCATATATTTGCAAGATATTGATAGCACGGGAAAGGAGTATTTCTATTAATGATTGATCAATAGAAGTATCAACATTACAGACTTCTGTGTCGGCACGGTTCAAAACCAAGAAACCAAGTTCCTTCCAACTGGGTCTCCACCACTTCAATCCTCCACCAAAGGCAAGCTCATAGAAAAGAGGTAATGAGGTACTCTCGACAATAAGAAAAGATCTTGGGGGCTGAACATTGTGTTCAGACTTGGGGGACAAAGGTATGCAGACTCAATATGAAGCAATTTCTCCAGAGTAACTTTGCTCTCAAAGTTGAATTCTTTCTCCTCTTTTTCCATAGCTCGAAATTGTGCTCTTATAGCCTCCAGAATGCAACTGAAGGGTCGAGTCATAAAATTTCTAGTATATGGAAGGCCAAAGATCAGATATATTATGTAGTGACATGGAAACCCGACCTCATTTTGTATTTTATGGCACAAATCTTGATATACGCAAGCTATAGTGGAGCAGCAAGCATATACGCATCTTGAAAAGTAGTTAGGAAGCGTATATATGGAAATATATATATTTTTTGCTCTGGATTTATCAAAAAGGGGTTGATAAGTCTGCATAGGGAAATGGAAAAATGCCCTCTGTGCAAGATAGAAATGGTGAGGCAAATATTTCTATAACAGATGACCCCTAATGTGTGAGATTAGAGGAGTATCTGTGATGGCCAAAATACATTATAAATAACCTAGAAGTGGATTTGTAGAGAACCAGCTGGATGAACTCAATTGCTCATTACATTATGTATTGACTTTCCATACATGGCTTCCAAGAATACAATGCAGATCCATGTGGAAAATATACCAACAAGTGTTCATGGCCATGAGTAAGCAAGTATAAATGCGGTTACATGCCAATAGTTGTCATAGTCATGTACAAGTCCCAGTGAAACCAGTCTCAAAATCAATCTGAAGATATTTGTACACCATGGAGTACAATCTAATCTCCCATGATCACTAAAGTCAAATAGGTATTGGTCCAATGAAATGGAAGCAACATCTTAGGAAAGCTGCATCCACAAAGTGATGTCTTCAAGTATTCAATACAATCCACCAATGGTGCAAGTCTACATCATGTGAATAAATGAGTTGAGGTCAAACATGATGAGACATCATTTGATTACTATTCATTGAGGTATACTGTTAACAAACGCGAGACAACCTACCAATGATGAAAGTAGGTATCAAGGCACCGAGTGCATCTCTACAAATGTGAATAAAGGAGTTGGTGTCGAACACTTGAGAGATCCATTAATCAGGAGACATTTATGTATTCCCATCTGTCAATGGTGAGAGAGCCTACCAATAATGACTGCAAGCCTCAAGGTACTCATAAAACTCTAGGTCTCATATCTAGAATACATGAGTTGAAGTCGATGGAAAGAGAATCGTTGAAAGGAGAGCATTAAGGAAGCTCTCATCAGTCAGCACAAGGAACAAAGTAGGAGCTTCATGATTTGGTGGAGATCGGATGAAGAACATGTTCATGAACCAACGACCCTGTGCATCTTTTGTGTGTGCCAAATGCAAGTGGTACACGAAAAAGACCCTATGAATAGCAACTAATGATGAAAATTGTTGACAAAGGCGAGGAAACCACCAATAAGGCTAATGGCATCCAAGACACTGCAGGAATCCCAAAGTGTGAATAGATGTCTTGCCATTGAACACAAGGGAAACCACCCATTCAATGAACCATGATGAAATGTCGATTGTTGGGTTCAAGGTGACCTACCAATGATGAAAGTAGGGCCAAGGTGCATCATAAGAGCAAAGTATCATGTGATTCTGAGACAAACAGAGGGTATGGTCGACATGCAAAGTCAATATTTCTTAGGAGTGACCGACATAGGTTGATATACTTCCTTTGAACAAGAGCATGAGACATACGGTGGACTTCGATAGCATAGACTTAATGATGTGACAACTAGATGTAGGAGGCATCCATAATGTTCTCTATAGTGACTGGAAGATTAACCGGTCGGTAGAGAAACTTATGTCATGAGATCAGCTTCTGAAGGCCATGCTAAACCCAATATTATGATGATGCAAGGACTCAATAACTTTGTGCTATGTTCAAAGGCAACATGACTGCTGCCAATTACAATATAGTACTCCCTTCCTGCCCATATTTTTTTGTTTTTTCATAACAAGTGAATCCTATGATACAGAGGAGGGAATGAGTGTCACAAGTAAGCAAAACTAGTTCCAGCAATGGAATGTACCTATGCTTAATGCAAGGAAATGCATGCGGGATATGGAAACTCAGGGCGATGTTCCCTCCAGGGTATAGGGTGTCAAATTGTGAAGGATATAAACAAGGCTCTGCTTGGTTGAGGATGCAAACTGCTTGTGCCATGGTTTATAACGCAAAGCGAGAACCGGCTAAAGGCTCAATACTGCAAGCAAGGGCATGAGATGCAATCACAATTTAATGCCAAAAAATGTCCTTTTTTATATATTTTAGTCTCCTTGGTGTGAAAAAGGGGTAAACTTGTTCCAAATAGATGTCTTTTCAAATCCAATTTGTGAGTGTGAAAAAGACAAAGTTCATTCGGCGATCTTTTCCATTTTTGATAGCGATTTGGAAAAGAGCTTAACTAAGACTCATGATATTTCGAATCCAATTTTAACGAGTGTGAAAGGGACAAATCACTTGGTGATATTTTCAATTTTCAATAACGAGTCGAAAAAGAGATTAACTAAGACTCGTTTTTTGATAGTCCGCGGGTAATAAGGCCGTGTGTGCATGAATGAGAAATGAGGCTCATTGTAAAGTCATGTATCGAATTCTAATGGACTCCCGGTCCTAAGTAAAAATCTCGGCATGGGTACCAAATGACAAAGAGGTTCTAACTAGGGTACCCATGTTTGGTAAATCTCTACCATTTATTAACGATGCTATGATAGCAAATGGAGGTTAATGCGTCGCAATAAATGGGTTCGTACCTAAGGCGTAAAAATTGGTAATTGAAGGATAATGTAAAACTGCACAAGGTAGTGAATACCTATCCTATATGCTAGGTTATGAATATACCTACCTTAGGAGACGAACGACCAACCATGACGTTGAAATCTGTAAGACAATTGAGTCGAAACTACAAAAACCAGCTTAAAACCATTTTTGAATTAGTCCATTAGACAAAATAATAGCATAAAACTATATCAAATGGGTAAAAATGTTTTATAAATAGTAATAAAATCAAAATTTACTACGTCATTTTCATTTTCACCCAAAATAGTGCAATTTGGACTAACATACCTCCATAATTCAAACGGCGATCGCGGGAGCAATAGGCAACGGAATCGCAAACCGTCTGGACCAGGTAACTCTTCATCCCATCCTCTTCAAAGTCAATGGTTTACAATTTTGAATTAGGCTCCATTTTTTTAGTTTTTAAGGGCACAAATTGAGTTTTTCGGTATACGCAGGTTTATACTAATATGTCGTGTATACGACCAGATATACGCCCCTGTGTGAAATGCAGGGGGCGTATATCAGGCTATCACTATCCTATCAAAGCAAGCCATCCATGTGGGAAAATGACAAACAAAAAGAGGAAAAATAGTGATTTTAACCCCTAAGTGCCTATGTTTTGACTAATCCCTTTATATGGAGAGGGAATGTAAGTATGGTGCAAATTACAATATGCATGGAATCAATTTTAAGAAGGATATGGGCCCTCCATAGATCACAAAACCTTACAATGTGTAATTTTTTGAGCAGTTGTGTCAGTCTTAGAGTAGACAGGGGTGCATATGACGTCAATGCACAGGTTGAAAGTGACCTTTGTGCGCAGGTGCATAGGGTTCTTTGTGCAAAGCAGTGGGTTCGGTGCACATGCATTGAAGACGCGCCTTTGGTTTGAAAAACCTACGCACGTCTGACACACGGCCGTGAAGAAAATTCTGAACGAAATTCTCTCAACTCAGCTTTGAATTTGACATTTTGCAGGTCGGATTGGGCCAGTTATGGTACCTACAGGTTAAATAAACAGAAAGAATAGATAAAATAACCCAAATGGGGTAGGAAATTGATACATTTCCCCAATCGATTCGCCAATCTGTTGCACCTCTTTTGTCACCTAAATGAGCAAAATAAGGGTGCTTACAAGCCCAGTTGGGTCAGCTAGGGAAGATAGCAGTAGAGGAAAGTGTTAGAAGTGTAAAGCATAAAAGATAAGAAAAAAATTAAACTAAGAAGGATAAAAGCAATTAAACTAGAGTGCAGGAGAACATTAGAACAAGAAATAAACTAGACTCATGCCACCAATGGAAAGGATTGTATTAGTTGAAAGAAAACACCAAAGAGAAAGGGAGACTTTGGGTCCCCTCTTCCTCCAAGGGAGGGCTCTTGGACCCCAAAATATTGATCTCTTCTTACAAATAAGGAACTAAAATGAAATGGTGAAGAGAATCCAAAGCACATTCAATATAGAGGTGATATGAATGGCTAACTGAAATGATGCTAGCATGCTCTTGATGAGGAAAGAGGATCCTCCAAGAGAATATCAGCAGCATAACAATGCAAATGAATTCCTTGAAAATGTAGTGTACCCATGGCCTCTTTTTATAGCATAAATTTGAGGCATTATTCAACCAGCTTTTAGTGTGAACAAGGGGCCATTTAGGGCACCCTTAGGTCTTTGACCAGCCACCTAGCCGGATTCAGCCAAGATTTGGATGTCAAAATGACTTGTAAGTTGACCCAGAAGTGGGTGGGAGGCCGACCAATATCATAAATGTGTCGTTTTGAGGGATGCGGGGTTTTTTGCGTCCACAGTCGCGCATCGTGTGCATGTGCGCATTTTCCTGCGTTTTTGAATGGTGCATGTGTGCGCGCTCCTTATGTAGTCTTAGCGCATGCTGATTTTATTGTTGATTGTATAGTTTTGGGCCTTTGGGAATGCAGTTTTTGTCATTTTTTGTCCATGGGTGAACTAATAGTTATTTGAAGATGTTGGATTCTTGTAACCATTTGCGGATGAAATTTCAGTGATAACACCTTTTTCTCAACTCAACACTACCCTCAATGTCATAAATGGAGTCTCTATCAAATTTCTGACAACTAGGATCCCATCTTCATCTACCAATCTATATGAAAGTATTTATAGGCTCATTAACCATATCAAAGGGTACTTTCATAAGACCATCAGTATGATTGAAAATGACCATATTTTTGTCTTTGTGTGTAGGAGGAGCAAAGGCATGGATATCTTCAACTGAAACTTCAAATTCTTCATCATCAAGACTGGTCACTTATTCAACATTAGGAGGTGAACAAGGATGGACAAACTCGCCTTCATCAAGCGGCATCAAAGATATTTGTGCCTCAATATGTTCTGCTTTATCATAATTCTTCTTTATTTTTATAGACAATCCCCTCCATCACCTCTTCATCACAAGACACTTGATTATGAGTGCATAGTTCTTTGTTTTCTTTTCTTCAATGGGATCTGTCATATCTGAGGTTTCCTCTAATACTTCTTCACTTTCAAGGTCATGGAATAAAGAACCATTAAGGTCTTCGAATGTGTTCTCTTCTTGATGACTTTCTTCATATGTCTGTTCTTCGAACATTTCTTCATCGTCAGGGGAAAAAAACAACTCTCTTATGAGATTCATCATTTCCTCGACATCTTTATTGGCATCCTTTTCATTTTCCATATGTAAAAGTTCCTTCTTTGAGGCATAACAATTTCTGGATGGGGGTTTATCCCATGGTGCCATATTTCAATTTATTAAAAGGAAACCTCAATGGAGTTGCCAGATGAGACCAAGCCTCATCAAAGGTTGGAAAGGAGGAAAAAGGGAAAGGTGGGTTCTAGTAAGGTGGATTCACCAGATGAGTTTCAAAATGAACTCATCAAGAAAGATGGAAAGGGAACATCCCTTTGGTGGAGTCGTCAGGTAAGCTAAGGGAAAGGATTTGGGATATCTTACCAAAGTGTTGTGAGGGTATGAAGAAAATTCAAAATATTCCCTAGCAACGGTGCCAAAATGTTATAGTGCAAGTTGTAGGTAGGGAAAATCTTGAACCAACCACAAAGAAAGTGCTACAACTTGGGAATCCTACACCCAATTTCACCTCAATGTAGGTCCCGCAATTCAAGGGTGACTAGGTCACTCTAGGGAGGCAATCTGTTGGCACAGGGGTTGATCCAGATTTTATGAGCAGAACAAAATGACTACAGATTATTACCAGATGCTTAACATAGAATAACAAAGATACAGTAAAATTGGTTTTCTATTCATTAAGGAAATAAGTTGAAACTGTAAAATGCAGTTGAAAACAAGCTTGTTGGAATGGTGGCGGCTTATCTCTGAGAAGAGATGTGACGGTTGTGCTCATTCACCAGAATATGATTACAATGAGGCTCTCAAGGCCTTTTTACAATAAACAAGAGTTTCAAAAACCCTAAACATCCAAAAACCTAACCCTAGGAGATGAAGCACCAAACGTTGTGTGGACCCCATTTGGGTAAGTCAGTACATCAACTTCCCGAGGTCGTAACTTTGGAATACGACCTCCATTTTAGGCATATGATAGCCCATTGGAAAGATCTATCTGAGGACTACAACAGTTACACTAAATTTCACTATGATAATTTTTGTTCGAAACATACCCCAAAAAAATGTCGTTTAGGGCCTCAAAATGGCTCCAGAAGTTCAGGACCCAAAAAACTGTTAAAAATAGTAAATTATCAAAATTGCGAGAAAGTTGTTTTGAGCCAGCTGGAAAAGGTGGATGGCCACTGATATCCACCTAGATAAATCCTCTATCCTTAGGAATCAATGGTCTCCATTGCGTTGAGTTCCCCCATCAGATGAGGAAATTTCTACTAAATTTGGCCCTGGGTGAGCCACTTGCCTTGGTGCAGGAGATGCCCTACTTTGACGACTCGATAAAGTTGGATCCTTTGTTGTCGAGTGCCCTTGATCTATGTATCCACAATATGATCACTGGATTCCTATTGTATGCAGTTGGGGTTGAGCTCTATTGGTTTCAATTGTTCTGCTACGTATGAGGTGTCTAATAATGGTGGGAAATAAGACTAAAGGAGGTCCACATTGAACACTGGGTGCAGGTCAAGGAAAGGAGGAATGTTGAGTGCAAAAGAATTATCGCCCACATCCTTGGTGATGGTGTAAAGCCCATAACAAAGTGGGTGAAGCTTCTGATGGGGTCATGTAAGGAATTCTTTCTGCAAGTGCAACCAAACTTTGTCGCCCACCTGAAACTTATGTGGAACCCGATGTTGATCATGGAATTGCTTGTACTGGTCATTGGACTTTTGTAGGATATCCTGAACCTGTTGGTGGATGTGTTGGATCCTCTCAATGAACCAGGTAGCTTTGTCAGCCTCAGTTGGAGTAGGAGAGGAGTCGGTCGATGTGATCGCAAGGGAAAGTGCAACATCTATGGGACCCAATGGTTGGAATCCCAACCCCACCTGAAAGGGGTTGTGTCTGGTTGAGCTATGAAGGGCTCGATTGTAGCTATGTTGTACATAGGGAAGACTCTCATCCCATGTGCGAGGGTTCTTGGAATTATACATGCGCAGGATATGCACGATCATTCGATTTACAACCTCGGTTTGGACATCTGTTTGGGGGTGGAAGGTCGTGGATTTGGTGAGCTTGGTGTCCAGCAGTGACCAGAGGCTCGACCAGAATGTGATGAGAAATTGACTATCTTGATCTAAGACAATGGTTTTTGGGATTCCAAAATGTACCTAGACCCGTTCAAATAAGAGCTTGGCAATGGCTTCTGCTGTGATGCTCTTCTTGCAAGCAACCAAAATCGCCATCTTAGAAAAACGATCAACAACCACAAAAACATAGTCATTTCCCTTCTTGGTGGATGGGAGGCCTGGCATGTAGTCCATTGAGATGGATTCCCAAGGCCTGTCAGGAGTAGGAAGAGGGGTGTATAGGCCTTTTTTCTTAGTGGTTGGTTTGGCAATAGTGCAGGCAGTGCAAGACCTGATATACTTGTTGACCTCCTATCAAAGTTTCGGCTAGTAGAAATGTTTTTGTAGCATTACCACTGTCTTTTTTACGCTGAAGTGTCCTGCCACCGGGCTGTAGTGGGCTTCCCATATTATCTTGTCTCTCTCACTTGATGGAACACATATATGGCCCAATCGACACAACAACCCATCCTGGAGATGGAAATTATCAAAAACTGCCTTTGCACCCAACATTTGGTATGTGGTGGCGAAGTCTGGGGCAATTCATAGGTCTCATGGCGACAAGAGTCTAGAATTGTGGTGATTTTCGTGACAGGTGGTCTACTGAGGCAATCAGTGACGCGGTTGGTCATTCCTATTTTATACTTGATGTTGAGGTGAAATTGCTGCAAGTATGTGGACCACTTTTGATGGCGGTCATTCTGCAATTCTCCTTGTGTCTGCATGAACTGTAGTGACTTATGATCAGTGTGGATGATTGTCTCCTCCCCAAGAATTTAATGTCTCCACTGGCGATAGGCTTTCACAATGGAGTACATTTCTTTTTCATAAGTAGGGTACTTATGGACAACATCTAATAGTGTCGCACTATGACAGGCCACAGGGTGGTTGTGCTACGTGAGAACGACATCCACAGCATATTCTGAAGCATTAGTCTCAATCTCAAAGGGTTGTTGCAGGTCTGGTAGTGAAAGTACTGGGGCTGAGCACAAGTGTTGCTTCAAATCATCAAACGCTTGTTGTTGGGGCCGGCCCCAGGAAAAATTTTCCTTACCACCACCCCTGATTATTTGGCTGAGGGCCCATGCAATATGGGAGAATCCCAACACAAACCTGCAGTAGAAATTGGCAAGGCCCAAGAAGCTTCGAAGCTCAGTGAGTGTGGTTGGGGCTGGCCGGTCACGGATGACTTGGATCTTAGCTGGATCCACATGTACGCCATGTTGATAAATGATGTAGCCTAGGTAATGAACCCTGTCCATGCTGAAGGAGATTTTTTCCAAGTTGGCGTATAGCTTGTGCTACCACAGGGTGTGCAGAACCTACTGAATATGCTGCAAGTGTTCATCCCAAGTCTTGTTGTAAATGAGAATTTCATCCAGATACACCACTAGAAAAGTATTGGTGAATGGTTGCAAGATATCATCCATCATCCTCATGAAAGTGGTGGGAGAATTTGTCAAACCAAAGGGCATGACCAACCATTCAAAAAGGCCTTCCTTTTACTTGAAGGCAGTCTTCCATATATCAGTCTGTTATATCGGGACCTGGTGGTAGCCAAACTTCAGATCAATCTTACTGAAGTATTTGGCCCCCATGAGTTGATCAAGGAGGTCGTCGATTCATGGAATTGAGTACTGGTTTCTGACTGTGATTTTATTCAAAGCCTGATAATCAATGCAAAGTCTCTAGGTTCCATCTTTCTTTTGTACCAGCATGATTGGGCTCCCACAAGGTGATGAGCTAGGATGGATGTGCCCCTAGTGGAGAAATTCTTAGATTTGTTGCTTGATCTCCTCATTCTCTAACAAAGAGAGGTGATAGAATATCCCATTGGGCAGCGTTGTGTCGGGGATCATATCGATGGGGAGCTTGACCTGGAAGTGTAGAGGTACCCCGGTAGGTGAGGAGAATATATCCGAGTATTCTTCCATGACTTATCTACTTTTTTATGTTGTGTGGAGAGGTCGGCCGCAAAGACCTTGGATGTGGCTATGATTTTTCTCTCATTCTGAGAGTGAATCACAAAGAAGACAAACTTCCCCATCTTAGAGATGACCTTCCTACATTGCTTAGCAGAGATCAAGGAAATAGCACTAGGTGGGACAGCCCCGGGTATCTTGTATAATTTCCTGTTCAAAGTAATAATAACACTACGAGGCCTAGACTCATATACAGCATGGCGTTTCCATAAATAAGGTTGGCCCAAAATAACATCACAAACTTCAAGAGGAGAAACATCACACAATACCCCCTCTTTGAAGGGCTTGATGTCGTATGACAGTCGACACTGTTGGCTGACACGGAGATATCTTCTTTTGTGGAGCCATCCAATGGTGTAGGGTTGTGGGTGTGGCGTTGTTGGCAGGGCCAGCCGCTTGACTACATCTGCTGAGATGAGGTTCTTCTAGCTACCACTATCAATGATGAAGTGTAGCGGGGTGCCTTTTACCCGCATCTGTGAATGGAAGAAGCGCTCTCCTTCTTCTGGCTCGTCTGGTTCACCATGTTGGAGCTTGGTGGTAGCAAGGGTGTCACTGAGTTCTGCGTCAATGATCTGTCTTCCCCTTTCTGGTTCTGACTCAGAATCAGAACCCGCATCTGATTCAGAGGCTTTCACTTCAGCCACCACCATCTTCTTTGAGTGGCAGTCAGCAGTGTTATGCCAAGGGCTCTTATGGAAGTAACACCACTTCCCGGTATCTTTTTTTTTCTTTTTGGTGTCCTTATTTTCTTATGGCTTGGACTGGTTGTCCTGATACTGTCCATCTTTTCTCTGTCCTTTTTTCTGTGGGTTGGGGCCGCCCTTTCCTGGATTTTGTTGTGAGGGGTTCCCCAGCCCAAATTGTCGCATCTTTTGTTTGAGCTTCTGCTCGATTTTGATGGCATATCGGTAGCCCGCGCCCAAGCATGAGATGTCCAAAAATTCCATTTCGATCTGGATGTAACTATGTAGAGCACCACGATACTTGAGCACCAGATGTCAATCTGAATATTTGATACCCAGCTTGGTGCGCAAGGTATGGAATATATTTGTGAAATCTGGCACTGCTTGGTCTCTTTCTTGCCGCAGTGTGGTCCATTTGGTATACAAGTCGTCATAACTTCTGACAGGGTAGTATTATTCCTTAATAGCATCCCTGAAGGATTCTCAGGTGGTCGTGACTGTAAATAATGAGGGTTCCTCTATTTCCTTTTGCTCACAGAAATTTTCCCACCAATCCTTGACATGGGGAATGGCTTTGAGGAGTGAAAAAGTAATATTTTCTCTATTCGAAAAGTTATGAACAGAAAAATACCCTTCTAGTAGATCCAACCACTTTTCTATAGAATCTACGTCTACCTGACCTTCAAATATAGGAATATCAAAGTTTATTTGTACCTTCAAGGGGGTGGTGCCTCCACTCGAAGAAGATGTGTCACATGTTGGTAGTCGTCGAAGGATTTGTGCGAAATTATCCATCATCTCATTCCTATGTTGCATGAGGGATTCCTCAATCAACTATTTGAAAGGATCTCATGTCTCGTCATCTTTCTTTTCTCCTTCCATGAGAGGTCACTTGGGTGTGCGAGATATTTTGTCCTCAAGAGAAACAAGCTTGAGACCTAACTCTTTGTACTCCGACCTCATTGGGGACATGAATTAAGACGACATGAAGCAGACCACTCTGATACCACTGATGCAGATTTTATGAGAAGAAAGAAATGACTACAGATTATTACCAGATTCTTAACATATAATAACAGAGATACAGTAAAACTGGTTTTCTATTCAATAAGGAAATAAGCTGAAACTGTAAAATGCAATTGAAAACAAGCTTGTTGGAATGGTGGCAGCTTATCTCTGAGAAGAGATGTGACAGCTACTCTCATTCACCAGAAGATGATTACAATGAGGCTCTAAAGGTTTTTTTACAATAAACAGGAGTTTCAAAAACCCTAAACATCCAAAAACCTAACCCTAGGAGATGAAGCACCAAAAGTCATGTGGGCCTCATTTTGGTAATTCAATACATCAACTTCCTGGGGTCGTAACTTTTGCATACAATCTTCGTTTTAGGCATATGATAGCCCATTGGAAATATCTATCTGAGGAATACAACAGTTCCACAAAATTTCACGATGAAATTTTGCGACCGCAACATGTTGGAAGATTGGTTGTTTTCATTGATGTCAACCCTAGTCATGGGTTTTGGACTGCAATATTGATGAAGGTATTTGGACATGAAGGAAAATGCACATGCAGATACAACACCCATGGATGGATAGTATACATCATGTTGTTTCTGGTGGTATGTGGCACGTCACGTGGATCCTCATGGTTGAGGAGAAATGAATTTTTGAAGATGACAAAGTGAATTGAAGAAGGAAGTACATGTAGGCCCTGAAGATAATTAAAGAAAAGAATTACAAAATAAGAAAGTGTCAGGTCCGCCCTGAAGATAATTAAAGAAAAGAATTACAAAATAAGAAGGAAGTACATGTAGGCCTTGAAGATAATTAAAGAAAAGAATTACAAAAGGAAGTGACACAAATGGTATAAATAAACATCATTATACATTCATTTGATACAAGTTGAATTTTAGAGGTAATAAGAAGAAAATAAGGTCGGATTTCAGGGGAGGATGAAGTCTTTTGGTGATGTGTTCTAAGGTATGTTATTTTCAGGTCATCTTACCATTTTTTCTATAAAACATTTTCTAGAACGATTCATATGGTGAAATCCCTATGGTATTTAGAGGACATATCAAGGTACCTCTGGTAAAAATTTCATCTCTTGATTCTCTATAATTATGGAGATACACTCTGTGGAAGAGAGGGATTGTGACCAGTCCTGAAGCTAGTCAATAAACAGTTGTTCCGGGTAAAACAGTCATAACTTCCTCATCAAGCATCCAAATGAAGTGGGACAAATTTCATTGGAAAGACTACGGACTTTAGTTTCTTGTGTGTGAGTTTTAGAATTGGATGTTAATTATTGAGCTCGAGGAATTCTATGCAAGTTCACTCTCCTAAATAGACCAGAATTGAATAAAGTCTACCATTCTTTCTATAACCTCTTTTTTGGGGAGGATTAAAGGAGTGAAAATTGGAGGAGTTTCAGAGAATACATTGAGTAATATTATCTACAAGATCAGAGTACTCCAAGAATTGAAGAATTGCAGAAATTGAAGAATTCTCAGGAAGCATTATCAGGTTCTATGTGATGATTGGTTGATGGTGATGACTTAATGTAAAGTTTTATTATCTCTCATATATTCTTGGGTGGAAGGAAGGGGAAATGATGGAGAGTTAAACTCTCTCTTGATATTGGAGGATTGTATCTTCCTCTTGGAGGTTTATCCCTCCCTTTACATTTGGAAGTTGTAGCTACCTTTGGAAGTCATTACTTCCCTTGAACAATAACTATTGATTATTTCTCATATATTGTGCATGGTGTATTGTGGTGTATTGGTGTAACTCTTATACTATTGTTCATTGATCATTGGATATAGTTGAATTGTTTAATTATAAGTTGAAAAAGGTTTTAAATTGTACTTGATACTAATTCACCCCCCTCTCAGTATCAACAATTGGTATCAGAGCAGGTTGCCTTCAGAATAGTTTAACCACTAGAAGGAAAATCCTGAGCAAAGATGGATGACCATGAGCACATTTCAAATGGGATTCAAAAATTTGATGGAAGAAATTATGCATACTGGAGTGATAGAGTTAAAACTTACCTAACGGCTTTGGGAGTAGACATTTGGTACTCAGTTGTAAATGGCTATGTAATCCCAAATAATGCTCCAACCAATCCAAATGAGAAGAATCTTATGAGTTGTAATTCAAAATCCAACCATGTTATTCTAGCAGCATTGGCACCAACCATTGCTAGAAAAGTGATGGGATGCAGCACTACTAAAGAGGTATGGGACAAACTCAAGAATATCTACGAAGGTGATCCAAAAGTTAAGCAGGTCAAGCTTCAACGACATAGAGCAGAATTTGAAAATTTGAAGATGAATGAAAAGGAAGATAT
>ML791843.1:321102-368003 GCA_009831015.1 Picea engelmannii
ATCATTATACATTCATTTGATACAAGTCAAATTTCAGAGGTAATAAGAAGAAAAGAAGGCCATATTTCAAGGGAGGATGAAGTCTTTTGGTGATGTGTTCTAAGGTATGTTATTTTCAGGTCATCTTACCATTTTTGCTATAATTTTTTTTCTATAATGATTCATATGGTGAAATCACTATGGTATTGAGAAGACATATCAAGGTACCTCTGGTAAAAATTTCATCTCTTGATTTGATATAATTATGGAGATACACTCTGTGGAAGATAGGGCTTGTGACCAGTCCTGAAGCTAGTCAATAATCAGGTGTTTCGGGTAAAACAGTCATAACGTATTCATAGAGAATCCATATGAAGTGGGAAAAATTTCATTGGAAAGAGTACAGACTGTAGTTTCTTGTGTGTGAGTTTCAGAATTGGATGTTAATTATTGAGCGCAGGGGCATTCTGTGAAAGTTTACTCTCCTGAATAGACCAGAATTGAATAAAGTCTACCATTCTTTCTATAACCTCTTTTTTGGGGAGGATTAAAGGAGTGAAAATTGGAGGAGTTTCAGAGAATACATTGAGTAATATTATCTGTAGGATCAGAGTACTCCAAGAATTGAAGAATTGCAGAAATTGAAGAAGTCTCGGGAAGCATTATCAGGTTCTATGTGATGATTGGTTGATGGTGATGATTTAATGTAAAGTTTTATTATCTCTCATATATTCTTGGGTGGAAGGAAGGGGCAAGGATGGAAAGTTCAACTCTCTCTTGATATTGGAGGATTGTATCTTCCTCTTAGAGGTTTATCCCTCCCTTTACATTTGGAAGTTGTAGCTACCTTTGGAAGTCATTACTTCCCATGAACAATAACTATTGATTATTTCTCATATATTGTGCATGGTGTATTGTGGTGTATTCGTGTAACTCTTATACTATTGTTCATTGCTCATTGGATATAGTTGAATGGTTTAAGTATAAGTTGAAAAAGGTTTTAAATTGTACTTGATATTGATTCACCCCCCTCTCAGTATCAACGCAACATACCCCAAAAAAACGTCGTTTAGGGCCTCAAAACAGCTCTGGAAGTTCAAGACCCAAAAAACTGCTAAAAATAGTAAATTATCAAAATTGTGAGAAAGTTGTTTTGATCGAACTGGAAAAGGTAGGTGACCACCGATATCCACTTGGATCATAGGCAGACTTAGGTTTCAATGCTTCAACAGTGCACCAACAAAACCCTAACTATCGGCCCTTTCGGCAACACCTACGAAGAAGATGAAGTCTCACCAGAGGTAGAGGCAAAGGGGGTTGCAAGACGCAGGTGTCTACAACCAGCCTGGGACACAGATCTTTGATTACAATTCTTAATAGAGCACTTAGCCAATAATATGCATTAGATCATGAGTCGCATTCACCTCGTGGGGTAAACCCTTGTTACTGAACAGTGCAGTAATAATAAATATCAAGCACTTACAATCACTTAACACATAGCATTAGCTCTGATCTAGAATTCATTCATCTTTAGGCACTAAGAATCAACCTAGATGCATTCATCATACACTATAACAAAAATACTAAACAAATACATAGCATGAATCATAAATCTCATTGCACAAAGCATATCAAGACACAGGATATATGTGGTTCACACCAATGTGGGGCTACGTCCACCAACTTCTTCTTCTTCTTTATTAGTCCTTAATATTCTTACATTCAAGTTATCCTGTGCATAAATACATAGAGCCAACTCTACCAAAGATAGTAGATCTTTGTGCAACCCGCTACCTCCTTCCCAAAATTAGGTCAAGTCATAAGGCCAACTCCGCAGTCGCACAGAGCCTTACTAACACATCATGCACATATCCAATCAGCCAAATTTCTTAAATTGCTTGCACTAATCTTCTACTACTTTCTACATTACATTCCTTCCTATATATATTTTTAGAAAAAGGCGTAAACATGGGTAAACCCATGGGCTGACATCCCATAACCCATTACATAGACCCTAAAACCCTTTGTTGGGTCCACAAGCCCAAAAAACAAGCGATATCCCATGATCTCGGCTCTTCCTGGGCGCTCCATCTTCGACTAGCCTGTCGAAGTCCCAAGAGTCATTAAACACGACCAATATTTCCTCAAAACTTGATCAAGGGCCTATAGGCCCCCAACACTCACTTGTGACTCGTTCTAAGTCACTAAGATCTGGGCAATGCTACTTCGACTTTTTGCTTCGCTAGAGCCTCCTGCTCAACGAACTCCTGAGTCACTTTCTCTATAACAGGCCCTTCCAGGCATTGCTCCACTATCACAACCACTTGGTCTAGCTGCAATCCTTGTCCTTCAATCTCTTCAAAAATCATGCAAGCTTCATCCTGCACCGGTTGTAGACTCTATGTAACTTTCATGACTCTGCCCTTGATGGAAGTAATCTATTGTTGGACTGTGCATTGTTCCTGTGATATTTTCATCCTCTCAACTATAGTAAGAAGCTTCATATGTGCTTGAACTGTCAGGGCATGTTGTTGCACCTCCTGGAGTTGTGCTTCGAGTTTCCTCAACTCCAGATCTTCTCTGAGGCATTCATAGGTCTGCACACTTCGGTCTCTCAGTTTCTTACACTCTGAGGCAAGTGCCATGACTCTTTATACTGCCTTATGTTATCACACTAAGTCACCTTGGGTCTCTTAGTTTGTTTTTATCTTTTTTACAAAGAAAAAAAAAAGAAAAAAACCTTAGATTCTTATTTTTTTCTTTAAAATAAATTTCTCATCCCTTTAATGTTATGTTTGATAGGACCCCTTTGGATGATTAAACCTTTGAGTCATAGCTCATGTGTTGATCCTCAATTTGATTTTTTATCCTTAAACCCTTTTTAGCTCATGGTCTATTCTTTATGTCCCCTCTCGTGATTCATCCCTAGGTTGATACCTCCCATGATCAGGCTGATGTGAAACACTTCTCTCCTCACTCATGACCTCACATGCATGCCTCATCATCCCCACTTACATGTCCAATCATTTTTTGATTTGGAAGTGTTTCCCACTTAGCAGGTAGTTCCGTAGCATCTGTCATGTTTATCATTCATCCACTCCAAGTCATGATTTCCACAACTGATACCATGACCCTTGTTTTCAATCCCAGAAGTCGATTGAAGTGATTTCAAAATATATTTCATTTATGATCCTTGGTAATGGTTTCTAAATTTGAAAAGTTCAGCAGTGTTGCGCTGCGTAAGTTTTCCAGTTTCGATCAAACGACTGCATGTCAACTAAATTCGATGCTATGAGAGATTTCAGGGCCGAAGTTTCCTCAATCTCATCCTAATATCAAGCTGAGGAGCTCAACAGATGTCGACTTCACAGGTATCCTATGCAACCTCCGCATATTAATTTTCACAGGAGATTTGTGCTCGGGTTTTGGTTTGTTAAGCTTGCAAGGTAGTAAGGGAGCCATATTTGCATACCTGTAAACATCATCGCTCGTATCCATGGTCTGATTATTTTTGTTTGCTATAGCCTTTGAAAGTCGCAAGCCTTTAATAGCCTATCCTTTGTGTATGCGTTGAGCTACACAGAGGTGCTGCTCAAACCTTCTCAGATTATTCTTTGCTTCCTTTCATCATGTACAAAGAGTCATTTTGGGATTCCCTCCTCACAGTCTACACTCTGAAATTATGTATAAGTCTGAAGGTCCATTTCTCGTAGCCAATATCTTTTTCTAACCACTATTAATTTGGAGGGCCATCTTTATGCATTTGAAACTTGAATTAAATCTTTATGGTCAATAGCATCCCTTAAGCCTCTTAAGAACCTTCATTTTGAGTCATGGAGACCCCTCAGTCGAAGAAAGCACACAAAGATGGCAAGATAGTTCGAATAGAACCTGTGGACATGCACCTTTTTTACACATAACCCATGGAAAGGGAGATGTTTCAAAGAGAAGGATGCCTCTCTTTCTGCCAAAACGTGTAGAGAGGCCACCCAAAAGTAGAAAAACAATTTGCGTTAATTTTTTATGGAAAGCAAACTAGAGTTGGATATTTGGAATTTGAGGTAATTGAAGCCTCCATCTCAGCTGCAACAAGGATTCCCATTTCAAGTGAAAATTGGTTCAAGGCCATGGTATTGATTTCACACTTTGTTAAAGATCTCTTCAAGCCTGAATACCAAGCCAACAAGTTATCTAAGAGTATACCAAGGAATCAGTTGATTGACCAGTTTCATAGAATGTTGAAAATCACAAAGAGATATTTTAGTTGTGAAGGGAGATTTAACACCTTGTATCATTACCAGATAAGGTTGTTGTTGCATTTTACTGGTAAGGTTCAGAATAATGTTCCTTATTACCTACTGAGAAGTATAGGTAAAATGTCAGATAGGGTGCAAGCCAAATCTAAGTATGTGGAATCTAGTCTTTTCCACTCTGGACTTATCAGGATGCTTGTCTCTCAAGAGTTGGGAAATAAAGATATTTCCTGGGAGAATGTTTTGGTTACTTCTCACTTCAAGCTAGACTCAACACCTACCCCCCAATCACAGATCGCAGGCCCTTAATCACCTACCAATACTAAAGTAGGGATCAGCAAGAAGAGAAAGGGCATAACCACTGTTTTAGAGAGCAACAAGCAAGTCTGAGAAGATGAGGAGGAGGTTTGTCCTTCTCCACATAGATATTTCTCACCTCCACCTCCATGAGGGTTAGAAGAAGTTCCGTATTCTACCAAGGTGACATCTAAAAAAGGGAAGAATCTTCTCTTTCCCTCTCCTCCTCCAACAGTTGAAATCAAGGGAAAAATGCCATTCGCTAGGTCATCAATTCCTAAGGGGGATTTCAAAGAGAAGTCTTTACCAGAAACCCCTATGCATAAGAAGAAAGGGAAAGGCATTGAAAAATATATAGAAGAGAAACAAGAAACCCCCGTACGGAAAATCAAGGGTAAAGGTACCAAAATACCTTTGGAGAGGAAAGATGAAATCCCTATAAAGGATTGTAAAAAACCTATGAAGAATAAAGAAAAGGTTGTTGCGCAAGAGAAGAAGCATAAAGGAAAAGGTTTTGAGAAGGTTGATGAAACATGCAAGGAAACTCATGTACAGATGGAAGAAAAGGATGAGAAGAAGCCTGTTGCGACTACACATGTCCCCAACTCCCTTAGTGATCATACCTTCAAGAGACTCATCAGACAACTTAAGGAATCAAGAAAAGAAGTGGCCCAATTGAAAAGGGAAGCCACATCTAAGAGAGCCAACATGACAGGGCTTATAGAGGGCTACAGTGATACCCTTGACTTGGCAAAATTTGTAGCAAGAAGGGTTCAACCCCTTCATAGGCAGCTCCATAACCTCTACAGGCAAAACAAGGGCTTCCAGGCACAGAACAGGAAGCTAAAGGTAAAACTAAAGCATTTCCAAGATGAGGTAACCCAAAGGAATTTACAGGTGTTGGTTGAGGCTGCCATTGAAGATGAAAAACTAGCAGCTAAGGAGAGCACAACTATATTGAAGACGCCTACTAGTGCTAAGAAGAAGAAGTCTACTGAGTCAATTGGAGATACTCTTTCCACCAGAAAGAGTGTGAGGCTAAGTGTTAAAATGAAAAAGTAATTGGTAGTGGTAAACCCCATTTTTGAGAATTGTTCCTTTTTGGGAAGGTAAACTAATATGCACATACTAGTTTTTCCACCTATACAGGCTTCTAGGCATGTAGCTATATGATTTTTGAATTTTTTCTAAGTGTTAGCTTCACTCAGTGGTAAAGGCACCTAAGTAAAATGATTTTATCATCATGGAAGGACACAAACTTCTCTGCACACGTTCAAGAGTCAAAGACACTTCATTTTTGGCATATCTACCCAAACCTGTATGCAGACGCAGCGTAAGTGGCGCTGCGTAATATTTCACAATGCGTGGAATTGGCATATAGGCGCTACCCACAGGCTCTACGTAATATTTAGCAGAGAGCAGGTTCACACACAGGCGCTACTCAATATTGCAACAGAGGACAAATGTTGGCGTAGATATGCAGCACAGTGGTGCTACCTACAAGCGCTACCTTCTCTCCTTGTTCTATTTTAGGGGGTGCTACACAGAGTTGCTACCCAAGGGAGTTTCCAGCAAACACCAGGGATATAGGAAGACTAAGACAATAGTTTTGGATAAGTTAACGATAGAGTAAATGACATAAGTAGCAGTTGGCATTCAGAGGACAACTACAGGCTCCAAAGGGACACATGGAAAAACAGGAGCTAACCAACAAAAGAGGATCAAAGCAGTTAGAAGCATGATTGGATTAGTCACCAACACTTCCCTATTTTATAGCATAGGTTATCTTATTTTTTAGAATGAATAAATGTTTAGAGATTTTTAAGGAAAAGAGGTCAACTTGTACCTCCAGTTGTTGCCTCCCTTTCTTGTTATAAATAGTAGATAAATTGCTTTAGTGGGTTTGGATGGTTGAGCAAGGCTCCTAAAATTGTAATATTTTTTAAAGTGACTGTGATCTAGTGTGTACTGGACTTAAGACTTTTTGACTAATAGAAATTGGCTCCTATTTCAGATTATCTGCTTCTAATGCTAAATGTTCATATTTGAATGCTTCATATGGATGACTGTGGTAATGATATGATGGATGTTTGATCATTTTATTGTCATGGTGTTTATTTAGCTCCTTATTTTATGATTTCAAGAAGATCTTGTTTTAAGAAACTTTCTTCCTTATTCTCTTGTGGACCTGATGTTTGCAGTAGCCCCTGCATTCCTCTCATTCAAGTCTTATTTTTATCCACATTTACTCTCAAACTACTGGTTGAATTTATTCAAGACCTTATTTGTTGTTACATGTTATCCCTGTTTCTGAATTAGGATATTATCATTTCCAGTTTTTTCCATTCGACCTTTCAAAAAACACTCATACTTTTACATATAATCTGATGGGTATTGGGCTTACCTTCCTTGCAATCAGAAGGTGACTCCTAGTGCTAACATTTTTGGCGCCGTTGCCGGGGAACGATTTGAAGAATTTTCCCTGGGATAGAACAACAATGCTTACTAGCTCTCAAGGTGCATTGGGACTTAGTATTTTGAAGATTGCATATTGCACCTAGTGACTCCATTGATTCAGATCTGGCACCTAAAGGCAGACATATGAGATCAAATCCATAGTTACCTTTGGTTCCACCTGAGGCTAACCCAGAGAAGATAATCAAGAAGGGAAAAGATTCTAAAAAAAGTTTTTCTGTTGCTACCACAAGTGCTTCTGGTCAATTGCCTGATTCCACTCTTGATACTCCGGTTGTTTTATCAAGTAAGCTTCCTTTATATTCTGCTGAAGTATCTAAAAATCTAGATTTTGAAGAGTTTCCTGTTGAATACTCTACCTTTGAAACTGAATTGAAAGAAGAAAACATTGATATATTCTCCTCCCCTGATATTGAGAAGTGTTTCAGTCTTGATAGTTTTGAATATTTCCCTATGTTATGTTTTGCTACACCTCTCTCTGTTAAAACTTTTGTTGCCAAAGAAGTAGGAACTTCATCTCCTTCTCAGACCTTTCCATCCTCTTCCAAGACTCCACCTTTTATTGTGAAGACTAAAATATCCCCTTTATCCTTTTCTCCTTCTCCTAATCTGCACATAGCCAGGTCTCCTTCTCCTAATTGTTCACCTAGAATCCAAAATCAAATGGCAGTTGTTAACCCCCCTGCAAATAGGATAGATGCCATAGTGGCTGCAAGATATGCTCCTCTAGTCTTGCCTTATCCAATGAATGCTCTTCCCCCTGGATATTATTTGAAATACATGCCAAAGTTTATTGGAGAAGAAGATATAACAGCTGAGGAACATCTTGTTTCTTTCTATATCTATGCAGATAACCAAAATATTGAAAATGAAGATGTTTGGATGAGGGTTTTTTTCCAAATCCTTTTTGGGGAGGCTAGGAAGGGGTTTAGGGGTCTAGCCCCTGGATCCATCACTGGTATTGAGGCATTGGATGAAGCCTTCTTGAGGCACTGGGGTGACAAAAAGGATTTTTTGTACTACATCACTGAATTTGGATCTTTGAAAAGGAAAGAAGGAGAGTATGTCTCTGACTTTTCAAAAAGATTTAACAAAATGTACAAGAAGATTCTTGATGAGATCAAACCCACTGAAACTGTTGGAGCTTCCTTTGTTTTTTAACCTGTTTTGATTTTCATATCTTAATGCTCGAAATCGAAAGATGGCTTTCCTATTTTCCTTCATCTGTTCCAAAATCTCTGAAGTCTCATCACACGAGCGGCTATGGTTATCGTACTCTCAAGATGAGTTCTAATTTTCGCTTCAATTAATTTCCCCCCCCCTTTTTTTTACCTCGGGATTTCGTATGTCGGAGGTTATAAATCACATAGTTCACAAGTCCCGAAGAGCAAAACGGTGAAATCACTTAAAGTTTTACCCAGGTCAGTAGCAAGAGTAAAAAATTTCTAAACTGCGGTTAAGCATCATCGGGGTTTCGTGTCTCGGTGTTTACTAACTCCAAAAGTCTTACTGTCATAACCCTGATAGCTGAAACCGCGAGATTCTTGTTTTAGTAACCCGCGTTAATGATAAAGGTAAAAAGCTTAGCCGCGGTTAAGCTCTGTCGGGAATTCGCAACTCGACGTATTTTCCTTTAAAAATATACACTGTCAAAGCCCCAAGTCACGATAAAGATAATCACATAATTAATTAAACACTTAATCCAGTTTTATTCCCCTTTTTAATTAAAACATATCATCGTGATCTCACGATTTTGCAACTCGACATACAAACTTCCCGGAAACTATACCTTCAAAGCTCCGAGTCGCGAAGTTGCGATATAAATAATCACGTAATTAATTAAGCACCTAATCATAATTACGTTTTTTATTAACCAAAGACAATCATCGTAATCTCGAGTGAGGTTCAAAGGGTTAAAGCGAAAGCTCCTGATGCAGTGAGTACCGAAAGATTAATTAACATTGGTAAAACCTAATTAATTGATCTAAGCCAGCATTTCTCATGATTTGATGCATGCATAGTTTATGAGGCAGTCCTAATTCTTCCTTATGCCAACTGACATTTCGAACTGCCAAAATTTATGGCATTAATTAGAAACAAGGTGAATCGACAAGTAAGGATCGTGTTTTTATTGATAAAATTGTATTTAAGCATGATTTGACCGTTCTGTCCTTGAAAAGTACCGATTTTTTGAATATATAGAGTTGTTATTTGTTATCACAAATTCATTTATATACTACGCAGAGAAAACTTTTCTCAGCGAACTAATTTCTATATGTATACATATTTTTATCGCAAAAGAGCTAAAGCAGGATCCCCCGCCATGGCCTCGTGAAAAGCATCTAAAGCCAACGTTGAGGTTTCGGGACAAGGTTCAGAAAACGTTGTTAATACTTCACCTCGAAGTGTCGACTCTGTCAGGACCTGATCGTTTGTTTCTGATGTTCTACAATCTGAATTGGTAAATTATTTTGATGATTCTACTGATAATGAAAAAGATGACCTGACCACCAAATATAAGATCGTCATCCAATCTACGATGCATAAAGTAGTGGCGAGGCCACGACTACTCCCTTACTATCATATGGTCTGGTGGGCATTGGACCGTGTGGACATACCAACCAGAACCATCATCAATGAACAGAAAGTCACTATTGGGACTTTCAGACCTGAACAATAGCAGGCTATGTACAAGTTTCCTACCGTGTCGAACCTTACATACGATGCCGAATTCTTGGAGAGATGCAAACAGAAAGAATGTGTGCAATATGATAAGACTATGTCCAGTTTAATCAGATATTGGGTTTCACACCCTGCGAAGTTCAGGGAAAACAGCAATGGCATATATTCGATAGCTTCCTTGGAACCACAGTTCAAATATGTAGCTATGATGACCTACAAAATATATGGGAGAGAGGACACCACACATTTCTTTCTTCAGTGGGTGCCTCTAATACATCAAGTCGTCGAAGGTTGTTCCTTCAACTGGGCTAAGATGTTGTCTGATAGCTTGACCAATTGAGTTACAGAGTATCGGGCACAGAGGGAGAGCGGGAAGATTTCCTCATTATTTATGTCCACATACATTATGGACGTCGTATGTTTTCTAACGCCCTTTCCTTTAATGAACTGGAGTTTGACCCCATCAGAGGTCAAGCCCATCCACGTCTACCATTCGAAACTGTGGGAGAACAAAGCAACAGATTTTGTATATGAAATTTTTAACTGGGTAATGGTACCGCTGCATGTCACTATTTTCGGCCACCTACCACCCAGGATCTCGGATATTATAGTGATTAATTTGAGCAGTATAGCTAATTGGTATGTAGAAGCCGAATTCTCATATCTCGGAGTTTTCGGGGCTTCTGTTCACCCGCATGAATTACCATTATTCATACCCAACAAGTTGGCTTGTCATGAGGTTGCTAGACAAACAGTAATCGGTGGCATAAGCAAGGAGCTTAAGGGATATTCAAAGAAGGTATGGCCACCTTTTCCTGTTCATTTAAATTCATATTCTTTGTTAGATTTTGGGCATGCTAAAGCTGAGGTAGCAGCCCTAGAAGACCTAAAATTGGTTCTTATTGAATTCAAGAAGCATGATCCGCAAAGGGTCGTAAGTAATCATTTGCCCAGTTGCGGACTCAAAAGGTTCGAACATGAAAATTCGCCCTTGGATGACATTTTCCGAGGCGCAAGATCTTATGCCAAGATTTTGGCTTGGATACAAACCCTAGCACCTAAAGAGAGGGCCGATGTTCTAAAAGTCCAAGAACATCGACGCAGTTGTCTTCCCGCAGTATTATGGGGTGAGAATCCAAGTACAGCGGAGGTGAAACAAAAAGAAGTCGAAGGCTCCAAAGATGCGATACCCAGCCGATAAAAACACCAATATGGGGAAGAGAAAACGAGGAGTCTGAAAACAGAGATAAAGACTCCCAACCCGCCGAAAAAACAGACTCCAGTTGCTACTTCGGAACAACTAGCTAAGCAAATTGGAGATCCCATCGTGTCCATTACTCCCTTGCAGTCAAACCAGGGAAACGTAGATGTAGGGTGGATTTTAAATGAAGAATTGAGACCTATAAGGGTGGAAGATCTCCCTCCAAACGAGTTCTTCTTTGATAAGAAAAGAAATGTTGTGGTAAAAAGAGAATTCTATCATGAAGGTGGATCAACATCCAATAAGTACAAAGTGTTGACCGATGGGAAAGACAAGAAGAATGAACAGTTTGCTACAGAGATAGCCGGGACCTTAGGGGCATATGCCACAGCAAACCAATTTTTAGTTGGGGTTTTGAAAAATCAGCTGAAGCGAAAAAATCACCTCATCAAAACCTTAGAAGCCAGACTAGCCACGGCAGAGGAGGCTACCAAGGACCAGGCGAGCGTAGGAGTAGAACAAGCAAGGTTGGCCGATAAAAGTGAGATAGAGTTGCTCAAAACTAGGCTCGAACAAGCAGAGTTGGTAGTTCATAATGGTCAGATACAAGCGGGCCAGCAAAAGGACTTGATCGAAAAACTACAGGCTAGAGTGGAAATCGCCAAAAGTAAAGTTATAGATATCGGGATGTTCTAGTCCCAGGCGATGGAGATTCAGAGAAGGGTTTCTGCAGCCCAGCGAAATTTAATCACCAAGGTAGAGATAATTCGGGACAACTGCTTACTCGTTGATGAAGTAATGGAAAATGTATCCATCAGAGAAATAGAAGATGGAGCCACTTGGGTCGCTTTTCAATAGGTTGTGATAGCTACCAACAATAGGGAATCAGGAAGTACTCCCAAGTTTTCCATTTCGGAGCAGACCAGAGGAAATATTCTACTGAAAGAGTGGGAGAACAATATATCAGAAGGTAAACTACAAGCCAAGAAGGTGATGAAATCCTTCGAAGAGGCTTTTGGCTCTATAGATGGTAATCTATTAGGTATTGATAGTGAAGGTAGTGTTGAGACATTGAGTCAAATGAATATAGAGAAAATCTATCTTGATATAAATGAAAAAGAAGAAAGATATTCGGCCGAAATATCACAAGTAACTATGGCAGACATAGTGCAAATAGATAAATGTATGATTAAACCAAGTGTGCAATTATGTTCCATTGACATCATAGACCGACAGATGGAAGAAAGGTTGTCGCAATTAACCCGAGATTCTTACTTTTTTTAGGCCAATTGTCAAGAGGAACCGTCAAGGTTGATATCTCGGCTAGTGGAAAGATGTGTCACTTGTACCGAGCATGTGAGAGCGCAAGCTTCTGGTACCAAATAAAGATAGAGATGAAGGAATGAAACGATTGCTCTCCTCTTTATCATAACTGAAAATCTTGTAACGATTAAGATTCCATCTTATGTAAAACTATATAACTATACCATAGAAAGAAACAAACAAGGTTGGACCTTTTTGTGTCGATTGTAATAGAGGTTTTCCATTTTGAGAGTTAATTTAAATCAAATCCGAAGATTCTCAATTATGTCACGACTGTGTTATGAGTTTGTTTCCTTGTATCTCATATTTCATTTCATTTCATATTTGTATCTGATGAATGATTCATTATAATTTAGTACAACCTCTACTATAATGAATGAATTTTGGTTTTCTATATTGTTTATTGTTTTTCCTCTGTACCAACTATTAGCAGGTATAAGACCAATCAACACTTTAAGAATTCTATATATATCTTATGCTTCATCGGGTTATTTCTTTACATTTTTCTTCTTCTGTTTATAAGTGAGATTCTCCCTTGATAGGAGCCTTACTCGATAGGAAGCTTAATGTTTTCTCCCACCTCATACATTTTTATTAAAATATAACCCAGTTACGGGAAAGGGCCTTTGGTTGGAACCCTATATTCACTCTTGTAACTGTAAACTCTCTTTTATACGACCGAATTGAGACAGCACCTAAATTTCCCCCGAGTTTTTCCTACCTTTTTGTTCCTCTATGACTGTCCCTATAACAAGATAGCCTAATATCAAACCCGGACTATCAAACCAAACACATATTGCTTTAAATCTTTTTGATACTATTCTTAAAATAGCCACTACCCAGGTTGAACTCGAACATTCATGGGCAGTGATTGAACGAGATATAAACATCCAGGAATAGTTGGAAGCTAGACAACGCCGACCCAGAAATCATCCCTAGCTTCCCTTGTCGAAGGTTGACTTTTCTTCCTTCTTTATCCCTCATTCACTTTTAGATGCCTAGACACTATACTTCCAATCCTTAAGTACAGACTCCAGAACAACAGAAACCATGGAAAAAATCACTTATGCAAGTGCATTTGACTCCGAGTTATTCCTTCTATTGAGAGAGAGAAGGTTACCTTCCTTAGTTCATATGCAAGATGTTGCCTTAGAGGTAGAATCCAACATAATTGCCTCAGATAAGATTAGGGGAAAATCCGATAGAGATAGGAGGAAAAACAGGGCTAAAGCTTCCACTTCTGACTCTCCTGTTGTTCATTCACAGGTAGATGAGTTGACCAAATTAGTAAAATCCCTTTCTACTGAGACTGAGAAGTTAAAATCAGAAGGAAGACAGCCATATAGAAATGCTCAGAACACTAAAAATAGAGGTAATTTCAAGAGACCCAACAATTCTCCCCAAATCCTTCCTAGAGATCCTAGAAACAGAGAGACACAGATGATCAGAGGATTCAAGATCCTTTTCAAAATAATCTGGTTGTTGATGAAGAAGAAGAGGATGTAGAGGCTGATCCTGAGATCCACTGTTTAGGTGATACATCCCCATCCCCACACTTGACTCAATCCTCTTATGAGAAATCTTTAATGGATATTCAAATTAATGAGTTAAGAAAGGGAGAAAAACGAAGGAAAATGCTAGTAGATATAATTTGAGATCTAAGAAGAATGAAGAAAAAAATGTTTCCCTTAATCAGCCTGTTCAGAAAGAAGATTCTTCCAAGACTATGACAGTGAGTAGCAAGTAAAAAGATTCTCAAAACCCACAACTTCTGATCAGAAATCCTCCTCCTGAAACCAAAGAGATTCTGAAGCCTTCCCCCTCCTTCAGTTTTGAGAATGAGATCCAGAAAATTAAGATCCTTGTACCATTTTTGGAATTGATAAAAAATGAATAATTTAAAAAATATCTGACCAAAATGTTATAGCCCGATGCTTCTCCTAATTCCACTGATTCAATAAATCTGTAAGACGAAAAAACAATTGTGATTTTAGGCCCTTTGATAAAAGACAGAGATGATTCATCCCCTCCCTTCTATACTTCTCTCAATATTCATGACAAGGTGTTGCATAACTGTCTTTTGGATTTAGGGGCCTCCCATAATCTTATGCCAAAATATTTTATAGATGAACTTGGACTGGAAATCACCAAAACCTATCATGAATTATAATTAATTTCGACTCTAGGAAAGTAAAAGGTCTGAGGGTCATTAAAGATATGGTTGTGACTCTATTTTAGTTGCCCATGAAAAGTATACTTATGAATGTTGTGGTGGTCGATGTTCCTCCCAAGTTTGAATGCTCTTGTCAAGGTCTTGCATAAAAATACTTGGAGGAACCTTGCAGATGGATCTCTCATATGCAACTATCCCATTTTTTAGTGGGGATCATAGAGGACTTTACAGAGAAATCCTAGTTGGCTTACATTATTATTGATGAAGCAAACCCTGCTAATCATTCTATTTTTTCTCTTGATACCGATTTGGGGTCTAGCATTTTATAGCTCATTGATGCTCCTAAAACTCATCTTGAAATAAGAAAAATTCTTCTACCTTATCTAAAGAACCTCCTCTAACCAATTCTGTTTGGAAGATGTTCTTTGATGGAGCCTCTTCTAAGGAAGGTGTCGGTGTTGGAGTGCTCTTTGTCTCACCAACTCAGGAGACCGTATCTTTGTCATACAAACTAGAATTTGAAACCACCAACAACGTGGCAGAGTATGAAGGTCTTGTTTTGGGCTTGAGAGATGCAAAGGATATGGGGATTAAAAAGATGTCAATATTTGGAGATGCTGAATTGATAGTCCATCGGACCAAACATATTTGCCAAACTAAGCACCCTAGGATTAGAACTTATAGAAATGAAGTATGGGACCTAGTGGAGAATTTTTTCTCTGAGTATGACATCTTTTTTATTCCACGAGAAGAGGATTGTGTGGTTGATTCTTTGGTTGTATCAGCAAGCAATTTCAGGATACCTATACCACCAAAACTCAAGTATGATGTAGAAGTAAAATACGGGCCTATAGACTCCACCATCAACCATAGCCAAAACTATTTTTTCGTTACGGAAAACATCAGCATGTGGAGTCTATGGTTAAGGAAAAAAAAAATTGGCAATAGCAATTCTGTTAAGGAAAACAGTTTTGGCCCGGATGTCCATGGTTGATGGTTTTTCTGGCTACAACTAGATTTATGTTTTTCTATAGGATAGAGAGAAGACAGCTTTTACCACTCCTTGGGGTACATTCATGTATACCAAGATGCCCTTTGGTTTGATAAACGTGGGGGTGAACTTTCAACGAGCTATGGACATAGCATTTATTGGAGAGAAGGACAAGTTTGTTGTTATCTACTTAGATAACATAACCGTGTTCTCTCAATCTAATGAAGAGCATTGTGATAAATTAAGAAAGGTTTTCTTAAAATGCAGAAAATGTGGCGTCTCTTTGAATCCTAAAAAGTCATTGTTCGCCATGAAAGAAGGAAAAGTATTGGAGCATATCGTGTCATTCGAAGGTGTGAGGATTGATTCCAACAAGGTTGAAGCCATACTAACCTTATCATTTCTTAGATCTAAAAAGGAGGTTCAATCTTTTCTAGGAAAGGTTAATTTCTTGAGAAGGTTTGAGTCAAATTTTGCTAAGTTGCTTAAGTATATCACAGCCATGTTGAGGAAAGATAATGAAATCAAGTGGATTGTTGAGGCACGTAGTTCTTTTGATCAAATAAATAAAGCATTGATGGAAGCCCCGGTCCTAGTCAGCCTGGACTACTCCAAGGACTTTCTTATTTTTTCTTTCACCTCCTTTGATACAGTAGTAGAAGTTCTGTTGTAGAAGAAATCTAAAGGCTTAGAGCAGCCCATTGCCTTTTTCAGTTGGGCTTTGAGAGATGCAGAATTAAAATATGACATTATGGATAAGCAAGCATATGCATTGGTTAAAGCTCTTAAGTCATTCAGAGTTTATGTGTTGCATTCAAGAGTTATTGCTTATGTTCCATTAGTTGTTGTAAAAGAAATTATTATTCAACCTAATATTGACGGAAAACGCAGCAAATGGATTACTAAGATCCTTGAATTTGATTTAGAAATCAGACCTACCAAATTGGTCAAGGGCTAGGGTTTAGCTAAGTTGTTGGATAAATCAAATTGCTCAGTGTTGGGAGTAAATTTCATTGGCTCATGTTCAGAAAAGTAGTAGACTGAATTAAACAATAGAGGTGCTCAAGTCAGCCCTGCATTGGCAAATTGCAATTGGTTAAGGGACATTATATTTTTCTTGCAGAATTTACAACCTCTAAGTGGTATGGAAAAGAACAGTGGGAGAGAATTAAAACTCAAATCAATAAAGTATTGCTTGGTTGATCAAATTTTGTACTGGAAGGATCCATTGGGAGTGTTGTTGAGATGCCTAGACCCTCAATAGGCCCAAAGGATTATGTCTGATTTTCATGATAGCTTGTGTGGGGGGCATCATTTTTGGAGGACAATTGCCTACTAGATTCTCAAGGCTAGGTACTTTTGGCCTAGTCTGTTTACATATGTGTGTGCTAAGATCAGAGCATGTGTTAAATGTCAGAAATGTTTTGGAAAGCAACAGCTTAAGTCTTTTCCATTAAATCTCGTAGCAGTTTCAGGACCTTTTCAACAATGGGGCTTAGATTTTATCAGGGAAATTTTTTTCGTTTCTAGTGGCCTACATAGATGGATCTTGACTTCCATATATTACTTCACTAAGTGGATAGAAGCTATCCCTACCAGGAATGCTTCCCACAACGTGATCATTGGTTTCCTTAAAGACATTATGGCGAGGTTTGGATGTCTGAACAGAATTGTCACTGACAATGTTTCAAATTTCAAGGCAGAGCCATTGATTCATTTCTGTGAACAATATGGGATCACATTGATTCATTCAACCCCTTATTACCCACAAGGAAATGGGCTTACATAATCCTCAAACAAAAGCCTTATAAATATTGTTAGGAAGTTGTTGGAGGACAACAAAAAGGCATGGGATTCAAAAATCAAGTTTTCTTTCTGGGCTGACAGAGTGACAACAAAGAGGGGCTTGGTCCTTTCTCCTTTCCAGTTGGTGTATGGAGTTGAGGCCATTTTTCCTCCTCAACTTGCCTTGGAAAAATTCTTCCAAGATTATCAATGGGAGTCGGATGATATGATCGGGAGGATTCAGTAGCTGGTTGAAGTGTAGCAGACCCGGGAGCAGCTGGTAGATAAAGCATATGATCATCAATTGAAGATCAAGCAGGCATTCGACAAGAAGGTGAAAGAAGAGGATTTCCAATTGGGCGATCTGGTGCTCAAGTGAGATGCATCGAGGCAAGATAAGGCAAGCACAGTAAATTTGAAGCTTTATGGATCGGTCCTTTCAAAATCTCTGAGGTATTACCTAATAACACTTTCAAGTTACAGAATATGGAGAATGAAGAGGTGTTTGGTGGCCCTGTTAATGGGCATTTTCTAAAAAAGTACTTTGCTTGAGCCTGGAGTGGATCTTCACATCATTGTAAATATCATTTTCTTTTTATTTTTGTGTTCCAATAACTGACCCCATAGCCCTAGGATAAGGCACTGAATCTACTCATTCTTGGCAGCCCGCAAGGGGCATGCCATCCCATGTGGAGCCAATGTTATCACACTAAGTTGCCTTAGGTCTCTTAGTTTGTTTTTATCTTTTTTACAAAGAAAAAAAAAATCCTTAGATTCTTATTTTTTCTTTAAAATAAATTTCTCATCCCTTTAATGTTATGTTTGATAGGACCCCTTTGGATGACTAAACCTTTGAGTCATAGTTCATGTGTTGATCCTCAATTCGATTTTTTATCCTTAAACCCTTTTTAGCTCATGGTCTATTCTTTATGTCCCCTCTCGTGATTTATCCCTAGGTTGATACCTCCCATGATCAGGATGATGTGACACACCTCTCTCCTCACTCATGACCTCACATGCATGCCTCATCATCCCCACTTACCTATCCAATAATTTGTTGATTTGGAAGTGCTGCCCACTCAGCAGGCATTTCTATAGCGTCTATCATGTTTATCATTCATCCACTCCAAGTCATGATTGCCATGACTGATACCATGACCCTTGTTTTCAGTGCCAGAAGTTGGTTGAAGTGATTTCAAAAGATCTTGCATTTATGATCCTTGTTAATGGTTTCTAAATTTGAAATGTCCAGCAGTGATGCACTGCGTAATTTAACCAGTTTCGATCAGACGACCGCATGTCAACTAAATCTGATGTTGTGAGAGATTTCAGCGCTGAAGTTTCCTCAATCTCATCCTAAGATCGTGTTGAGGAGCTCAATAGATGTCGACTTCATAGTTATCTTGTGCAACCTCCTTTGCATATTAATTTTCACAGGAGATTTGTGCTCGGGTTTTAGTTTTTTAAGCTTGTAGCGTAGTAAGGGAGCCATATTTGCATACCTGTAAACATCATCGCTCGTATCCATGGTCTGATTATTGTTGTTTGTTATAGACTTTGAAAGTCACAAGCCTGCAATAGCCTATCCTCTGTGTATGTGTTGCGCTATGCAGAGACGCTGCTCAAACCTTCTCAGATTATTCTTTGCTTCCTTTCATCCTGTATGAAGAGTCATTTTGGGATTACCTCCTCACAGTCTACACTCTAAAATCCTGTATAAGTGTGAAGGTCCATTTCTCATAGCCAAGCTTGT
Source organism: Picea engelmannii (assembly GCA_009831015.1). Lineage (NCBI taxonomy): Eukaryota > Viridiplantae > Streptophyta > Pinopsida > Pinales > Pinaceae > Picea > Picea engelmannii. Next base: position 340,015 of record ML791843.1, read on the forward strand.
TTTCTAAGCATTGTTAATTTGGAGGGCCATATTTGTGCATTTGAAACTTGAATTGAAGATTTCTGGTCAATAGCATCCCTTAATCCTCTTAAGAACCTTCATTTTGAGTCATGGAGACCCCTCAGTTAAAGAAATCACACAAAGGTGGCAAGATAGTTCAACAGAACCTGTGGACATGCACCTTTTTGACACAGAACCCATGGCAAGGGAGATGTTTCAAAGAGCGAGATGCCTCTCTTTCTGCCAGAACATGTAGAGAGGCCACCCAGAAGTAGAAAAACAATTTGCATTAAATTTTGATGGCAAGAAAACTAGAGTTGGAGATTTGGAATTTGAGGTAACTGAAGCCTCCATCTCAGCTGCAATAGGTTTTTCAGGTGAAAATTGGTTCAAGGCTATGGTATTGAGTGTTGTACAACTAAGAGGGGGGGTGAATCAGTTGTTACCGAGCTTAAACAATTATGCTTATTTTAAACTCGTTGCAGAGCACTGAATGACAATCACAATAATGTAGGGAAGTAAGCAATAGAACATTCAACATCATTCACACATATGAAATATACAGAGACAGATATTTCCTGAGGAAACCCATAAAGGATAAAAAACCTCTTCTTCTTTATATGATAAGTAATCTTTACATTCTGTACATTATCATACTTATGAGCACCCACTCATAATGAGGCTACAACCTTTGTTTTGAAAGCTACAACTTGCTGAGAGCACCAACTCTCTGTTTTCTCTAGCACCTACTAGAAGGAAGCACCAACTCCCTGGTTTCTCTAGCACCCACTAGAAGGAAGCACCAACTCCCTAGTTTCTCTAGCACCCACTAGAAGGAAGTAACAACTCCCTAAATGTTCCAGCACCAACTGGATGGAAGCACAAACTTCCAGTCACACAAGCACTAACTTGTATAAAAGAGAACAACAGTTCTCCCTTGCACCACCCTACCACCCTGGTTTCTCTGGCTGCTACCAGAGGGAAGCTACAATTCCTTGTGTTCAAGCACCCACTTCAACCTCTGAGGACAACAGTCCTCCCTAGAACCTCCCTACCACCCTGAAATATAAATCTTTGCTACTGAAACTTATTACAGTGATATAATGTTCATCAATGGCTTACCAGTCTCATCATTGTTCTGCTACACTGCTCTACTCTCCTGTATTAGTGTCTCTCTTCCTGCATCTTCTTGCACTTTCTGATCTTTTTCTCTTCTCTACAAGTGCACCTCAGCCTTATTTTACTGTCTCAGTTATGAATCTCTGTTATTTTCTTCTGTTGTGCTTTATGCTATGTGTCATATTTTGATTCTCTGAATTACGTCTCTTCTGTGTATTTTAGCTCCTGCCCACAGCATCCATTTCCTATATGTGATTCCTCTCTACAGCAGCACCCATCTCTTCTTTGTTCTGCATTATTATAGTCTCTGTGCAACTTGTGCATACCATATGTGAAATGCTTCTACATGCTCTTCATGTCGAGTGCTCTACCTGATCATCATTGCAACTCTTCAGCTTCTCTGGCTGTTAAACCCATGTGTCCATCATCACTGGGTGTTATGCTGAGATTCTTTAGCCTGTCTACCAGTCAAGACTCTTTGTCTTCTCTATCATAGTCGATCTCATCCTCTCTTTTGTAGTTACAGGCTTCAATTCTCTTCCATCTGTCAATCACCTCCTGAACAGTCTTCATTCCACTGGCATATGCCTTGAGACTCTTCATCTTCTCTGGCGATCACCCTGAAGTCTCTTCCAGTCCTCTGGAAGAAACAATTAGTTGTTTCTAGCAGTTACACTGTGAACCTCCAAAAACCACATCAACAACTGAATCACCACTAATTGATTAACTATGAAGAGAAACAATAGCCCTTCAATCATATTCCTAATTAACCTACACCATTGGATTATAAATGATGGGTCTCACACTTATTTCTCCATTTCGCAATTCGACATTTCGGCACTTCGGGACTCCTGTGATGAAGAGTCTCGACTCTTGACTCCTCCAACTCCCAGTATCTGAAACTCCACTTGATGTTCCTATTTCAGGATTTTCGGCATTTCACATTTCGGCACTTCGGGACTCCTGTGATGAAGAGTCTCGACTCTTGACTCCTCCAACTCCTGATATCCAAAACTCCGGTTGATGTGCCTATTTTAGAATTTTTGACGTTTCTCATTTTGGTACTTTGGGACTCCTATGATGAAGAGTCTTGACTCTTCACTCCTCCAACTCCCAGTATCCGAAACTCCAGTTGATGTGCCTATTTTGGAATTTTGGCGTTTCTCATTTCGGCACTTCTAGACTCCTATGATGAAGAGTCTTGAATCTTGACTCCTCCAACTCCCGGTATCTAAAAATATGGTTGATGTGACTGTTTCAGGATTTCGGGGTTTCGCATTTCACAATTTCCTGATGTGAGTTGCTTCCTTGAATCCTCCAGCTCCCAGTATCCGAAACTTCGAAATGGAGTCTTTGTTTCTGATACCCGAAATGGAATTTAGCTTCTGATCTTTCCATGCAATCATTGTTCTGCTGCTAGTCATGATCTTTGCCATCAATGAAAAACATGCATATTTTGCACTCTGCTTGCACCTCTACACTATCTCTTCTAGTCTTCACGATCTTGCTCTGTTGTGTCTTCCCAAAATACTTATGGTGCCCACCTGGCACATTATACATGTACTCAAGCCATCATCGTTGTTGTACTTGCCTTCAATGACAAGCATACGCTATCTGTAAAACATGTCAACATTGAGTTCACCCTTTGTTAAAGATCTCTTCAAGCCTGAATACCAAGCCAATGAGTTATCTAAGATTATGCCAAGAAATCAGTTGATTGACCAGTTTGACAGAATGTTGGAAATCATACAGAGATATTTTAGTTGTGAAGGGAGATTTAACACCCTGTATCATTACCACATAAGGTTGTTGTTGGATTTTACTAGTAAGGTTCAGATGAATGTTCCTTATTACTTGCTGAGAAGTATAGGTAAAATGTTAGATAGGGTGCAAGACAAATCTAAGGCTGTGGACTCTAGACTTATTAGGATGCTTGTCTCTCAAGAGTTGGGAAAGAAACAGATTTCCTAGGAGAATTTTTTGGTTACTTCACACTTCAAGTTGGACCCAACACCTAACCCCCAATCACAGATTGCAGGCTCTTCATCACCTACCAGTACTAAAGAATGGATCAGTAAGAAGAGAAAAAGCAGAGCCCCTGTTTTAGAGAGCAGCAAGCAGGTTAGGGAAGTTGAGGAGGAGGTATGTCCTTCTCCACATAGAGATTTCTCACCTCCACCTCCATCAGGGTTAGAAGAAGTTCCATCTTCTACCAAGGTGACATCTAAAAAAGGGAAGAAGCTTCTCTTTCCCTCTCCTCCTCCAGTAGTTTAAATCAAGGGGAAAATACCTTTCACTAGGTCATCAATTCCTAAGGGGGATTTCAAAGAGCAGTCTTTACCAGAAACCACTATGCATAAGAAGAAAGAGAAAAGCATTGAAAAATATGTAGAAGAGAAACAAGAAACCCCTGTACAGAAAATCAAGGGTAAAGGTACCAAAAGACCTTTGGAGAGGAAAGATGAAGCCCTTGTGAAGAATTGTAAAAAACCTATGAAGAATAAAGACAAGTTTGTTGCGCAAGAGAAGAAGCATAAAGGAAAAAGAAGGTTTTGAGAAGGATGATGAAACATGCAAGGAAACTCCTATACAGATGGAAGAAAAGGACGAGAAGAATCTTGCTGAGACTGTGCATGTCCCCAACCCCCTTGGCGATCAGACCTTCAAGAGACTCATCGGATAGCTTAAGGAATCAAGAAAAGAAGTGGCCCAATTGAAAAGGGAAGCCACATTTGAGAGAGCCAAGATGATAGAGCTTATAGAGGGCTATAGTGATACCCTTGACTTGGAAAAATTTGCAGCAAGAAGGGTTCAACCCCTCTACAGGAAAAATAGGGGCTTCCAGGCGTAGAATAGGAAGCCAAAGGAAAAAACAAATCATTTCCAAGATGAGGTAACTCAAAGGAATTTATAGGTGTTGGTTGAGGCTGCCATTGAAGATGACAAACCAGTAGCTAAGGAGAGCACAACTATACTGAAGATGCCTACCAGTGCTAAGAAGAAGAAGTCTACTAAGTCAATTGGAGATACTCTTTCCACCAAAAAGTGTGTGAGGCTAAGTGTTAAAATGACAAAGTAGTTGGTAGTGGTAAACCCCATTTTTGAGGATTGTTCCTTTTGGGAAGGTAAACTGATATGCACATACTAGTTTTTCCACCTATACAGGCTTCTAGGCATGTAGCTATATGAATTTTGAATTTTTTCTAAGTGCTAGCTTCACTTAGTGGTAACGGCACCTAAGTAAAATGATTTTATCATCATGGAAGGACAAAAACTGCTCTGCACACATTCAAGAGTCAAAGACATTGTGTTTTTGGCATTGCTACTCAAACCCGTATGCAAACGTAGCATAAGTGGCGTTGCGTAATATTTCACAGAGCACAGAATTGGCATACAAGCACTACCCATAGGCACAACGTAATATTTAGCAAGGAGCAGGTTCACACATAGGCACTACTCAATATTGCAATAGAGGACAAATGTTGGCGTAGATATGCAGCATAGTGGTGCTACCTTATCTCCTTGTTCCATTTTAGGGGGCACTACATAGAGTTGCTACCCAAGGGAGTTTCCAGCAAACACCAAGGATCTAGGAAGACTAAGCCAACAGTTTTGGATAAGTTAACGATGGAGTAAATGAAAGAAGTAGCAGTTGGCATTCAGAGGACAACTATAGGCTCCAAAGGGACACATGGAAAAACAGGAGTTGAACAACAAAAGAGGATCAAAGTAGTTAGAAGAATGATTGGATTAGTCACCAACACTTCCCTATTTTATAGCATAGGCTGTTATCTTAGTTGTTAGAATGAATAAATGTTTAGATATTTTTAAGGAAAAGAGGCCAGCTTGTACCTCCAGTTGTTGCTTCCCTTTCTTGTTATAAATAGATAGATAAATTGCTTTAGTGGGTTCGGATGGTTGAGCAAGGCTCCCAAAACTGTAATATTTTTTAAAGTGATTGTGATCTAGTGTGTACTGGACTCAAGACTTTTTGACTAATAGAAATCGGCTCCTATTTCAGACTATCTGCTTCTAATGTTAAATGTTCATATTTGAATGCTTCATATGGATGACTGTGGTAATGATATGATGGATGTTTGATCATTTTATTGTCATGGTGTTTATTTATCTCCTTAGTTTCCGATTTCAAGAAGATCTTGTTTTAAGAAACTTTCCTCCTTAGTCTCTTGTGGACCTCATGTTTGCAGTAGCCCTTACATTCCTCTCATTCAAGTCTTCTTTTTATCCACATTTACTCCCAAACTACTGGTTGAAGTTAGTCAAGACCTTATTTGTTGTTACATGTTAGCCCTGTTTTTGAGATAGGATATTATCATTTCAAGTTTTTTCCATTCGACCTTTCAAAAAACACTCATATTTTTACATATAATCTGATGGGTACTAGGATTACCTTCCTTGCAATCAGAAGGTGACTCCTATTGCTAACACCTTCTTGGTAGCTTCCTCCCTTTGATCACGTACTTCTTGCGGAGTGCTCAACAATGCTTGGAGTTCTAACTCTGTTACTTTCACTTGAAGTTATTGAATGGCCTCAGCGAGCTTCCCCACTTAAATCTCGGTTGCCTCTTCTTCCTCCTATGCCAAGATTAGCACAGAGTGAAGTAATTTAGTCACTACCTCTTTGACCGTAATCTATTATGTGATCATCTCATATTTTTCTTCTTGTATCTTTGCATTGCTCTGCTCGAACTTCACCCAAATTTCATATTTCTCCTTCTATGAAACTCAATGTTTCTCTAAGACCTCCTCCTTTTCTTGCTTCAAGGCCTCTATAGCCTATTCCTTTTCTTCTTAGACTCGCTGAAGTTGAGCCTCTATTGCATATTCTATTCTCCATAATTGGGTGGGCTAATCCCCTAATTCTGCAATTTTCAACAAAGAAGGCGCAATAGGTACTGCACGGCTCAAATGGATGGCCTGTTGTATCTCTTTCAAATCCTTCTCTATTCTTTCATACATTGTCTCTTGCTTCACTCCATTTCTATGCAAGATATCCTCTTAAGCATCCTCCATGGTTATGATGATGAGATCGACATCTTCCACTGTGAGAACATTCTTCGACTGAGGCTTATTGGTGCGGCTCTTATTTCTTGTCGAAGGTTTCTCTGGAGAAGCCTTCCTTTTCTGTGATGTTTTGGCCTCAGTAGGGGGATCCTTTGGTGGTGTAGCTCTACCTTCTTCTTGCATTTCTGCATCATCCCCTCCTCCTTGACCATTACCTTTCTCTTCTCCTCCTCCTCCTCCTCCTGGTGAGTCAATTCCATCTTCCTCAGAGGTGTTTTTGTCTTCGTCGATCTATATGCTCTCGACTTCTATCCTTTTCTTCTTTTTCTTCATGCTTCTTTGTCCAACATGCTTGATGCGAGTGACCAGGGGGATTCCAATGATTTCCATGTCAGAGAGCTCTGCATCTTCAACTGGTACAAGGAATTATCTCAGATGTTCTTTGGTGATATGTTCCATGTCTTCATCTGTCAGCTTATAGTAGGACTATAGCTACTCCTTACTCTCATCCCTACACATAATGATGTAGATAAAGTGTTGATTTTTGTGGAACTTTGCTAGCGGTATGTACTGGTACAATGTGTTCTGGGTCATACGTGGGAATGACTCAATAGCATGCTTCAACTAGTGGTACTAAGCATGGAAGACAGCGTTCGACTGCCACTGCTTCAACATGTCATTTGTATACCACAAGGTAGAGAACCTTTTGGCCAATGGCTCTGATGGCTCAACTTCTGGGAATGTCACTCCTTTAGGCATCTGCCAAGTGACAAATGTGATCATTACCAGTAACCAACTGAAATGAAACTCATATCCTTGATCTTATGCTTCGCGACAATCCTTCTCCAGCTCATTGATGAGGTAACTTTCCCAGTTCATTTGCAATCCTTCTACACACTTCCTTGCGAGGTCTACTATGAATCCAGTGACCTGTGTTGGATGGTTCTTTATGACTATATTTCTAGCTATAAACTGACAAGATAGGTGCATTGTTCCATCCTAGATGGAGGCTACCTTGTAGCCTCGCTTTCCCTTCTCCACATCACCATAATCCTCCTTTATTCATTGTGACAGGGAGTGATCTGAAGTCTTCCATGGGTAGAAATGCTAAGGTTTTGGTCCTTGCATGCTCAGTACTGTGATGAGGTGGATCAACATTGGATCCATAGTGACGCACCTGTTGAGCCATACATATCCTCCGTGATAGCACGACAAGAGGAGTTTAACGCAAGAATTAACCTCCTGATGTCGTCCAAAGTGTGGGAACTTCATTACATTCAAGATTGTGAACTGTACAAACTCCTTTATCCATGGCTAGGAGACTATGCACAACTTCTTCCCAGTCATCTTCATAAATTACCTATGTGGCGCGAGCATCGCGTAGTTCTTCTTGTATCCAAGGTTAAAGTCATTGTTCTTCATAGCTCGAATGTGTCCTAACTGGGGTCCAACTACATGTATCTCCTTCGGGAGGTACGTGGTGATCAACGTGTACTCGAAGTCACGTGGGATATTGTCGCAGTTAACCACGCCAGCCAATGGTGGTATATACTCTAGAAAGACCAATGGGATCTACTTCGTGTTAGCCAGATCGTCGCAGTGCTTGCTTCGCTTCTCAGTAGCGGTCCAACTGAACGTTTTCCAGTCAAGGGGGATGCTTGCAATCCCCCTATCGATGACACATGTATTCCTATAGACACAACTCTCTCATCCATGAGTTCCACACAAATCTCCTCCATAGACTTTTCTAGTGCGCTATGTTCACCTGACATCCACACTTGTAACCAAATAGATCGGGTAGGCGAACATATAGATGAGGTAATCAAATGGATGGCGAGGTCTAGAAATCACAGCACGATATGCAATTGGTTCTTTGTTAGCTCGGATAATCACATGTGGAAAAAAGTGGTCCCGGCGCAGCGTCTGATGGGTTAAATAAGAAAGTGTCATAACGAATTCCTCAAATGGGCAGGAATGCGTTCCTTAATGTGAATCTGTCTGTTATGGCGCAGTCCCAATGGTCCAATGACGGTCTTTTCGTCAATAATTGTGTTTCTATTTGTTTACCCTCGATCAAGTTTTGGAGAAACTTGGTCATGTTTGACCAATTTTGGGACTTTGACAGGCTGGTCGAAGATGGAGCTCCCGGGCTAAGCAGAGATCATGGGGTCTCACCCCATTTTATGGGATTTTTGGGTTTAGGGTTTATGTAACAGGTATGGGATGTCGGCCCATGGGTCTTACCCATGTTTAGGCCCCTTTTGTAATGTATAAATAAGTAGCTAGGTGATGTAAGAAGTAGTTACTAGTCATTGATCGGCTTAGTGCATGGCTAGTTGGCTTTGTGCACGAACGTGTTAAGGCCTGACAGCTAAGTGCAAGTGTTTTGTAAGTGCTTTGTGCACAAACTGTGTAGAGGCTCTGTGCTTGGAACTAACTCAGGGAAGGAGGATCTAATGAGGTGCATGCAAATATCCTGTCCTATGCGGAGTTGAATTTGTGGCTCTGTGCATGTAAGAAGATTGGAAGAAGCTAATAAATAAGAAGAATAAGAGTTGGTGTATGTAGCCCCACACTGGGGTGAGCCACATATATCATGTGTTGTGGTTGCTTTGTGTGGTGTGGTTGATATGTTATTGATGTGATTTATGATTAGTATTGTAATCTTTATGTATGTTAGATTCATCTGATGTAGTAACTTGGTGCCTTATATGTGAATGAATACTAGATCTACTTTGATTCTATGTGTTGAATAATTAGATATATTTAGATGTTCGTGAATACTCTGTTGTTCTGTAATTAGGGATTTTTCCTGCGATGTGAATAAGGCTCAAAGACTAATGAATGTTAATTTCTAAGCGCTCTGATAAGTATTGTGATCACAAATCTGTGTCTCAGCTAGGTTGTAGACACATGAGTCCTACAACCCCCCTGCCTCTACCTCAGGTGAGACTTCATCTGCTTCACATGTGTTTCCGAAAGGGTCGGTAGTTTGAGTTTTTTTGGTGTGTTGTTGAAGCGTTGAACCCTGGGTCTGCCCCTATGCCAACAAATGGTTTTGTTGTCAGGACTTGAAACTGTGATTGTTGGGAACTGAAGAAAAGAGAAAGATTTGTGTGTAGATATGTTGTTGTAGTGTGCAGTATTCTACTTGACTTGTGAAGATCTATGCTAAGAAGGGAATCGGATCTTAAGAAAAGAGGTAAGATCTTAAAGCTTTGAGCTCTAATAAAGGTAAGATAAGTGGAAATTTTTGTTTCGAAAGAATGGATCTAGGTATGTTTGATAGATTTCGCACTAGTCTGAAAACTAGGGCACGGCTAGAAGAAAGAAGATTTGATATGAATAGATTTGACCAAGTTAATGAAATATATGTTATTCCTATGCATAGAAATAATTTTTCGACTAACAAGTGGATACAAGATCCTAGAAATAATTTTTTTCAAGTCCATCGCTATGATCCCAATCCACAGTACAAGAAAGGTTGGGGATAGTTTAAGAGAAAGATGGGATTGACTCTTTGTTATAGTTGTAGAAGACCAAGACATATTTCTAAGGAATGCCCTGGTAGAGGTCCTATTTTCCTTTGTTGTAAAACTACTAGACATGAAGTTTTGTATTTCCCTAGATGATTTCTAAAGTTGAGAAGATGAACATGAAACGAGAAAACCATGAAGAAGGTCAAGAGACTAATAATATACTAGAAAACCAGACAGAATCAAAGGCTATATTATTGCAGATGAAAGAAACATTGAATGATCATAGAGACATCAGTTTACTAGAGATATTAAAAGAGAAGCAATGCATAGAAACAAGAATAGGAGACTTCGACATAGACTGTGTATTGGATGCAGAAACACAGGTGGACATTATGCCAAAAAGTACTTAGGAAATTTTGGGAAAACCTGTTATGATTCCTTCATTGGGAGGAATAGGATTTTTTAAAGGAAATATGATAACCCTATGTGGAAGAATTACTCATGTACCTATGGGTTCTCATGGAACATCGATAGAAGAAGAATTTGAGGTCATTAATTTTGTTGAGAACAACACTCCTTTTGCACTTTTGTTAGGAAGGACTTGGATGGAGAGAGATCAGATCCAAATGAAAAAAGAAGAGGAAGCTATAGAACAGAAAAAGCAAGAACTAAGGGATTTCATGGCTAGGAGAATAGCATGCTTAATAGAAGAACAGGAGGACAAGTCAAAGCAACTAAGGGCTAGAGACTTGGCTGTCGAAGTTGAAAGAAAGCAAGAAGGCTTAAAGAAATTATCCATGTAGAAGAGAAGAGAATATACCCCAGAAACAGTAAGACAAGACATATTGCCTTCGAACCCTGTGAAAGACCCTCAACAATGTGAAGCTACTATGATAAGACAAGAAAGAACAAGAATGGAAAGAGGAATCCAGAGACGCAGATCACAAGGAAGAAATAAAGAAAGCTCAGTAAGAAGAAAGCAAAGCTAGAAAAATTGCAAGAGGTTCCAGAGAGGACTTCACAGACGGAAGGCTTGCAAAACTTGAACCTCGTTGTAATAGAAGAATAGCACAGACTAGCACTTCACCATAGTGAAGAAATATGACCGTTGGAGGTGTCCCGACCATTAGAACAACACTCCAGAACGGATGGAAATGTAGTTATTTTAGGAAATATCGCCATTGAACCATTAGGACCACACCATAACGGATGGAGTCGTATTGATTAAGGAATTCCTGCCCATTGGAGGAATATGTTATGACATTGTCTATTTAGACTGTCACATGTCTCACTTGGGACACTTTTTCAAACTGATATATTCAAGCCCATAGAGAATTGATTGCTACCACACTGTGCATTTGAGACCTCGCCAACCGCTTTGTTTACCTTGAGCATTCATTCACCTATCTGAGATATCTGACCTAGAGAGTGCATGTCGGATGACCTTAATGCAGTAGAGAATTCTATCAAAGAGATCCTAATAGACCTTTTGGTTGAGAAGGTCATGTCAGCAGGAGCACAGGCCTCGTCAACGAGAGGATTGCAAGCATCCCCATCGATCTGGACCATCTCGAACTACAATAGAGAAAAGAAGTAAGAACTATGACGACCTAGCGAATGCAAAGCTCATCCTGTCAATCTTACCTAACTATATCCCTCCTCTAGCTAGCGTGGTTAGTCGTGAAAGAATCCCAAGATATTCCGACTATACACTGATCACTACGTACCTCCTGAAGGGGATACACGCAGTTGGACTACAGTTGGGATAGATTATGATGCTCAAGATCAGTGATTTCAACTTAGGAGACCGCAATAATTATGGAATGCTCACACCACATAAGTACTTAACAAAGACAATGGGGAAGAAGTCTAAGATAGTCCCCCAGTCGTGGACCATGGACATCGCAAGATCAACAATCCTTAATGTGATGAAGATACCACACTTCGACAGACATCAAGAGGTTAGCGCATGTGTTAAACTCCTCCTGTCATGCTTCCATGGAGGGTACCTGTGGTTGGATAGGTGCATAATTTTAGATCTGGGTTTGATCCACCGGATCACTGGATTGAGCATGCAGGAACTAGACCCTTACGATTTTTACCCAGGGAAGGCTGTAAATCGCACCCTAGTGTAGAGAATAAAGGACACCTATGGAGATGTGGAGAAAAGGAAGCGGCGCTACAAGGTAGCCTCCATACAAAATGGCACAGTGCACCTAGATTGTTAGTTGATATCTGGAAATCTCGTTAGGAAGAATAGACCAACGCAGGTCATGAGGTTCGTTATCAACCTCACAAGAAAGTGCATCGAAGGGATGCAGATGAACTGGGTGAGCTACCTTGTCAACCAGTTGGAGCAAGATTGTCATGAAGTGCAATACCAGGGCTACAATTTTCACTTCAAATGGTTGTTGATTCTCGTTGCCTTTGTCTCTTGGGAGATACCGGAAGGAGAAACCTTCCCTGAAGTTGAGTCGTCTAAACCACTTGCCGCGAGGTTCACCACCTTGTGGTACTTGAGTGATATGGAGAAGAAATGGCAGTCAAACATTGTCTTCCACACTTACTATCTAAAGATCACACAAGCCATTGAGTCATTCCCCCGAATAACTCTGAATACACTCCATTGATTCAGGCCAATAGAGAAGTTCCACACAGACAGGCACTTCATTTACATCACTATGCATAGGGATGAAACCAAGGAGTAGTTGCAGTCATACTATAAATTAACTGATGAATACATGGAGGCGATAACTAAGGCGTGGACGGTTGAATTCCTTGTACCATTCGAGTATATGGAGCTCTCCAACCCAGATATCATCGGAATTCATGTGGTCACCCGAGAATAATATGATGGACCCAGCAACAGCAAGAAGAAAAATAAGGAAGAGGTGCAGGAAATAAACAACACCTCGGAGGAAACTGTGTCAGAGTCACCTGGAGGAGGAGGAGATGACGAAGTAGACCAAAAAGAGGATGAAGGGGGAGAAGACAAGCAGGAATAGGGTGAAGTGACACTACCTAAATATCCCCTTACAGAGTCCAAGATGTCAAAGAAAAGAAATTTTTCTCCAAATAAACCCTCATCGTGGAAGAATTTACGAGCCAATAAACCTCAATTACAGACTGTGCTTATGGTGGATGATATCAACCTTATCATCGCAGCTCTATCAGATACTTTAGAGGACATTTTTTTGAAAAACGAAGCCAAACAGGAGACAATGTATGATCGATTGAGGCAGAGCTCAATGGGGTACAGCAGGCTCTCTATTCGAGCCACGCAGTGTCTACTGCGTCGTTGTCATCAAGGGGTATAGAAGTAGGAGATGAGCCTTCCCAACTACACATATTAGTAGATGTGATAGAGGCTCACCTTTGTCGAGTATAGGAGGAAAATGAATAGGCCACAGAGGCCTTGAAGCAAGGAAAGGAGGAAGCCCTAGAGAAAATTTGGGTTGTGAAGCAAGAGAAATACGACCTCCGAGGGAAGTTTGAAGAGGACAGAGAGTAGATCCAGAGAGATAAAGATCAGTTGCTCGCGGAATATATTAGAGTTAGAGAAGCAGTCACTTGAGCACTTCGATCCATGCCAAGATTGGCACAAAAGGAAGAAGAGACAACTAAGAGCCAAGTGGGGAAGCTCATTGAAGCCATCCAGCAGCTTCAAGCAAGAGTAGCAGAACTGGAATTGCAAGCAGTGTCGAGCACTCAGCAGGAAGTGCAGGATCAGAGGGAAGAAACTGCTCAGAGCACATTCAAAATAATCAAGGAATTTGTGTTAGAATGCAAGCAACTCAATAACTGAAGTGCACAGACATATGAGCGCCTTTCAGAGGACCTAGAACTAAGAACATTAGAAGCACAGCATAAGGAGGAAAAGCATCAAGCATCGATAGTGCAAGTGCATTTGAAACTACTTTTAGTAGTTAAGAAGATGAAAAGGTCACAGGAATAGCGCACAGTTCAGCAGCAGGTCCATTCAATCCAGAGTAGAGTCTTGGAAGTGACCCAGAGACTTCATCCAGTATAGGAAAAATCCTACACACTTTTCGAGTAGATAGAGGGATAAGGTGCATAGCTGGAACAAGTGGTTATCACAATGGAATAGAACTTGGAAGGACCAGTCACCAAGACATTCATTCAGGAGTTCTCCAAGCAGGAGGATCTAGCTAAGCAGCAAGTCGAGGCAGATCAATCCAAGCTCAAGGCCTTCGAAGTAGAATTTCCCAGATCAGAGTGACTTAGGATGAGTCACAAGTGAGTGTTGGGGGCATGTTGGCCCTTGACCAAGTTTTGGAGAACCTTGGTCATGTTTGACCACTTTTTGGACTTCGACGGGCTGGTCGAAGACAGAGCACCCAGGATAAGCAGAGATCATGGGATCTCTCCCCCTTTTACAGTATTTTTGGGTTTAGGGTTTATGTAACGGATATGGGATGTCATCCCATGGGTCTTACCCATGTTTATGCCCCTTTTGAAATGTATAAATAAGTAGCTAGGCGATGTAAGAAGTAGTTACTAGTCATTGATCAACTTAGTGCATGGTTATTTGGCTTTGTGCACGAATGTGTTAAGGCTTGCATAGCTAAGTGCAAGTTTTTTGTAAGTTCTTTGTGCACATATTGTGTAGAGGCCATGGGCTTAGACCTAACTCAAGGAAGAAGGATCTGGCGAGGTGCACGCAGATCTCTTGTCCTATGTGAATTTGGCTTTGTGGCTCTATGCATGTAATAAGATTGGAAGAAGCTAATAAAGAAGAAGAAGAAGAGTTGGTGGACATAGCCCCACATTGGGGTGAACCACGTATATCCTGTGTTGTGGTTGATTTGTGTGGTGTGGTTGATATGTTATTGATGTGATTCATTCTTAGTTTTGTAATCTTTATGTATGTTAGATTCATCTGATGTAGTATCTTGGTGCATTATATGTGAATGAATACTAGATCTACTTTGATGTTATGTGTTGAATGATTAGATATATTTAGATCTTGATGAATATTGCATTGTTCTATAATTAGGGTTTTTTCCTGTGATGTGAATAAGGGTCAAAGACTAATGAATGTTAATTGCTAAGTTCTATGTTAAGTATTGTGATCATAGATCTATTTCCCAGATAGGTTGTAGACACTTGAGTCCTACAACCCCCCCTGACTCTACCTCGGGTGAGACTTCATCTACTTCACAGGTGTTGCCAAAAGGGTCAGTAGTTAGTGTTTTTTTGGTGCATTGTTGAAGCATTGAACCCTGGGTCTGCCCCTGTGCCAACACTATCCATTCTAGAGTGTTATTCTAATGGTCGGGGTGCCTCCAATGTTCATATAGCTTCGTCGTGGCGAAGTCCCAATCTGTGTGCTTCTTCTATTCCAGTGAGGTTGAAGTTCTGTAGATATACCTCCTGCAAAGTCTTCCTTCTATTTTTTGTAGCTTCCTTTATCTTAGCTTTCTTCCTATTGAGCTTCCTGGCCTTCTCTCCAGTGATCTAAGATTCTCTAATAATTTCTAGAATCTTCTTCCCATTTGTATTCTTATTCTCTCCTGGTGAAAGAACTTTGCATTGTTGATGCGCTCTTATAGATTTTGCGGTTAATGTCGCTTATCTTACTATTTCTATTGTGGTTATACTTATTTCTTGCATGGACAAGTTCCTTAAGCCTTCATGTGTTCTTTCAACTTCGACAGCTAATTATCTGGTCCTCTATTGCTTCGACTTATCCTCTTGTTATTTTATTAGTCACTCTATTTTTCTGACTATGAAATCCCTTAGTTCTTTATTTTTTTGTTATGTAGATTCCTCCTCTGCTTTCCTTCTGATTTGATCATGATTTGATCCTTCTCAATTCAAGTCTTTCCTAATAAAAGTGGAAAAGGGGTGTTGATCTCAACAAACCTAATAACTTCAAAGTCCTCTTCTTTCGATGTTCCATTAGAAATCATAGGTATATTATTTATTCTTCCACATAAGGTTATCATATTTCCTCTAAACAAGCCTATCCTTCCCAATGAAGGTATCATAGCAGGATTTCCCAAAAATTTCCAAGTGCTTTCTAGCATAATATTCACATGTGTTTCTTCATCCATTACACAGTCTATGTCAAAGTCTTCTATTCTTGTGACTATCCGATGTTTTTCTTTCAATATCTCTGACAAACTAACATTCTTGTGGTCATCCATTGCTTCTTTTAGTTGTACTAACATAGCCTGAGCTTTCCCTGATTCTTTCTCTTTCTAGTTCTCTAACATATCCTTAGTTTCTTGACCTCATTCATAGTTTTCTTGTCTCATGTTCATCTTTTCAACTTTAGTAATCATTCTTGGACAATCCTCAACCTCATGACCAATATATTTACAACAAAGACAAATAGGACATGTACCAAGGCATTCCTTAGCAATACGTCTCGATCTTCTACAATTATAACATAGTGTTATTCCTCTCTTTATTTCAAATGAGCCCCAGCCTTTTCTGTACTGCGCACTGGGATCATAGTGCTATATCTGCAATCTGCAAAAAACAATTCTAGGTTCCTGCATCCAGTTATTAGTCCAAAAATTCTTTCTATGCATAGGAATAACATATTTTTCTCTATTTTATCACATTTATTCATATCAACTCTTTCTTATAACTATGCCCTAACATTCAGGCTAGGAAAAAATCTATCAAACGTACCTAGATTCATACTTTCAAAGAAAAAAATTCCACTTATCTTACCTTTACCAGAGAGAAAGATTTAAGATCTTACCTCTTTTCTTCAGATATGGTTTCTTTCTTAGCACAGAGCTTTGCAAGTCAAGTAGAATATTGTGCACTACAACAACAGATCTATGCACAGATATTTTCTTTTCTTCAATTCCCAGCAATCACAGTTTCAGGTCCTGGTTCCTCAACCATTTTTTGGTACAGGGGCAGACCCAGGGTTCAACGCTTCAACAGTGCACCAACAAAATCCTAACTATCGTCCCTTTCAGCAACACCTGTGAAGCAGATGAAGTCTCACCTGAGGTAGAGGCAGGGGAGGTTGCAGGACTTAGGTGTCTACAATCAGGCTGGGACATAGATCTGTGGTTACAAAACTTAATACAGCACTTAGCCAATAATATGCATTAGATTATGAGTCTCATTCACCTCGTTGGGTAAACCCTTGTTACAAAATAGCACAGTAATAATAAATATCAAGCACTTTCAATCACTTAGCACATAGCATTAGCTCTGATCTAGCATTCATTCGTCTTTAAGCACTAAGGAGCAACCTCAGATGCATTCATCATACACTATAACAACAACACTAAGAAAATACACATCATGAATCATAAATCTCACCACACAAATCATATCAATACACAGGATATACATGGTTCACCCCAGTGTGGGGATACATCCACCAACTTCTTCTTCTTCTTTATTAATCCTTAATCTTCTTACATTCATCTACTCCTATGCACAAAGCCACAGAGCCAAATCCATCGAGGACAGGAGATCTAAGTGCAACCCACCAGATCCTCCTTCCCAAAATCAGGTCAAGGCATAGAGCCAACTCCGTAGTAGCACAGAGCCTTACTAACATATCATGCACATAGCCAATCAGCCAATTTTCTTAAATTGCGTTCACTAAGCTTCTACTACTTTCTACATTACGTTCCTTCCTATATATATTTTTACAAAAAGGCCTAAACATGGGTAAACCCATGGGCTGACATCCCATAACCCGTTACATAAATCCTAAAATACTTTGTTGGGTCCACAAGCCCGCAAAACAAGCGAGATCTCATGATCTTGGCTCTGCATGGGAGCTCCATCTTTGACCATCTTGTCAAAGTCCCAGCAGTAGTTAAACACGACCAATATTTCCTAAAAACTTGGTCAAGGGCCAACAGGCCCCCAACACTCACCTGTGACTCGTCCCGAGACTCAGATCTGGGAAACATTGCTTCGACTTGATTCTTCGCTAGAGCCTCCTACTCAATGAACTCTTGTATCACTTTCTCTATAACAGGACCTTCCAGGCATTGTTCCACTATCACAACCACTTGGTCTAGATGCAAACCTTGTCCTTCAATCTCTTCAAAAATCGTGTAGGCTTCATCCTGCACAGGTTGTAGCCTCTATGTAACTTCCATGACTCTTCCCTGGATGGCAGTAATCTAATGTTAGAATGCGCATTGTTCTTGTGATATCTTCATCCTCTCAAATGTAGTAAGTAGCTTCATCTCTGCTTGAACTGTCAAGGCCTGCTGCTGCACCTCCTAGAGTTGTGCTTCCATTTTCCTCAGCTTCGGATCTTCTGTGAGGCATTCATAGATCTACGCACTTCAGTCTCTCAGTTGCTTACACTCTAAGGAAAGTGCCTTGACTCTTTCTACTGAATTCTTGGCAGCTTCCTCCCTTTTATCACACACTTCTTATGGATTGCTCGGCACTACTTGGATTTATAACTCTGTTACTTTCGCTTGAAGCTATTGAATGGCCGCAGCAAGCTTCCCCACTTGATTCTCCATTTCCTCTTCTTCCTTCTGTGTCAAGCGCGACATAGAGAGAAGTAATTTGGTCACTGTATCTTTGACCACAGTCTTCTCTGTGAGAATTTGGTCTTTTTCTTCCTGTATCTTCGCATTTCTCTGCTTGAACTTCGCTCGAATTTCATCTTTCTCCTTCTACGCAACTCGAAGTTTCTCTAAGACCTCCTCCTTTTCTTACTTCAAGGCCTCTATAGCTTGTTCCTTTTCTTCTTGGACTCGCTGAAGTCGAGCCTCTGTTGCATCTGCTATTCTTCATAATTGGGTGGGCTCATCCCCCAATTTTGCAATTTTCGATAAAGAAGGAGCAATAGGTACTTTGTGGCTCGAATGGATGGCTTGTTGTATCTCTTTCAGCTCCTTCTCTATTCTTTCATACATCGTCTCTTGCTTCACTCCATTTCTCTGCAAGATATCCTCTTAAGTGTCTTCCATGGTTATGATGATGAGATCGACATCATCCACTGTGAGCACATTCTTCGACTGAGGCTTATTGGTGCGGCTCTTATTTCTTATCGAAGGTTTCTCTAGAGAAGCCTCCCTTTTCTGTGATGTTTCGGCCTCGGTAGGGGGATCCTTTGGTGGTGTATCTCTACCTTCTTCTTGCATTTCTACATCATCCCCTCCTCCTTGACCATTACCTTGGTCTTCTTCTCCTCCTCCTCCTCCTCCTGGTGAGTCAGTTCCATCTTCCTCAAAGGTTTTTTTGTCTTCGTCGATATATATGCTCTCGACTTCTATATTTTTCTTCTTTTTCTTCACGCTGCTCTGTCCAACGTGCTCGACACGAGTGACCAGGGGGCTTCCAATGATGTCCGCATCAGAGAGCTCTACATATTCAACTGGTACAAGGAATTATGTTGGTCATTCTTTGGTGATCTCTTCCATGCCTTCGTCGGTCATCTTATAGTAGGAATGTAGCTCCTGCTTACTCTCATCCCTGCGCGCAGTTGTGTAGATAAAGTGTCAATCTGCATGGAACATTTCTAGCGGTCTGTATTGGTGCAATGTGTTTGGGGTCATATGTGGGAATGACTCAATAGAATGCTTTAGTTTATGGTAGTAAGCATGGAATATAGTGTTCGACTGCCACTACTTCAACATGTCATTCGTATACAATAAGGTAGAGAACCTCACGGCCAATGGCTCTGATGGCTCAACTTCTGGGAATTTCTCTCCTTCCGAAATCTTCCAAGTGACAAATGCGATCAGTACCCATAACCAACTGAAATAAAACTCATATCCCTAATCTTGTGCTTCACAGCAGTCCTTCTCCATCTCATTGATGAGGTAACTCACCCAGTTCATTTGCATTCCTTCTACACACTTCCCTGTGAGGTCTACTATGAATCCAGTGACCTATGTCGGATGGTTCTTTCTAAGGAGCTTGTCATCTATAAGATGAAAAGATAGGCACACCACGCCATCCTAGATGGAGGCTACCTTGTATCTGTTACACAT
Organism: Picea engelmannii; assembly: GCA_009831015.1. NCBI lineage: Eukaryota > Viridiplantae > Streptophyta > Pinopsida > Pinales > Pinaceae > Picea > Picea engelmannii. The sequence goes on from ML791843.1 coordinate 359,606, forward strand.
CAAAATTACTCACTTCAATAGTGTCGCAAGTGTCGTCATTACCAATGTTGTAAGTGTCACATATTGACCACAAGTGTTGCAAGTGTCACAAACATCATACTGCCATATTGCCTATGTCATGCCTCTAACGACATCATAAAGACACTTAAGACACCTCAAAGGCTAGTTTGGAAGAAGAGAAATCACTTGACAGGGATTACAAACCTTTTTCCACTGAAAGAACCACTAAAAAATGGATTTTGGAGAGGAGTGCTCCCCTACCAACTGTCAGGGAGTGTTGGCACTCCTTGAGCCTCTTTGGGGCAGTGTTTGAGTGCCCTGTGCACCCTTTTGGGGGAGCGCTACCCTTTTCTGAGAAATTTTTGGGTTTGTTGAGACAAATCAGGGAAGAACCCCTCAATTCTTGAAGGTGGTTGGATTCGAATAGATGGTCAAGGCATGATCTTAGGGAATATCCTCAACTTATCCCAAATATCTCTCAAGTGGTTGTGCCTCTCCAAGGTTATATAAGGAGGCCTCCTCATGGTGAAAGGAGGAGGGATATTGAGAATTACATAAAACTTATGATCACATCAGTGAGATTTCATCAAAGCAATCAGTGGAGATTACTTGAGAAAAGGGGTTGGACAAGGAGAACTGGAAGAAGCTGTTGCACCTTCATTCAAAGGATTGTAAGTACTTTTACTTGTTCTCATTAATAATCAATGCTTGGCCTGTTTCTTTCAAACTTATGCTTGTTCCATATGAGTTTGTTTGCAATAGATGGATCTATATTTGAGCTTATCTCAGTAGAGTAGGAAGTCCATTGTATCTTTGTTTGTACTAAGGGACCTATCAGGGACCACAGGATCGAAGCTCAGCTGGGACTTTTCAAGGACAAACATCGATAATAAGGTACATATATTTCTCCTTCTCTTTCATTGATTAACTTGATTAGATCTAAAAGGAAGTCAGTGTCCATGCTAAGCACTTTTATGTCTTGGCCTTAGGAGTCTAGAGACCAAGAGGGAATCCACTTGTCCACAAGGGGATTCACCTACAACAAAAATTGGTGACGCCACTGGGGAGGAGCTCTGATTTTTGTTTCCATTCATAGATATTGTTTTGTCCCTTTTCCCACTCACTTGTTATCATAGCACCAACGCTCCCCTTCCCTTGTTATCAGAGCGCCAACCTGGTGGTCTTACACAGAGTGTTGGAGCACTCTGGTACCCCTTACACCAGAGCGCTACCCCATTTTCAATGAAAAATCCTCTAGGGTTTTTAGTTTCTGAGTTCAGTTTTTGCCTTTTGCATTTGCTCAGACTCTCATACTCTCGGTCCATATTTGTCATTGGATTTCAACACCTTATTTTTGAGAATTCATCCTCTTTTGTTTGGGATTTTGACATTTTATTTCCTTGCCTTGAAGTCACTCTTTGTCTTTGTTGACCTAGAGTTAACTTGTTTTTTTCTTCTCCTTTATCTGACTAACTGGAAGCTTTTGTGAGGAAATACAAAGGTCTGTGAACCTTTTCATTTGATCTTTGAGGTCAATTTTCCATCTTTTCTCTTTTTTTGAGGTTTTTTGGTTCTTATTTGCAAATTTGGTTACCTTTGTCTTTCTTGTTTATTCATAATGAGAGTGTATTTTTTGTTTGTGTGAGGTTTGCTTCTAATTTTTTAATCCTGAAGTCTGATTGACATTAGAAGTGTTACATCTGATTATCATTCACATATAAGCAAAAGGACATGTTTTAGTGATTGTGTTGGCACAAGGGTAGACCCAGGGTTCAACGCTCAAGAGCGTACCAACAAAACCCTAACTATCGGCCCTTTCAACAACACCTGCAAAGTAGATGAAGTCTCACCTGAGGTAGAGGCAGGGGTGGTTGTAGGACTCAGATGTATGCAACCTTATCTAGGACATCGATCTGTGACTATATATTTTACAGGGCACTTAGCATAGATCATTCATCAATATTTAACCCTTATTATACTTCACAGACAGCACAGAGCTTTGTAGTGAATACTCAAATTAAATATGATTCAGCACTTAGCCACAGAAATATAGATTAGATTCAATAGATCAAGCACTAAGTGATTTATATATTAGATATAACATTCATTTGTATCTTATAAGCACAAATCATAACTAGATCTATCCAAACACATCAAGGCATTTAGCATCAGATCGAAGCACATAGCACAACACGCAAATTTATCGTGGTTCACTGCCACCCTGGGGCTACATCCACAAATTATTCTTCTTTATTATCTCATTCAAGCAGTTATAGCACATATCTCCAATAATCCTTACTTCACACAAGACAGAAGATCTGCGTAGCTCGCTAGATCCTTCTTCCTTGCACTTCAGCACTAAACTACAACAACTTGCACAGAGCTCTGCAAGCTTCTTACAATCATGAACAGAGCACTTACAATATGCAGCAGATAACATAGATCCAGTTACTAGCACTAAGAAATCAACTATACATCACATAGATGTACTACTCATCATGTCCTCCTATTTCCTAAGTATCTATTTATAGATTAAAAATATGGGCCTAAGCGTGGGTACACCCACAAGCCGACATCCCTTTCCTATTACATTAACCCAAAACCCTAAAAGGTCCCAAAAGTGGGCAACGATCCCATGATCTTTGATTCACCTAGCGCTCCCTCTTTGACAGGCTATCGAAGTCCAAAATGGTCAAATATGACCAAGTGTTCCTCAAAACTCATGTTAGCGATATTTCTGGTAAGGGGGGTAAAATGCGAAGGAATGGGTAAAAAACCCACTTGTCCTAAGTTCGGGATGAAAATGTGTCCGTGTTTAAATGAAAATCGAATCTGGATGACAAGGATAAGAGCACCCAGATAAACGGCGCACAGGAAGTCCATAAACCATATGTCTTTCTGTGTTTAAATCAACGTGGGGCCCCCTTTCTTGTCATGTCATCTTTCCATCTGTTCTCCACCTAACCGTGCAGTGAGGTTCGCTCCCATTAGGCCCTTCCTCATCCTCTAACATCTGTCCATCTCCCATCTTCTGGTCTGTGTGGCCCCTTTCCCATCTCATCATCCATTCACCGCCTGCCATGTGTCCTTCTCTTTTCAGCGTCAGCCTCCTACTAAAAGTGTGCCCATTATATCTCATCTCCTTCCCCCTCCACTTATTGCCTTCCACCATGTGTCTTCCCCTATCGCCCCTCTCACACCTCGTCACTTCTTTTCACACCCTCATAGTTTTGGTGCCACCACTCCCATCATGCACCCCATCCTTCACACTGGCCTCCACGCCTATTTATCAGGTCGTTCAGCTAATCCAGGTGGCAGTGTTGAGGGTCTTCCACGTCCCAAAGGTGTCGAGTTGGTCGGGCCATCCTCAATCCCAATGAAGCATTTATTAAGGTAGTTGGTGGTGGTTAGACATCGCCTCCGCCATAATGGGAAAGTCCGGCAACGAATTAAAGGCACGTCGGTTCACCCACGGAACTATCAGGAATTCGATTGCGTCTACCATAAGTTGCACGATCATTCAGAGACGGTAGCTGCAGATTGTCAGAAGCCATGCAGATGCAATGTGTTTAATGCAGCATCTCGATTTTGTTGTTGATTGTTGTTTTGAGTATATGTAGGTGTTTTCTCCATTTTTGTATCTATTGATGGGTGAGCAGAGCTCCCGGTTGTAAAGTTTTAATGAAGCACTAATACTCTGGTCATGTATGAACTTTTGAGACTTCTTGTCTTATGAATGCCAGTTTCTTTCACGTCTCTATTTACACTGTGTTAGAACAGCCCGGAATTGGAGGATCCAGTCGGGTTGTAGCTGTTATAGGATGATGTAGGTTGGATCACTGTAGCAGTTACGTTGTTTCTAATCAGTTCCCGTGATTTTCCCGACACTGAGTGACTTGGAATTGGAGGATCGAGTCAAGTCCCCTTTTCAGTTTCTTGAGACCCTGAACCAAGAGGATCTTGCATTCAGAGTCTTTCTTCTGCAAACCGTTGAAAGCATGTTGCCAAAAGTTGTTTGTTCACCTTTCTTACCAAGTCTTCCACCTGCTCATCTTTTAATTAACCCATTGGCTGAAGTTAGATCAAGACCTCCTTTGTCCCATACATGCTAGACCCAGTCCCTGAGTTAGAATGATATCTCCTCTAGTATTTACCTCCATTTGATCATCCCTTTAAAACTATCGTGACATAAAACTGATGGGTGTCAGGCTCTGCTCCTGCAAGCAATCTAGGAGTGACTTCCGACGCTAACATTTTTGGCATCGTTGTCGGGGATGAAGTTGAATATTTTCCCCGGGATTGAATGACAACGATTAACTGATTCTGAAGGTGCATCCGATATCAGAGTTATCAAGATTTCTATTGTGCACCTGGCGACTCCATTGTGACAACTCCACTACGAAGAACCCATTGGGTTAGTTGTGGCTTCCAGCGGTAGACACATGCGGTCCCATCCACAGCTGCCTCTGGCTATGCCCGAAGAAAATCCGGAGGTGATTATCAGAAAAGGGAAGCCCCCTCAAGGAGAAAGCTTCACCACTGAATCAGGTATTTCCCCACCTCCTTATGTAAAAACTCCATTTTCTTATTCTCAGCTTCCTAGTCATCCTTTCTCTGAGGTTTCCCGTTTTCTGAATTTCGGGAGTGTTCCTGTTGAGTTTTCTCCTCCTGATCTGGTATCAGAAAGAGAGATACTTGTCACTCCCCCCTCCCTAGAGGTTGTGCCTCAGTAAAGACCTCAGGCCTCAGAAGGTTTCACCACCCCTCATTTTATTGCTACTACTGCACAGAGAGAAGCATCTGCACATTCAGGTCCCTTGGCTCTCTCTCTGTTTTCTCCGTTGTCTCCTTCAAGGATCTCTTTTCCGACATCTCTCGTTCACACTCCTTATCCTCCTAGTTCTCCTCCACCTAATATTCCTATGGCTCGTGCTAATCCCCCTCTGAATAGAATGGACGCCATAGTCGCTGCTAGATATGCTCCCTTAATCCTACCCCATTCCATGAACCCTCTCCCTGCAGGAGACTACTTGAAATACATGCCCAAGTTCACTGGAGAAGGGGACATAACTGCAAAAGAGCATCTGGCTTCTTTCTACAGTTATGCAGACAATCTAAACATTGAAAATGAAGATGTCTTGATGAGAGTCTTTGTCCAGAGCCTGGATGGCGAGGTGAGGAAATGGTTTAGAGGATTGCCCCCCAGATCTATGGCTGGAATTGAAGCCCTGGATAGTGTTTTCCTGAGGCAGTAGGGAGATAGGAAGGATTTCATGTATTACATGATAGAGTTTGGGCCTTTGAAGAAAATGGAAGGAGATTTTGTTTCTGACTTCTCCAAAAGATTCAACAAGATGTATAATAAGATTCCTGCAGAGATAAAGCCCTCAGAAGCCTCTGCCCAAATTTCCTATGGTGCTGCATTTGACCCTAATTTTTGCCTTTTATTGAGAGAAAGAAAAGCCACCTCCTTAGCTCAAATGCAAGATGCGGCCATAGAAGTGGAATCCAACATATTAGCAGCTAACAGACTGAGGGACAAGGTAGACACAGATAGAAGAAATGGAAAGTCCGAAGCCTCAACTTCTAGCTCATCATTGCCTCACACTCAAGTGGATGAACTGACCCAGATGATGAAGTTTTTGTCTGAAGAGATGGAGAGACTGAAGGTGGAAAGGAAGAAAATGAACAAGGGCCCTCAAAGCACTGAAATCAAAGGGGGTTTTAGGAGGCCAAACAATATCGCTCCCCTGACTATGCCCAAAGAAAGGGGAAGAGACAGAGAAGACCAAAGGATTCAGGCCCCCTTACAGAACAATTTTGTGGCCGAAGATGAAGAAGGGGAAACAAATGATCTTGAGCCTAAGATCCATTGCTTCAGAGAGACTCCCCATTTTCCTCATCTGACTCAATCGGCATATGAGGAGTCTCTCATGAACAGTCAGCTAAATGAATTGAGCAAAGGAGACAAGGCTAGCGGCAGCCGAGGCAGGTACAACCTGAGGTCTGACAAAAAGACAGCAGCACCTGATATTCCTGAGCAGTCCACTAGAACAGAGAAACCTGCTAATGAAGTAGCAGACGGTCACAGAGGTAAGAAGGCCCAACCCCTCTCTCCCATTGTCCACAATCATGTTCCTGAAATAAGAGAAATTCCAAAGCTTACATCTTCTTTTAATTTCGAGCATGAGATTCAAAAGATCAGGATCCCTGTACCCCTCACCGAGCTAATTAAACATGGAGAATTTAAAAAATGCTTCTCTGAGATTTTATAGTCTGAAGCCTCATGTCTTCCTACAGACTCCATAAACCTCCAAGATGAAAAGCCAACAGTTGTCCTAGGTCCCATGGTAGAATATAGAGATGATTCATCCCCTCCCTTCTACACATCCCTAAACATACATGATAAAGTGTTGCACAACTGCTTGATGGATTCAGGGGCTTCTCATAACCTCATTCCCAAAACCGTCATGGAAGAACTGGGGCTAGAAGTCACCTGAGCCTATAATGACCTCTATTCTTTTGACTCCAGGAGAGTTCAGTGTCTTGGAGTTATTAAAGACCTGGTTGTGACCTTGTTTCAACTGCCCATGAAAAGTGTGGTCATGGATATTGTAGTGGTCGATGTTCCCCCCAAGTTTGGTATGTTTCTATCAAGATCTTGGATAAAGAGACCAGCGGGAACCTTGCATATGGACCTCATGTATGCCACTATCCCAGTGTTCGGAGGAGATCATAGAAGACTATACAGGAAAGCCCAACTGGCCTACATAATCAGTGACGAAGCCAACCCTACCAATCATCCCATCTTTTCCTTGGACACTGATTTAGGCTCCAGTGTACTACAGCTTACCCATGCCCCCGAGCCTCCTCTGAAACTCAGAAAGCAGCCCACTGCTTCCCATGAATTTCCTCCCTCCGTCACCCCAATTTGGAAAATGTTTTTTGATGGAGCCTGTTCCTGAGAAGGCGCTGGAGCTGGAGTGGTTTTTGTGTCACCTGCTCAGGAGACCATATCCCTGTCATATAAGCTGGAATTCGAAACCACTAACAATGTGGTAGAGTATGAAGCTCTTATCCTAGGATTAAGAGCCGCAAGGGAAATGGGAATTCAAGAGGTAGCAGTGTTCGGAGATGCCGAATTGGTAGTCCAGCAGATCAGAAGCACTTATCAGGCCAAGCATCCTCGACTCAGGAGTTACAGAAATGAGGTATGGGACCTTATTGACAGTTTCTTCTCAGTGTTTAACATTTCCTTCATCCCAAGAGAGGAGAACAGGGTGGCAGATTCCTTGGCTACATCAGCGAGCAATTTCAAAGTACCCTTGCCGCCCAAACTAAGGTATGATGTGGAAGTAAAATATAGTCCCTCCATACCTGACAACGTCAAACATTGGAAGGTGTTTGAGGATGATCTCGAGATCAAAAAGTTCTTGGAGACTATTGAATAATTTTCAGAGATGCATATCAACCAACATTCCACCTCTGAGGAAAGGTTTGATGGGGGCGAGTTGCTGAGTAAAATAGCAGAGCGTGACATTATTCAGTTGCCTAGAAATCACATCCCGAGGGGACTGGTCCCATTAGAGAGATTGTTCGATGGGAACGACGTGGCAGTAAAGGGGAGAGTTTCAGGTGATGATGTTGACACAGTGTTCGCAGCCAACCCAATTTTTTTTCGATTACTCTCAAAAGCTGCCTACACCCCTTGCGGTATCATGACAAATCATTGTCGCATTGTGTTAATGGACATGTGTCTCGTTTTTGCAACCATTACAATTCAATTTCGACTCAGTTTTCACAATTGCAAATGTGAAAACACCTATTTCGTTGATTATACTGTCGTCGTCTTTTAATTTGTTGGTTGATACTTGATCACTGGTTTATCATATGATTGACTAAGGTTTTATCGGACTTATGTTCTTGATCATTATCTTACCTTGATTGCGCATTTGGATATATTCCACTATTAAACCTTTGGGCATGAAAGTTATTGATCTTATGTGTGAAAATTATGACGTATTTNNNNATATTGTTTTATCCTTGTTATGGTTTTCATTTGATTATCATATGAAAAATTGTATTGTGTGGCTCTAAGGCTTTGGAATATAAACGCATGTGGTATACACCAAATATATTGGCAAGTTTGTAAAGGTATGATAACAATGGTTTTGAAGACGCATAAGTTAATCTTATTCGATTTTGGAAAATCGATTCTTGGCATATTATGCTTGCAAAGCAGATTGCACAGTGATTGATAGAACCCCGAGCTATCAGTTAACACTAAACCCTGTGATTAAGCGGATGATCAAACGGTGGAATTGGCATGATTAAACTCGTAATTAATGCAGGTAATGTGTTGAACTTAACACTTGGCGCTTGGATGTCATATGATGTG
>ML791843.1:383495-396618 GCA_009831015.1 Picea engelmannii
AGATTAGATTATTTAATTGCAGTTAGTTTCCTTTCTGTTTTACAAAATATAAAAAGACAAAAATAGATTCTTGGCTGTCTTAGGGCAGCGAACACATGATTTTTGCAGGTTTTAATCAAATCTGTAATCTGTCCATATTGTATTTTTGTGAATAAAGAATGATTGCAGCTGACAATTAAGTAGTTGATTTGAGTTATTATGATCATAGTTAGTAGTTTGTATTTAGTAGTTTAGTATAGTTTAGTTAAGTTTGTTTTTATTAGTTTCTAGTTTCCTCTAATTTATTTTGATTTCTTTTATTTTTGTTAGTTAGTTTATTGTAGTTTGTTTTATTAGTTTCTAGTTTCCTTAGTTTAGATCATTTAGCTCAGATCACTCTCTCTTTGGTTTCCTTATGAGACCTTAGGGCGGCCAACGGATCCGTTAAACTCGTCAGGGTGGTCCATACCAAACGGCTTGGGTTATTTAGACAACCCCGGACCGGTTCCACTCTCCCAGTTGACGGACGGTCATTTTCGCCCGTTAACACACAGCTGAGTGCAACATTGGCACACCAGAGGAGCCTATGTTTTTCAAGCTGTCAAGGAGTTTGACCAAGGAGCAGAGGGTTGAATATACCGAGCTGCTGAGAGAGTTCACTGATGTGTTTTCATGGACCTACGAAGACCTCAAGACGTATGACACATCAGTCATTGAGCACAAGATCCCACTGAAATAAGAGGCTAAGCCATTCAAGTAGAAGTTGAGGCAGATAAATCCCATGTTGCTACCTGTCATGGAGAAAGAAGTGAAGAGACTGCTAGATGCCCAAATCATTGTCCCCTTGAGATATTCCGATTGGGTGGCCAATTTGGTCCCAGTAAGGAAGAAAAGTGGGGAAATCATACTCTGTGTTGATTTCAGGAACCTGAACCTGAGCTCAAGGAAAGACAATTATCCCCTGCCCAACATGGAGCACATATTGCAGAAGGTCACTGGTGCATCTAGAATATCCATGATTGATGGCTTCTCTGGTTACAATCAGATAGCAGTCATGCCTGAGGACAGGGAAAAAATAGCCTTCACCACTCCTTGGGGAACATTCATGTATGCAAAAATGCCTTTCGGACTGATGAATGCAAGAGCTACATTTCAGCGAGCCATGGACATAGCCTGCATCGGGGAGAAGGACCAATTCATGGTAATCTATCTAGATGACATCACAGTCTTCTCCAGGACAGACAAGGAGCATTGTTGCCACTTGAAGAGGGTTTTCCTGAAGTGTTGAAGGTTTGGCCTATCTTTAAACCCCAAGAAATCGTTGTTCACTATGAAGGAAGAGAAGCTATTAGGCCATATAGTGTCAGCAGAGGGAGTAAGGATTGACCCTAGCAGGGTAGAAGCACTTCAGACCCTGTCACTTCCCAGATTTAAGAAGGAAGTTCATGCCTTTTTGGGGAAGATAAATTTTCTGAGGAGATTTGTCTCAAATTTTGCTGAGTTGGTGAAACACATCACAGCCATGCTCAGGAAGGGAAATGAAGTGAAATGGACTACTGAACCCAGGGAATATTTTGTCCAAATAAAGAGAGCGTTGACTGAGGCACCTGTGCTAATCAGTCCTGATTATTCTAAAGATTTCCTAATTTTTTCTTTTGCTTCTTGTGATACAGTAGCAGCAGTCTTGTTGCAGAAAAATGAACAAGGGCGAGAGAAACCTATTGCCTTCTTTAGAAAAGCATTGAGAGATGCAGAACTATGGTACGAGATCATGGAGAAGTAGGATTATGCCTTGGTGAAAGCCCTCAAATCTTTCAGATTCTATGTCTTGCACTCAAAGATCACCGCGCACGTTCCTTCTGCCTCTGTGAAGGACATCCTCATACAGCCTGATATAGATGGGAGAAGAGGTAAGTGGATTGCCAAGATCCTGGAATTTGATCTGGAGGTTAAGCCCACTAGATTGATAAAGGGGCAAGGTTTGGCCAAATTGCTGGTTGAATCCAATTGCAAAGCTCTGGGGATTAACTTCATCAACAAGCAAGATGAGTCATCCAGCGAGCATTTCCAGAGTGCCTTATCACTAGCAGCATGCACCTCGTACAAGGATATCTTGTATTTTATGCAAGAATTGAGGCCTCCTGATGGAATGGAAAAGAGCAAGGCGAGAGATTTAAAGCTCAAGGTGGTAAGGTATTGCCTCATTGACCAAACCTTGTACTGGAAAGACCCTTTAGGGGTATTTTTAAGGTTCCTGGACCCACAAGAAGCCCAGTAGGTTACATTTGATTTCCACAGTGGCCTTTGTCGAGGTCATCATTTCTGGAAGACCACAGCCCATAAGATCCTTCGAGCTAGGTATTACTGGCCCAGTTTATTCCCTGATGTCTGCAAAGAAATCAGAGCCTGCATCAAATGCCAGAAGTTCTCAGGAAAGCAGCAGCTCAAATATCTGCCATTAAAGCCTGTAGTAGTTTCAGCACCCTTTCAGCAGTGGGGATTGGAATTCATTGGGGAAATTCATCCCCCCTTGAGTGGCCAGCACAGATGGATCCTGACTGCGACAAACTATTTCACCAAATGGATGGACGTTGTCCCCACCAGGAGCACTTTCCACAAAGTAATTATCAGCCTCCTGGAGGATATCATAGCCAGATTTGGCTGCCCCAGCAGAATTGTCACTGATAACGTCGCCCCCTTCAGATCTAAGCCTTTGGTCAAGTTCTGTGAACAGTTTGAGATTTCACTGATTCACTCTACTCCCTATTATCCTCAGGGAAATGGACTGGCAGAGTCTTCCAATAAAAGCCTGACCAAGCTCATTAAGAAATTACTGGAAGACAATAAAATGGTCTGGGATTCGAAGCTCAAATTTTCTTTATGGGCTGATCGGGTGACAACCAAGAAGTCCCTAGGCATCTCACCTTTCCAACTTTTTTACGGAACAGAGGTCATTTTCCCTACTCAGCTCGCCTTATCTGTGGAAAAATTCCTCCAGGACCTTGAAGGAGAGCCTGAAAATATGGTCAGAAGGATTCATCAGATGGTGGAAGTGCAATATATTAGAGAGCAGGTCATAAACAGGGCCTACGATCATCAGCAGAAGATCAAGCAGGCTTTTGACAGGAAGAGCAAAAAGAAAGAATTCGAGCTGGGTGATCTGGTGCTCAAATGGGATGCACCTAGACAGGAAAAGGGCAAGCACAGTAAGTTTGATGCCCTCTGGTTTGGGCCTTTCAAGATCCTCGAAGTATTTTCAAATAACACTTACAAGTTGCAGGATCTGGAAGGCAAAGAAGTTTTTAGTGGCCCAGTAAGTGGGCATTTCTTGAAAAAATGTTTTTTGTGAGCTGCAGTCGTCTCTTTTGTTTTTGTAAATATTGTTTTGTTTTCACCTTAATAAATGACTCCATATCCCAATAGCAAGGCACTGAATCTGCAAAAGTGTTCTTAGAGCATCACAAGGATGAATATATCCCCCATGGAGCCAAATGTTAGCGATATTTATGGTAAGGGGAGTAAAATGCAAAGGAATGGGTAAAAAACCCACTTGTCCTAAGTTCGGGATGCAAATGCGCCCGTGTTTAAATGAAAATGGAATCTGGACGGCAGGGATTAGAGCGCCCGGATCAACAGTGCACATGCAATCCAGACACCATCTATCTTTCTGCGTTTAAATCAATGTGGGGCCCCCTTTCTTTTCATGCCATCTTTCCATCTGTTCTCCATCTAACCGTGCAGTGAGGTTCGCTCCCATTAGCCCCTTCCTCATCCTCTGACATATGTCCATCTCCCCTCTTCTGGTCTATGTGGCCCCTTTCCCATCTCATCATCCATTCACCGCCTGCCATGTGTCTCATTCTTTTCCGCGTCAGCCTCCTACTAAAAGCGTGCCCATTATATCTCATCTCTTGCCCCCTCTGCTTATTGCCTTCCACCATGTGTCTTCCCCTGTCGCCCCTCTCACACCTCGTCACTTCTTTTCACACCCTCATAGTTTTGGTGCCACCACTCTCGTCATGTGCCCCATCCTTCGTGTTGGCCTCCATGCCTATTTATCATGTCGTTCAGCTAATCCAGGTGGCAGTGTTGAGGGTCTTCCACGTCCCAAAGGTGCCGAGTTGGTTGGGCCATCCTCAATCCCAATGAAGCAGTTGTTAAGGTAGTTGGTGGTGGTTATACATCGCCTCTGCCATAATGGGAAAGTCCAGCAACGAATTAAAGGCACGTCGATTCGCCCATGGAACTGTCAGGAATTCGATTGTGTCTTCCATAAGTTGCATGATCATTCAGAGACGAAAGCTGCAGATTGTCAGAAGCCATGCAGACGCAATGTGTTTAATGCAGCGTCTCGATTTTTTTGTTGATTGTTGTTTTGAGTATATGTAGGTGTTTTCTCCATTTTTGTATCTATTGATGGTTGAGCAGAGCTCCCGGTTGTAAAGTTTTAATGAAGCACTGATACTCTGGTCATGTATGAACTTTTGAGACTTCTTGTCTTATGAATGCCAGTTTCTTTCACGTCTCTGTTTACACTATGTTAGAACAGCCCGAAATTGGAGGATCCAGTCGGGTTGTAGCTGTTATAGGATGATGTAGGTTGGATCACTGTAGCAGTTACGTTGTTTCTAATCAGTTCCCGTGATTTTCCCGACACTGAGTGACTTGGAATTGGAAGATCCAGTCAAGTCCCCTTTTCAGTTTCTTGAGACCCTGAACCAAGAGGATCTTGCATTCAGAGTCTTTCTTCTGCAAACCGCTGAAAGCCTGTTGCCCAAAGTTGTTTGTTCACCTTTCTTACCAAGTCTTCCACCTGCTCATCTTTTAATTAACCCACTGGCTGAAGTTAGATCAAGACCTCCTTTGTCCCATACATCCTAGACCCAGTCCCTAAGTTAGAATGATATCTCCTCAAGTCTTTACCTCCATTTGATCATCCCTTTAAAACTATCGTGACATAAAACTGATGGGTGTCAGGCTCTGCTCCTGCAAGCAATCCAAGAGTGACTTTCGACGCTAAAAACTCACCTGTGACTTGTCCCGAGTCACTCTGGTCTTATCAAATCTACTTCAAAAGTCTCGATCTTGGCCCGAGTTACTTCGACCTGCTACAATGCGACAGCCTCTTGCTCAATAAACTCATGGATCACTGTGTCATTTACTGGTCCTTCCATGCATTGTTCTGCAGTGATAAGAACCTGTTCAAGCTTGGCTACCTGGCTCTCAACTTCAGTGAACAGTTGGCATGCTTTCTCTTGGAGGGTCTGAAGTCATTGAGAGACTTCCATCACTTTACTTTGCAGCATGTGTACCTGTTGTTGGGTGGTGCATTGTTCTAGAAATCGCTTCATTATTTTTACTGGGGTCAAGGCCTTCAGCTACGCCTGTAGCATATCTACATGTTTCTTGGCTTATTGGAGCTGCATCTCTAATGTTTGTAGTTTGGGGTTCTCTGTGGGGTTATCATAAGTTTGGGTGCTTCTAGCGCTCAGTTTCTTACATTCCAAAGCCAAGGTTTTTAACCTATCAACTGCACTATGGGAAGTTGCCTCCCTTAGATCTCGTACTTCTTGTGGAGTCTCGGGTATGGTACGAAGTTCTAGATCTGTGATGCGTTGTTCAAGTTGTTGGATTATTTCTTCAAGTTGTGTCACCTACTGAGGGACATGTTCTTCAATATTCACTTCAATGATCGTCACAAAGAGAAGTTCTTTGTGAACTCGTTCCTGCATGTCAAGTTTCTCTGCTAGCAATTGATCCTTGGTCTGTTGTAACTATGCTTTCTCCTCCTCCCACTTCGCTTGTAAGGAAAGTTGTTCCTATTCTTCCTTCCTCTATTGTACTATAAATTCACTCTGTACTTGTGCCAAAGCCTGGGTGGATTGCGTTGTGTCTTTTTGATCTCGTCGAAGGCGCGCTTCGACTTTCTCAGCGATCTGGTGCAGTTGAGTGGGCTCGTTGCTTGTTCCTTTTGTTCCTGTCATCAAGTGCATAGTAGAAATAGCTTGGCTGGGCTGGCGTGTCTGCTGCACTTCTTGAAGTTCACCCTTGAGTCAGTTGAATATCTCCTCCTACTTCACTTCTTGTCTTTCTGCGATCTCTAGTGAGGCATCATTCAGCGTGGCGATCAAGAAGTCAAAGTCATCCTGTGTGAGGGTAGTCTTAAACGTGGTCCGGGTTGCATTAGTTTTCTTTCAGGATGAGGGATTTGGTGGGGTGACCTTCCTTTTCTTAGAGGGATCCTCCTCCTCTCTAGGTGGAGTAACCTTGCCTTTATTTTTCTCAACCTCCATGCCACCTAGTTCTTCACCATCACCTCCCTGCGCAGGTGAGAGCGAAGTAGTCTTTGTGGATGTGCTATGGATGTCTTGAACTTCATCATTCTTCTTAGTCTTGCTCGATCCAGGTGTATCTAGTATAGCTTCAAGGTTGTCCACGTCAGATATTTCTATGGGGTTCACTGGAACAAGGAGGTCCGTCGACCATTCCTTGGTAATCTGCTCCAAGTCTTCGTCTATCAGCTTGTAGTATGACTGGAGTTTTTTTTTGTGCTCATCGGCGCACGTTGTGATATAGGTGAAGTTGTGGTCCACGTTGAATTTGATCAAAGGTTGAAACCTATGAAGTGTGTTCAGTGTGAGGTGCGGTGTAGACTGGATGGAATTATTCACTTGGTTGTAATAAGCATGGAAAAAGGCATTGGACTGCCACTACTTGTTCATGTCGCTGGAGTACCACAACGTACAGAACTTCGTGGCCAGTGGTTCAAAGGGTTCAATCTCCGGAAAAGTGGCACCTTCTGTTATCTCCCAAGCAATGAAAGTGATGAGTATGAGCAACCAACTAAAGTGGAATGCATACCCCTAGTCTTGCGCTTCCCTGCATTCAAGCTCTAGTTGATTTACCAGGTACTTCACCCAATTCATTTGTAGTCCCTCTGCGCACTTCCCTACAAGGTAAACTACAAATCCAATCACCTATGTGGGTCTGTTCTTACGGACTAAATTTCCTGCGATCATATAGCAACCAAGGTGCACTATTGCATTCTCGATGGAGGCTACCTTGTAGCCTCGCGTGCCCTTCTCTACATCGTCATATGTGTCTTTTATTCACTGGGAGAGAGTGCGATCTGCAGTCTTTCCTGGGTAAAATTCTTGTGGGTCAGGGACCTGCATGCTTAGCCCTATGATCCAATTGATCAGAATCGGATCCACCGTCATGCGACGATCCAACCATAGGTATCCTCCGTGGTAGCAGGACAGCAACAATCTAACGCATGCATTTACTTCTTGATGCCTCCCGAAGTGAGGAATATTCATTACATTGAGGAGGGTCAACTGCACGAGGTTATGGGTCCATTGTTGAGGGACAATCTTCAGGTTCCTTCCTTTTGTGATAGTTAGGTATTTGTGCGGGGATAGCATACTTTAAACCTTGTGATCTCCAAGGTTAAAATCACTAAATTTCAGCGCAATGAGGTTATCCTAGTCAGCACGAACTGCGCGCACTCCTTTCGGAAGGTACACAGTAACCAAAGCATAGTCGAAGTCTCTGGGTACAGTGTCTCGATTCACTATTCTTCTTAGTGGTGGGATATATCTAGACAAGATACTTGGGATCATCTTCACAGTGGAAAAGTCATTTTCGAGCTTAGATCATCTTTCTAAAGGCAGTCGGGATGGTCCTGCTCGAGCAGTGGAGGGAGAAGCTAGCAATTCTCCTGAGGACGATGCCTATACACATGTAGACACTCCTCACTCTGACATGACTCTCTCAGTCATTAATTCGATTAAAACTTCTTCAACTATTTTCTTAGCAGCGCTGAGCTCGTCCGACATACAAGCTCGGGACATCTAGCTCAGGTGTGAAGGAATTCAGGGACTACAATGAATAATATAGAAACAAGGTAATGATCTCAGGGTGAATTAAGCTCAAATTCTCATGTAGCCAAAAGTATTCTCAGTGCGTGGTGCGATGGACTAAGTAGGGAAACTTAGCAACGGCCTACTTGCAATGGGTATGATCCTTCATTAATTCTTGTTCAATCTGTTATGGTGCTTTTCAATGGTTGGATGATGAACCTTTATTTCTTTTCTGCCCGTTCGGAGCAGAAGTCGAATGGACATATCGTCCCCAACGGCTATATTGCTTCATCATGGCGAAGTACTCTATGTCATTGTTCTGATATCTCGGCGAAGCTCCAATTCTGCAATGTTTCTTTCTGCAAAGTATCCTCTAGAACTTCGTGTGACCTTACAATAGTATCCTTTTTCTTTCTTAACCTCCTAGCCTTCTTCCCAGTGAGCTTCATCTCAGTAATTTTTTTACCATTTTGGTGCTTATCTTTTGTGGTCTTAGTTGCTTCGTGTTGTTGAAATTTTTTCCTTGGGTTCCTAGGTAATACTTCTTCTGTATCGAAAATAGGTAACTCAATCTTCTGCGGATCCTCTAACGTTCTCTTAACATTGACATCAGGGTTGCTAGGACTAAATATCTGCGATCGTCTCTTTTGTTCTTCAATCAAGTGTGTGATCCTCATAGTCATAAAGTCTTTTAACTCTTGTTTCTTATGTTCCAAAACTTCTTCTTCCTCTTTTTTCCTAGCTTGTTCTCTATCAATCCAGGGTTTTCCTATGAGCATGGTAAACGGGGCACTGTCTTCAACAAATTTAATAATCTCAAAGTCTTCCTCTGTCGAAGTTCCATTGACAGTCATAGGTATCTGAATGAGCCTTCCACATAGGTTTACTAGCTTTCCTCTGAATAAACTTGTTCCTCCTAGGGAAGGGATCGTGGCAGGATTTCCTATAGCAGCCCAAGTTCTTTCTGGCATAATGTTCACTTGTGTTTATTCATCAAGAATACAGTCAATGTCGAAGTCCCCTATTCTTGCTTCGACTTGCTCCTTGTCTTTGAATATCTATGGTAATCGGACATCTTTATGTTCCTTCAGGGTTTCTTTTATCCGTATTAATATTTTCTCTGATTCTTGTTGGGTTTCTTCTATAATCTTAGTTTCTTGGTCTCCTTTAGGGTTTGCTTGCTCCATATTCATCTTTTCAAGTCTAGCAATCATTCTAGGGAAATCCAGTACTTCATGGTCCATAGCCTTACAACAAAGGCAACTAGGTTTTCTCCTAGGGAATTCCTCAGCAATATGTCCCGGTGTTCTGCAGCTGTAACAAAGAGTTAGTCCTCTCTTTCTCTTAAATGATCCCCAACTTCTTCTGTACTACGCGCTAGGATCATGGTAACTAGCCTGTAAAAAATTCTTTCTAGGATCCTGCATCCATTTGTTAGTCCAAACATTCTTTCTATGCATAGGTATAACATATCTATCATTATACTTATGAGATCTATTCATATCAAACTTTCTTTCATCTATTAATGCCCTAGTTTTCAAGCTAGGACAGAATCTATCAAACATACCTAGATCCATGCTTTAGAAACAAAAAAATTCACTTTTCTTACTTCTATAGAGCACAAAGCTTCCAGATCTAAGAACTTTTGACTATTCTTACCTTTATTAGAGCATAGGGCTTACAAATCTTACCTCTTTTCTATAGATCTGACTTCTTTCTTTCAGAAATTTCCACTTTTACTTTTCTTAGAGCATAGAACATTCAGATCTCACTTCTTTTCTCCAGATCTGATCTTCCTTTCTTCATATCTGACCTTATTCCTGGCACAAAGATTCACAGGTCGAGTAAAAAGTTGTGCACTAGGGAAACAGATCTACGCACAGAGATTTCTTTTGCACAAAGTTTCTTCTTCCTCAGTTCCCAGCAATCACAGTTTTGGTCCTGGCAATGGAACCATTTGTTAGCACAAGGGAAGACCCAGGGTTCAACGCTCAAGAGTGCACCAACAAAACCCTAACTACCGGCCCTTTCGGCAACACCTACGAAGCAGATGAAGTCTCACCTGAGGTAGATTCGGGGGTGGTTGCAGGACTCAGATGTCTGCAACCTTAGATGGGACACCGATCTGTGATTATATCTTTTACAGGGCACTTAGCATAGATCATTCATTAATATTTAACCCTTATTATACTTCGCATATAGCACGGAGCTTCACAGTGAATACTCGAATTAAAGATGATTCAGCACTTATCCACAGAAATATAGATTAGATTCAGTATATCAAGCACTAATCGATTTATATATCAAATCTAACATTCATTTGTATCTTATAAGCACAAAGCATAACTAGATCTATCCAAACACATCAAGGAATTTAGCATCAGATCAAAGCACATAGCACAACACACAAAGTTATCGTGGTTCACCCCCACCCTGGGGCTACGTCCACAAAGTCTTCTTCTTTATTATCTTGATCAAGCAGTCATAGCACAGAGCTCCAATAATCCTTACTTCGCACAGGACAGAAGATCTATGCAGCTCACTAGATCCTTCTTCCTTTCACTTCAGCACTAAACTACAACAACTTGCATAGAGCTCTGCATGCTTATTACAATCATGCACATAGCACTTACAATATGCAGCAGATCACACAGATCCAGTTACTAGCACTAAGCCATCAACTATACATCACATATATGTACTACTCGTCCTATCCTCCTATTGCCTAAGTATCTATTTATAGATTACAAAGATGGGCCTAAGCATGGATAAACCCACAGGCCGACATCCATTTCCCGTTACATTAACCCAAAACCCTAAAAGGTCCCAAAAGTGGGCCGATATCCCATGATCTCTGCTTCACCTGGTGCTCCCTCTTTGACATGCTGTCGAAGTCCAAAATAGTCAAATATGACCAAGTGTTCCTCAAAACTTGGTCGAGGGCCAACAGATTGGTTTGGATGTCAGAAGGAATTTCTGAAATTTTTAGCATTCCATTGGATTTGAGTGAGAAACAAATTGATTGAGGACATTGCATATTAGTGTTTGATAGTGAAAACAACTTTTCTCCTTCCCTTAAATAGGAATTCATCAAAAGAAACGATTGATTATCATCTTCTTGTGCATTTTTGGCAATTGACTTATCATACCATCAGTTTCATTGTCATACACCCTTTGAGTAAAGAACAATCATAAAATCATCGCTAATTAAAATTTATCTAGAACATTTTTGTTTTTAGGATGTTCCACCAACATTCGACTAGGATTAGCACTTTTGATTAGGCTGTGAGTACAACTCTCCAAAGTTTTTCAAAACAAACATTATCATCCTGAGATAGAGAGAGTCAAATCCAATTGTCATATAGGCTTTCTAGGATCCCCCTCTCACACAGGGGTTATGCATGAGGTCGCATTCGAGTGAATTACGGAGATTATCCCTCCATATTTTAACTATTTGTAGTGGTAAGATCGTATATTGGGGGTCACTTGAGGGTATGCCCATGATTATGTGTGGGAGCCTCTCAAGTTGATTTCGAACTTGTTGTCCTGCCCATACATTTGAATCGGACTGTCGACTGTAACTGCCCAGGGGCTGATTGCGAGTTGGTGTCCTTAGTTTCCATAATCCTTAGGTACTTACACGAGGTGACGGTGAAGGGAAGTCTCACCGTACCTGGAACAGACATTGGTCAAACTCACTCAGGCTCCTTGGAGGGTAAATCCACAATTACTGTGTGGAAGCTTGCACCAAGGTGAAAGTTCGTTAAGCAGGTCACCATTGTAATTGTTCCACCATATCCTAGCCCCTTCTTGACTTGGTCACGTGACGTTGGATTTCATCACCAACTAGTACGATCATCGAGAAAAGTTTTGTTTGCTTGGTTTTGATTTCTAGATTATATTAGTGTATGTTGTTTCTTTTTGTTAGTTGGCCCTAAATTTTCATCATGTACTATTATTCTCCAAAATTGAGCCTTTAGATGATAAAGGTCTTAGCCGATCATGTAGGATGCAAGGGCTGCCTCCAGAAGGCTACCAACCCTTACCTCCTAACCCTCTAGAAGACAAATATCGTGGAGAGGTCGAAAATCAATCTGACGCTGGGAGTGTTGTTATTCCTCCGTTAGACAATCAAGAATTTTCTTTGGATACAGTTGAGAATCCCACTCCTCGCACTACATCTTTGTCAGTAACCCCTCTCAGACCACTTTTTCTTCGTTTAGACTCCCTTGGGAACGACATAGACGAAGAGGTCCCACAGTTACCGAAGAGATATTTTACCGAAACATATATGGGATCCACAGAACCAACCTTTGGTGATGAGTATAGGACTCATGTTCATCCTACCACTGCAGTAGACACAAATCCCACACCTGCTCAATTTGTATGGAGGACTTCATCAGGACGCAATCTTTATGAGAATTTTGAATCCTTTCGACGACCCTTTCATCCTCATGACCCTCCTGGTGAAACAGGACCATCCAATCAAACTATGAATCACCCCATCAATCAGGTCATTAACCCTACTATTACGTCAGCATAAGTCCATCCTAATTTTGGACTCATCACCTCTACTCATTCCCAAGGCACTTTGATCCCTACCCTCACTTTTACAAACTTTCACTTTATAGCTCCACATGTTCTGCACGATCTTACTAGGACATCTTTGCACCAGAGAATGCAGACCCTTTCCAGCCAAATACAACCAACTGGAGGGAAACCACCATCTAGAGGACCTATCCCTCCTAGAGGACCACCATTCTATGGTGGGCCTACCCCTCCTGGGGGACAGCCCCCTTTTCATGTTCCTCCTGGAGGGAAACCTCCCTTTGTCAGTCTTACCCCGGTCGTTAATCCACCGCTGGCGGGGAGACAACCTTCATTTGCTGGAAACCCTTCACAATCATGGGAAGTATCTTCGGGAGGATCATTTAGCTAACCCCACATTGGGGGGCACTCATATCATAACCCAAAAGGAGGAGTATCAAATCTTGTTCCTTCCGGACCATCTTATGGACAACCTTATCTGGGCGTCCCAAACACCACCTAGAGTCCTCAAGGACAACAACCTTATCCTCCCCAAGAGTCTAATGCTTATCCTCCCCCTAATGTGTATCCACCTCTATGATCAACTTCTTACCCTCTGTTGAGTCGCCAAAGTGTCATCTTTTTACCAACATTTTCACTTCACTTTCACTTCACTTTTAACCATATTTCGCTTTCCCACACCCTTACATAAACCATTTTCATGATTACATGGGTTTTAGACATATTATTTTCCA
>ML791843.1:397471-447810 GCA_009831015.1 Picea engelmannii
ATTGAATTTTCATTAGAAGTTAGGTGCCTAATCCTGCATATATAGTGCATGTGCTTCGTAAGCCTACGAACCTCGGATTGACAAATTAAATGGTTGGGAAATTACTACGACGGAATTAAACGACAATATTTTCGCTCAACACCCTCCTCAAGGGAAACATGTTTATCCTCCTCATGGATAAGAAAATCACCCAGCTTATAATGCTCAGAACCCACCAGGTTATGTAAATGTTTCTCATCCATCATCAAATCTTGCTTATCCTGGCCAGCAACAACCATATGTAGGAGGACCTACTCGTTACAATTATCCACCTAACCCAGTTTATGGTCCTACTGGTGTTCCTATGCCACACCAGTATCATCTGCAAATTAACCCACAGCTACCTTTCCTTGCGACTCTGGATCTCCCAGACTTGTCTCGGTTAACAAATTATCCTATTTTTCATTCACCAATTTGGCCAATTATTCTAGCTAAACTTCCTTCTGATATTCTGAAATTTGACAGAAAATCTGGCGAAGATCCAAATAACCATGTGATGAATTTTCATTTGTGGTGTTCATCAAACTCCCTCATGGATGATTCTATACATTTTCGTCTTTTCCAGTGAACACTTACAGGCTCAGCAGCAAAGTGGTATATTGAGTTACCACGTGCTCCTTTCCATGATTTCAACTCCCTTGCCATGTCTTTCCTCACGCACTTTCAACTACATATTCGCTACGAGACAGGTATTGAACTCTTGACCTCCCTTCGTCAAACTGACTCTGTGCATATCTCTAACCATATTCATGAGTGGAGACGACGACGAAGGATGATCAAAGTAATCATTCCTGACATATTATTGGCGGAGTGGTTTACTAAATCACTTTTACCCCCGATCGCTCACGAAGTCGCTATGGGTGGCACGGTCACGGAGGAAGAAACCATTTCTCAGGCTCAGTACTTAGATTTGGTTTATTCCCAATCTAGTACTTTGTATGATTTGCTTCCAAATGTTGCTCAAGCTAATACCGATCCATCCAATCCGTCATCCTCATCTCATGCGGATGGTGTTATCAGTTCCGTCAAAACTCAATCTACTTCCCAGTCGACCACACTCTCCTCTACCTCCCCTCAAACTCATATTTATGAGGTGAATGCAGTTCAATCTGCCCCTTCACAATAATCCAGAGGTAAGAAGAAGGCAAAAAATAAATCAAAAAATACTAATAACAATGAACAACCAAAAAATCAATCTCAAACACCTGCTACCGAAAAGAAACCACAATGGAAACTAAAATTCCCATGTATCATTTGTGGTGATGATCACTACACTCGATATTGTCCACATCGCAATGAAGTGGCCAAACTTTTCCAGGGAAATTCACAACCTATTGTGCTTACTCATCCTTTTCCACAGCAACAATCCATGTTTTCTCAAACCCCCTCTCCTGGGGGCAGTTCTATCCATCCTCACAATGAGGCCTCAACGAGTGCACATATTTATATGTTTAATGGGATTAATTTGAACACTCTCTCTAAGACATACGACACACCAGGTAACCCTGACAAAGGAAAGGTCACTAACGGTACCGGTACTTTACCAGATCCATCACCGTCCTCTGTTATTCCTCCATTGGTTAATTCTCCATCTGGACCACTTCAGATTGAGAAACCTACATTCGACTCTATCTTACGCCCTCCTAAGATAACTATCTGTAAATCTACCTTTAATCCTAGTTCATGTGCCACCCATAACTACAACATTGTTGAAGATTTGGCTCAAGCACCATGTGTTATGTCTGTGTTAGAAGTTCTACAGCACTCCCCCAATCAATGTAGAATGATCTTGGCGGCTATTGGTGCTATTGATCCTGAGTCGTCCAACCATATCATGTTTAAACTGGATAATTATATGTCTCGACTCTCCCACCAACTTTCTTTCCAAGTTGATGTTGTTGTTCACAATCAACAAATCCACCGAACTATTTTGGATGAGGGAGCCTCAAGTTGTGTCATGTCTTTAGCATGTTGGAAAGGTTTAAAATCACCCACACTTAACAAATCCCCAACAATGTTACGCACATTTGATGGGCAAGGTCTTCATCCCCATGGGATTTTACAGTCCCTGCCCATCCAATTGGGTGGAAAAACTGTCATTGTTGATGTCGAGGTAGTTGATGCTCCCCTCGATTACAACTATTTACTTGGAAGAAGTTGGTTTTATGATCTGACTATCGTTGCCTCGTCAGTATTTCGATGTGTGCAATTTCCCCATCAAGGTAAAATTGTCATTGTTGATCAGTTAGATTTATGCACAACCGATGCTCGCGCTCCCGCTACCAACAACATTCCTTTCTAGGGAGGCCACAAGATCGCGTATGAAAGCATTGGTGTTGGCTTGCTGAAATATTCTAGCCTCATGGTTACCTTCCCTACACCACTTCCACCAACTACACATCATATTTCCACCGTCGATATCATTTCGACCACGGCTTATCAATATTTGGAATCATCTGACCCTTGGATTGTGCCTAGTCCATTGGAATTTGATTCACTAGGTGACACCATGCCACTTAGTCCAGCCAAAACATCATGCGTTTCTATCCCATCCGCTTCTCCCTCATCATATGACCAACATTTATTGGCACCCGATAGTTACTCGATGCCATCACGGTTAAGTTCCTTGTCGTCTGCGATCGACTACATTTCCCCAATTTTTCCCTTTCATGAATCTATTATGGAAATGTTGAACATTGACGAGCTACCTCGAGATGATAACCATCATCAATTTTCTTTTCTTCCCCCTCGTGAATAAATTCGAGAAAATATACACTCTATCTCCCCTCCTGATGTCAATTTTCCATCGTCTCCCATGCCTTCGACTTTCGATGATTTGGATCCGGTAGTTGACATGGTGATCTCTTCAGTAGGGATATTGGAGCCCGATCTCCTTACCCCTGTCGCGGCCCTCGACATGTGTTCCTTCTAGAGTGATTTTCTTCCATCCAATGAAGATCTCTTAGAAGCCATGACCAAGTTTTGTCCCTTGACATGGTGTTCTTCATGAGCGTTATTTTCTTGGAAACCATGATCAAGAAGAGTCCATGAGCATAGTTTTTCTCTCTGTGGAAATCTCGTTAAAAAATGAAATAGAAGCTACGAGCATAGTTTCTCTCTTCTGTAGCAAGCTCGTTAAAAAATGAAACAGCAATCTAGGGATTGAACCTGGAACCCTGAGCATAGTTCTTTTCCTATGTCAAGCTCGTTAAAAAATGAAATAGTCACCTCTCTTGAACCTTCTTTTCATCCACTCTTATCCTTTTTCTCCATCTAGTAGAGAAATTGGTGACAACCTCAAATTCGGTGAATGAATTGAAGCTTGGAGGGCATGTCTCCAGCCTTTGATGATCATTCTGGACTCAAGCCACTAGCTTTCGATATGGGGGCATACCGAGCTTAGTCTTTGTTCTTTCTCGTGCTCGAAAAAACATGAGAATGTAACCAAGTAGACTTTTATCACCTTTTCAGACTCGCATGGATATACGAAAAAGGAACCCCCTGGAGTCGTCTTTAAGCTCTTTTCAGACTCTCTAAACATGAAAACATTGTCGAGTGATCTTGCTTCCTTTCCCACTCATTAAAAGGTTTGAAAGGTCATCTTTAGAGTGATAATTTATCTCTTTTTCGGCCTCATGAGACAAACATTATGAAAAAGGACCACATTAGAGTTGTCTTTAAGTTCTTTTCAGACTCTCTAAATATGAAAAATCACCGAGTTTACCTTCTTTGGACTCATTAAACAATCATATATTGAAGGGCCCATATGGGATCGAACCCTTACGTCTTCCAGTTCATTAAACAAAGGAAGAGGGACTTACCGAAGGTGAGTCATATCGAGCATGTGTTACCCTCCTCGAGCTTGTTAAATTAAAAAGAGGTACTCGTCTATCTGGATGGGGGAAAAAATGAAGGAAGAAAGCCAAGCAGTTTTTGAGAACACTACCAGTAATTCTTACAGTCACCCTTGAACATGACACTTTGTCTTTTCATGCATTTTAATTCGTTGAACCTCTGCACTGAGCCAATCCTCTGAGTTTCTTTTACTCCTTTGGGTCACCTGACGAAAGTCATAGCATCCACTGCATTATCAAGTTTTGGTTCATGTCACATTTCTGCTGATGTGCCTTAGTGTTCAAGGGAATTATCTGCCTCGAGAGTCAGCCATAACAAATATCTTATTTCAATACCCGTGTCAGTCCATGTTCATTTGATCTACCAATTACATCTCTGTGACCGTTTCGTGTCATTGATGGGGGATACATCAAGGCCCTCCTTTGATGAGTCTATTCCTATCGACTTCAACACATTATCCAGGAACTAGACTTAGAAACCAATTAGTACCTTGGGACATGCATGCCTCAATGGTAGGCCTCCTCATGTCCGACAGTGGGTTTACATCATTTACCTCTTATCGGATGATTCCACGAATGTTCAACTTCATCCCATCTATTCACATTCGTCGAAATGTACTAGAGTACCTTGGGAATCATTGACATCAATGGTGATTTCCCCCGCGCTTGTTAACGGTTTACATCATTGACCGGTAATCAAGTGGTTTATGCCATGTTCGACATCAAGACATCTATTCACATGGTTAGATTCGTACTACATCAGGATCAGTAAGAAGACCCTGGGTTGATTTTTTCACTCTTATGTATACTTTGCCCAGGTTGTGAAGGAGTTCTTTTGAACTATGGCATATATACTGTTACATAGATCCACTTTGTATTAGTCGTGGTGTAGATCCACTGTGTATTCTTCATGGCTATGATCAGTTTAGGTCATAGGAGTATAGATCCATATTGTATCTTTAGTGGCTATACCATTTTGTCAATATAATTATGGATCCGAAGTGTATTTTATGGCGGCCATACCTAAAAAGTCTTTATCACTCAAGCATAGGTATCCCTGCCTTGGGTTTGAAACATGTCATAATATTCGTTTGATGGTTGTGTGCATCTTTTTCCGGTTTCTCTACATCCATACCCTTGCTTGAAAAACTCTACAAAGTACTTCAATCATCATCGTCTTCTAACTTCGTACTTTGGGGGTCAATCTGTTACAAATCAAAATTACTCACTTCAATAGTGTCACAAGTGTCATCCTTACCAGTGTTGTAAGTGTCGCATCTTGACCACAAGTGTTGCAAGTGTCACAAACATCATACTATCATCTCGCCTATTTTGTGCCTCTAACGACATCATAAAGACACTTAAGACACCTCAAAGGCTAGTTTGGAAGAAGAGAAATCACTTAACAGAGAGTATAAACCTTTTTCCACTAAAAGAACCACTAAAAAATGGATTTTGGAGAGGAGCGCTCCCCTACCCACTGTCAGGGAGTGTTGGAGCTCCCTAAGCCTCTTTGGGGTAGTGTTTGAGCACCCTGTGCACCCTTTTGGGTGAGTGCTACTCTTTTCTGAGCAAGTTTTGGGTTTGTTGAGACAAATGAGGGAAGAATCCCTCAATTCCTGAAGGTGGTTGGATTCGAATAGATGGTCAAGGCATGATCTTAGGGAAGATCCTCAACTGAAGGAGAAGAATCCTCAACTTATCCCAAATATCTCTCAAGTGGTTGGGCCTCTCCATGGTTATATAAGGAGGCCTCTTCATGGTGAAAGGAGGAGGGAGATTGAGAATTACATCAAACTTATGATCACATGAGTGAGATGTCATCAAAGAAATTAGTGGAGATTACTTGAGCAAAGGGGTTGGACAAGGAGAACTGGAAGAAGCTATTGCACCTTCATTCAAAGGATTGTAAGTACTTTTACTTGTTCTCATTAATAATCAATGCTTGGCTTGTTTCTTTCAAACTTATGCTTGTTCCATATGAGTTTGTCTACAGAAGATGGATCTATATTTGAGCTAATATCAGTAGAGTAGGAAATTCATTGTATCTTTGTTTGTCCTACAAGACCTATCAGGGAGATCGGGATCAACGCTTAGTCGGGACTTTGCAAGTTTAAACGTCGCTAATAAGGTACATATCTTTCTCCTTCTCTTTCATTGATTAAATTGATTAGATCTAAAAGGAAGTCAGTGTCCATGTTAATCACTTTTCTGTCTTGGCCTTAGGAGTCTAGAGACCAAGAGGGACCCTACAACAGTAGCCTCGCTTTCCCTTCTCCACATCACCATAATCCTCCCTTATGGGTTGTTCCAGGGAGAGATCTGAAGTCTTCCCTGGGTAGAACTGTTGAGGGTCTGGTCCTTCCATGCTCAATCCTGTGATGAGGTGGATCAACATCGGATCCACAGTGACACGTCTATCAATCCATAGATATCCTCCATGATAGCATGATAGGAGGAGTTTAATGCAATAATTAACCTCCTGATGTCGGCCAAAGTGAGGCATATTCATTGCATTCAAAATTGTGGACTATGTTATCTCCTTTATCCATGGTTGCGAGATTATGCATGGCTTCTTCCCAATCGTCTTCATCAGATACCTATGCGGTGTGAGCATCACGTAGTTCTTCCTATCTTCGAGGTTAAATTCATTTTTCTTCAGAGCTGGAATGTGTTCTAACTGGGGTCCAACTACGCGTATCCCCTTTGGGAGATACAGGGTGATCAACGTGTACTCGAAGTCACGTGGGATACTATCACAGTTAACTGCACCAGCCAATGGTGGTATATACTCTGGAAAGACCAACAGGATTTGCTTCGTGTTAGTCAGATAGTCATTGTGCTTGCTTCGCTTCTCAGTAGCAGTACGACTAGAACGTCATCCAGTTGAGGGGGATGCTTGCAATCCCCCTGTCGATGATGCCTGTATTCCTATATACATAACTTTCTCAGCCATGAGTTCCATGAGAATCTCCTCCACAGAATTTTCTAGCGCGCTATGTTCGCCCGACATACACACTTGTAACCAAATAGATCTAGTAGGTGAACAGACAGACGAGGTAATCAAATGAATTGCGAGGTCTAGAAATCACAGTGCAATATGCAATTGGTTCTTTGTTAGCTCAGATAATCACAGGTGGAAAAAAGTGGTCCCAATGCAGCGTCCGACGGGTTAAATAAGCAAGCATCGTAATGAATTCCTCCAACAGGCAGGAATGTGTTCCTTAATGCGAATCTATTCATTATGGCGTAGTCCCAATGGTCCAACGGTGGTCTTTCCATCAATAACTACATTTCTAGTCGTTCTGGAGTGTTATTCTAATGGTTTGGGTGCCTCCAACGGTCATATAGCTTCGTCATGGTGAAGTCCCAATCTACGTGGTCCTGCTATTCCGGCAAGGTTCAAGTTCTGTAGATCTTCCTCCTACGAAGTCTTCCTTCTATTTTTTGTAGCTTCATGTAGCTTATATTTCTTCCTATTGAGCTTATCGGCCTTCTTTCCAGTGATCTAAGCTTCTCTAATAATTTCTGGAATCCTCTTCCCATTTGTATTTGTATTCTCTCCTGGTGAAAGAACTTCGCATTGTTTATGCGCTCTTACATATTTTGTGGTTAATGTCCCTTCTCTTACTATTTATGGGGTGACTATACTTATTTCTTGCATGGATAGTTTCTTTAAGCCTTCCTGTGTTCTTTCAACTTCGACAGCTAATTCTCTGGTCCTATGTTGCTTCGACTTATCCTCTTGTTCTTCTATTAGTCGCTCTATTTGTATGGCTATGAAGTGCCTTAGTTCTTGTTTTTTTCTATTATGTAGCTTCCTCCTCTACTTTCCTTCTGATTTGATACTTCTCAATCCAAGTATTTCCTAATAAAACTGGAAAAGGGGCATTGTTCTCAACAAACCTAATAACTTCGAAGTCCTCTTCTGTCGATGTTCCATTAGCAATCATAGATATATTAGTAATTCTTCCACATAAGGATATCATATTTCCTCTAAACAAGCATATCCTTCCCAATGAAGGTATCATAGTAGGATTTCCCAAAATTTTCCAAGTTATTTCTGGCATAATATTCACATGTGTTTATTCATCCAATACACAGTCTATGTCGAAGTCTTCTATTCTTGTGACTATGCATTGTTTTTCTTTCAGGATATCTGACAAACTGACAACCTTGTTGTCATCCATTGCTTCTTTGAACTATACTAGCATAGCCTGAGCTTTCTCTTATTCTTTCTCTTTCTGTTTCTCTAACATATCCTTAGTTTCTTGACCTTCTTCATAGTTTTCTTGTCTCGTGTTCATCTTTTCAACTTTGGCAATCATTCTTGGATAATCCTCAACCTCATGACCAATAGCTTTAGAACAAAGACAAATAGGACCTGTACCAGGGAATTCCTTAGCAAGATGTCCCGATCTTCTGCAATTATAACATGGTGGTATTCCTCTGTTTATTTTAAATGAGCCCCAGCCTTTTCTATACTGCGCACTGGGATCATAGTGTTGGATCTGCAATCTACAAAAATTCTTTCTAGGTTCCTGCATCCACTTATTAGTCCAAAAATTATTTCTATGCATAGGAATAACATATTTTTCTCTATTTCTATCAAATTTATTCAGATCAACTCTTTCTTCTAACTGTGCCCTAGTATTCAGGCTAGGACAAAATCTATCAAACATACCTAGATTCATACTTTCGAAGAAAAAATTTCCACTTATCTTACCTTTACCAGAGCAGAAAGATTTAAGATATTACCTCTTTTCTTCATATCCAGTTTATTTCTTAGCACAGAGTTTCGCAAGTAAAGTAGAATAATGAGCACTACAGCAACAGATCTATGCACAGAGATTTTTATTTTCTTCAGTTCCCAGCAATCACAGTTTCAGGTCCCGGCAACAGAACCATTTGTTGGCACAGGGGTAGACCCAGGGTTCAACGCTTCAATAGCGCACCAACAAAACCCTAACTATCGGCCCTTTCAACAACACCTGCGAAGAAGATGAAGTCTCGCCTAAGGTAGAGGCAGGGGGGGTTGCAGGACTCAGGTGTTTACAACCAGGCCGGGACACAGATATGTGATTACAATGCTTAATAGATCACTTAGCCAATAATATGCATTAGATTATGAGTCTCATTCACCTTGCAGGGTAAACCCTTGTTACAAAACAGCGCAATAATAATAAATATCAAGCACTTCCAATCACTTAGCACATAGCATTAGCTCAGATCTAGAATCCATTCATCTTTAAGCACTAAGAAACAACCTCAGATGCATTCATCATACACTATAACAACAATACTAAGAAAATACACAGCATGAATCATAAATCTCATCGCACAAAGCATATCAAGACACAAGATATACGTGGTTCACCCCAGTGTGGGGATACAGCCACCAACTTCTTCTTCTTATTTATTAGTCCTTAATCTTCTTACATTCATATGCTCCTATGCACAAAGCCACAAATCCAACTCCGTCGAAGACAAGAGATCTACGCGTAGCCCGCCATATCCTCCTTCCCAAAATCAGGTCAAGGTACAAATCCAACTCTGCAGTAGCACAGAGCCTTACTAACATATCATTCACATAGCCAATCAGCCAATTTTCTTACATTCCTTGCACTAAGCTTCTACTACTTTCTACATTACATTCCTTCCTATATATATTTTTACAAAAAGGCCTAAACATGGGTAAACCCATGGGACAACATCCCATAACCCGTTATATAAACCCTAAAACCCTTTTTTGGGTCTACAAGCTTGCAAATCAAGCGATATCCCATGATCTCAGCTCCACTTGGGTGCTCCATCTTCGACTAGCCAGTCGAAGTCCCAACAGTGGTTTAACACGACCAATATTTCCTCAAAACTTGGTCAAGGGCCAACACGATCCCAGTGACCCTAGGGGGGTGGATATGGAGATGGAGATAAAAATAAGTGAATCCCTTATAGATCAAGTCTAAGTGAATTGAAAGGTGGGAAGATATCCCTTGTAAGTCAATAAATTGTTTCCCCGCAGGTATAATACTTCTCTGGATGATTGTACCTGACCGAGACACAAGAAAGACACTTTGCAATGATATATTTTAGTTGGATCAGCAAGTTAATCTTGTTGTCCCTAATTTGTAGCAATAGATGACAGTTTATATCAGCATCAAGATTAGCAATGAATATAGGATGAAAGATGGCACTTAAGAAGCAAGAGAAGATGGTTGTTGTAAACATGTGTTTTCTGAATAAAATTGCAGCCTTATGGATGTATCATTCAATGGCATACAGCAGCAACATAAACCATGGAAACGTGCCAAGAACTAGCCCAAAATATGTGCCCTATCTAGTAGAGTAAGTGAGCAATATTTAGAAGTTAATCTAGGGTTAGTTTAGGAGTTATGAGAGTGTTAGAAGCTAGGGTTATGCACCTCTAATGGCTGTAGGTTAAAGTTTGTAACAGCAACTAGAATAGTGGGAGAGAGGGGACACCCTAGTGGGGGAAGACTTCTCTCAATGAGGAAAATCAACTTCAAGCAAGAAACTTTTTAAAAAATCAAAAATTGTGTTTCCCGAGACAATGATTTTATATCTCCAATGAAAAAAAAATATGACTAGTGCCTTTACTATTGGGTTAATGAAGTCAAATAAACAAAGAGCTAGAGAATTTATCTCCTTGGGGGTGTAATCTCTTTTACTTCCTAAGACAAGTTTCTCTAGCTATGGCTTAAGCTAAGAGGGTGTATGTCCTTATACTTCTCTTAGCAAACCCTAGTGTAATCAAAGAGATGAAGAATAAAATGATGAAGACTATGGTGGGGGTGTATGCCCTTATACTTTCCACCTAGATCTTAGCATAACAATACTTGACTTGAAAAAATGATAGCATAATAGTAAAAGACCATACCAAGATCAAGAGAAATGCCAAAATAATCCACCATAAGAGCTAGAAAACATCATCCAAGGCTAGCGCTAGACTTATCCATCATCCATTCATCAATGTAGCCATAAACAAGTGCACAAGAGATAAAAAGAGCCCAATTATAGCGAAAATTTCAGACCAAGTCCTCTCACAATGAGGGAGAGTTATGTTAAAAATTAGATCTACGATCTATATTTATACAAAATGTAGCTAACATAGTTTTTCCACATACTTTACGGTAAAACACAAGATTAGGGGTTAGCAACCCTAATATTTCCCTTTTTACAAAATAATATTAAACAATTCCTTTAAAATTTCACTTTTGCACAAATAAAACTCTAATTTAGAAGGACGTCACCCCTTTAGGGGATGTTTTGGCATTAGGGGCAAGTTGTTGGTGTAGGAGGAGGGTTTCTAAGATTTCCAAAGCCACATGTCAAGAATCCAAATGTTTTTCTTCAAGGTTAAGACCTCAAACCCCTCAAAACATCCAAGTGCCAAATCATATCATCTCACCACCATGCCCTATCCCCCCACACATGACGTCATTCTCAAAAAGAGGACATTTTTCCCCTCCTAGGAAAATCGTTTGGTAAGTGAGGTTTGGGCTATGTTTTCCAAGACATCATCAAGGCCTTCCAATTCTAATATTTCTCATCTAGCATGTAGGCCCCTAGCATCCAACCTGTGGGCTTGTAGCCCCATGGAAGCCCAAGCTAGGCTTGTTCTCCCAAAACTATCCACCAACTAGGTCTTGCAAAGACAAATGAACACGCCCTCCAAGGATATCAAGTCATAACATCATGATAAGTGAATCCAATCAATAAATAAGCCATGTAATCATGTGCATCAAATATCATTATATGAAACAATTAATTTCTCAAAGACACTATGCGACTTTTCAAGCTTGAATATGGGAGGGTTGACGAGGTGTCCTAATTGGGTAAATCTTTCCCTAGCTCAAGGAAATATTCCAAGATATCCCTCTCTAAGCCATGTAAAATGGATGAAGTGGTTGAGGTCAAGACTCAATGGGAATAGGCCTCATGACATACATGGGGTTGTAGTGTCTCATTCATGGGTGCCTTTGTAGAGGGTGTGTGGTACCTTCATCCGCAATGCATTTTTTCCAATCCCATCCATTGCCTTTTAGATTTCTTTCTTTGTAATTTCTTTCAATATAGCGTAAGGAGAGGCTGAAGGTCACAACCTTGGGGTGGTGACCAAATGATGGAAATGTCACCCACAAACACCTAGTAAAAATGAAAAGTTTGGCTCGTGATGAGACCCCCTTTCTCTCAGCCATGGAACTGAGATTCATTCCCTGGTTTGGTGACCAGATGATGGCAATGTCATACCACTATATATTTATGGACGTGATAGGTCAGCACGTAATGAGACCTCTATCCTTCAACTAACCTTTTAAGCATTCTTTATTTATATTGTGTGTCCCCTTTACTCAAAGATAAGTGTTTCATTTCTTTCTTGGGTGATCCCTGGGAAAAGAATCTGCAAGTTTTATACAAATCTTTAATATTTTACCCAACATCAACCCCTCTGGGCCTTCAACCTCTTCTTCCCATAGAATGAGGGACAACCCCTTCTTGGGTAAATACACCCTAAAATCCCAAGAGGTGAGGAAAAGGAGGGGAATAATGATGGAAATTGGTAAGTATGGTCAGGAATGATACGATGGCTCATTAAGGGAGTTCCTAGTAGAAAACTCATTCCCAAGGAAGACCACTTATTAGGGCACAATGTCAACCACCAAGGTGAATCAGGGAAAAAGGCATAATGTCCAAGCATATATCATGCAATCTAGAGAAATCTAAGATACAACATAATCAAATGGCTTAAATATTGAAATGATGTTCACCATAATATTGACTTGTACCTCATGGAGCAAGGCCTACTGCCTTTCGGAAGCCAGTTGATGTAGTGGATGCATCTGCAAACCTGTGACCATCTATGGTGGTGAGTGGGTTTTCCATCTATGCAAAGGGAAATTTTGGTCATGTAGTCTCTCGGCACTCCATATATGCAACCTGAGGGCCTCGAGACATGATCTCCTTAGTTATCCACAAAATGGGGATAACATACCCTACATCCCCCCCCCCCCCCCCCCTCTCCAATATCTACAATATATTGAATCTATTTTTCATAATTTAAAAACCCCCTTTATGAATGAACGTAATAATATATTGTTCAATAAGGTGAAGCCATCATGACCCTGTGATGATGATGTATACTTCCATGAGGATATTCTAGTAGCAATCATGGATTCTGAGGAAGACAAGGGTTTGGTAAGTTATGGTGAATTTTATTTTCAAATGTATGAGCACGATGAAATTGTTGAAGAGTTGAAAGGTATAGATCTTGTAAAAAAACATTTAGAGAATGAATAAATTGCAAGTATTTCCATGAACTCATATGATAAAAAACATGGAAACCAAGAGGATGATGAGGTGTTCACTTATTTTTTTATTTGGATACATAGATGAGATATGGATTGTTGTTTTATTCATGAATATATCATATGCAACACGGATAGTGAGAGATAGATGGAGGAAAGTATAAATTTGCACTTTCCATTTCCAATTAGCATTGGGAGCCACATCATGGAGCATGAAGAGGACATTGTATATCATATTTCCTTTGATCTTGGACAACCAAACGATGTTGATATATGTGATGCATATTATATTATTGATTACCATCTTTGTGTCATCAT
Source organism: Picea engelmannii (assembly GCA_009831015.1). Taxonomy (NCBI): domain Eukaryota; kingdom Viridiplantae; phylum Streptophyta; class Pinopsida; order Pinales; family Pinaceae; genus Picea; species Picea engelmannii. The sequence continues at coordinate 411,009 of ML791843.1, forward strand.
CAATGGGGCATATTTCTTGTAGCATAAGGAGCATTCCCATCACATTACAGATGCATAAATTTTCCCTCCATTGATATCTTTAGCTTGTACCCTTTATATGTACAAAATTAGTAGGAGGATATTGCTCATCACTCTCAACAGTGGGTCACCCCCGAGCTGAGACTAAACTCTACAGGGCAAGGGATTCTTTCCTAGGCTAGGCAAGGTCAATAGGAAAGTCACATCATTTAAGAAGAAGGATTCTCTCCCAGGAGCCACTTACGCCCACTGGTCACAGAATCTCATTCCCCACATGCATGTCCCACCCTAGGAGTATACACCTTCACTGTCACACAGTCCATCGGTTGCTCCACCTCCCTTACCTTGGGCTTCACCAACAGGATGGACCAAAATTCTCAGATCTCTGTAGCAGCTACGTGACTCCCTCCAGGAGAACTCACTTCCTCGGCACACTCTCTCACATGGAGAGAGTTTCTCACAGGCCTGAAAACCTGCTTCTTCAATCCACAACAACCTCTCTCTCCTGAAGAGAGAGTTGCTCACAGTCCTGACAACCTGCCTCTTCAACCGCGGGCTTGACAACCCACTTCTTCAAACCACAATAGATGATTTGGGTAAGGCAAGGTACGGCTCAGTAATTTACAGAGGTGTACAATGGCCACAGGTTCAACAATGGTGGAAATGGTTGGTTGTGTTCTTTCTCAGTGCATGAGTGAACTCGTGAAGAGAGATGGGGCAAACTGGTCTAGCATAGCAAAGATGGTGAGAGCGTGAGAGAAAAAATTGTCTGTGCGTGAACCCCTTTTCGTGAGTGAGTTCCTCCCTATGCGTGAGAGTGTCAATGTGCATCAATGCTCCCCCAGCAAGAATTCCCCCCTTAATACTGCATGTGCCTAAGCCGACACCTATCCCTCATGAAGCATTTTCCTTCCCTTTGGAATTCACCTATCCTCCCCAAGGATCTTAGGATAAAAACATATCCTTCTAAACATCTTTTGGAATAATAATAAATTATTATTCTCTTGGACTTAAGCCCCTGGAATTAGCCCCTTCTTCCAACCTCTCAGCCCCCTCTCCCTTACCCAGCCTAGTGGAGTATATTCCCCCATTCTCTTTTATCGTGGTCGGTCTACATGCAGCGATGTTTTTATATTAATAATATGAATATTTACATGTACAAAACATACTCTTGGCCTTTAACACTTAGGCTCTCCAACCTACTAACACATAAGCCTACCAACTTATAATTTCCTAGCTCACCAGCCTACAAAACATGTTTACAATTCATAATACAATTGGGGCTCGTCCTAGGGATATTACAATCCCCTCCCCTTATTTTTGCATTGTCCTCAGTGCAACTTATTAACACGGCATTAGCAAGATTTTTCAAATCTTCAAAAAGATGTGGGTATTCATCCCGCATAGCATCCTCATGATCCCATGTCGTGTCCTTGGGACTGTACCAGTTCCACTGGACCTTTACAAGCCCTATGGCACAATTTCGGAATTGTTTTCTCTTCTGGTCCAATAAGCGCACTGGATGCACTTGTAAGATGCCTTCTTGCTCCACCTGAATCACATTCCAATCAATAACATGGTTAGCATCAGGTATATATTTCTTAAGCAATGAAACATTAAACAAATTATGTACAGTCATGGATGCATGAAATGCAAGCATATATGCAACCGGTCCAATCCTTTCTAGTATTTCAAATGGCCCACAATATCTGGCTGCCAACTTGGAATAGTTTCCCAGCTTCAGGGAACTTTTGTTGGATTTCACTTTCAAGAAAACATGATCACCCACTTTAAACTCCATGTGGGTTTTGTTCTTATCAGCATAACTTTTCTGCCTGTCTTGGGCAACCTTTAAATTCTACTTAATCTTCAACATTTTCTCTTTCATTTCCTTGAGCAACTCTGGCCCAACCATTGTCCTATCATTTGGGTTGTCCCAACTTATTGGTGTGCACTTTCTGCCATAAAGTGCTTCAAATGGGCTCATCTTCAGTGATGCTTGATACCCATTGTTGTAGGCAAATTCTACCAAGTGTAGGTAGTCTTCCCATTTAGATGGTTTTTCCATCACATACATCCTTAGCATATATTCTATCACTTGGTACACCCTCTATGTTTTCCCATCAGACTCAAGATGATAAGCAGTGTTGAAGTTCAAATTCATTTTGAACCCTTTGAATAACCCCTTCCAGAACTTTGAGGTAAATTTCGAGTCTCTGTCAGACACAATTGTCTTGGGAATACTATGCAATCGTGCTACTTCCCTCATATAGATATCGACAACATTAGTTTCTCTGTGAGTAGTATTCAATGGAATAAAATGGGCGGCTTTCTTAAGCTTATCCACCACCACCATGATGGAATCATGTTGCTTATTTGTTTTGGGTAATCCTATGATGAAATCCATTGTCACCACTTCCCACTTCCACTCAGGAATGGGTAATGGTTGTAGCAACCCTGTTGGGTGTCTATGTTCATCTTTGACCTTCTGGCACTCCATACATCTGGTGATGTGTTATATAATTTCCTTCTTCATACCTGGCCAAAAGTAATGGCTCTTGAATGTTGTCACTGTTTTATGATATCCATGGTGCCCAGCATAAGGCACATTATGCATTTATTTCAAGATCATAATTCTCAATTCTTGGAAATTAGGTACATAAACTCTATTTTTGTACAGTAGTGTTTCATCAGCTTTCAATTTATAATCTTCCACTTTTTGTAGCATCTTACCTTGTTGTAGATTTTTCACCAATTCCATGTACTGCAAATATGCATTTGCAGCTTCCAAAATTATGCCTTTAATATCAGTTTGATACATTCTAATGGTTGTAGCATGTAGTTCATGCACTCTTCTGCTGAGTGCATCAGCCACTTTGTTCTCATTTCCTTTGATATGTTTGATATCAAATTCGTACTCACAAAGGAATTCCAACTATATACTCTTCCTAGCATTCAAGGTTGGTTGATCAAAAAAATACTTCAGACCGTTATGGTCTATCCTCAGTTCAAACCTATTTCCCATGAGGTAATGTCTCCATTTCCTCAGGGTGTGCACTATGGTTGCCAACTCCAAATCATGAGTTGCATAGAGTCTTTCATTCTCTTTCAATTTCCTGGACTCATAACATATTACAAACTCATTCTGGCTGAGGACTCCCCCCAGTCCTTCTTTTCATGCATCTGTACACACTACAAAATCTTCATTTGGATATGCAATCCTCAGGATTGGAGCACTAGTTAACAGTTTCTTCAATTGTTGGAAGTTTTTCTCGCATTCTTCTGTCCATTGAAATTTATTCTCCTTCCTTTGCAAGGAAGTGATGGGGTGAGTTAATCCTTGAGAACCCTCCAATGAACCTTTTGTAATATCCAGTTAGACCCATAAAGGATCTGACTTCCGTCACATTCTTCGGTGTTGACCATTCTTTAATGGCTTCTATCTTCTCAAGATCTACGGCTATCCCATATTTTGAAATGATATGTCCCAAATAATGGATCTGCTTTTGATAGAATGATCACTTGCTCAATTTGGCATATAGTTGGTTCTCTCTTAGCACTTACAACACCATCCTCAGATGATGTTCATTCTCTTCCTCCGACTTGGAATACACCAAGATGTCATCCAAAAATACTATGACAAATTTGTCTATATATTCTCTGAATACACCATTCATTAGGCACATGAAAACATCGGGTGCATTTGATAACCCAAATGGAACCACTGTGAATTCATGATGACCATACCTTGTTTTGAAGGCGGTCTTGCTAATGTCTTCATCATTTATCCTCACCTGGTGGTACCCTGACCTGAGATCTATTTTTGAAAATATCTTGGCATTCTTCAACTGATCAAAGAGATCGTCGATCATTGGCAAAGGGTACTTGTTCTTAATAGTCACTTTGTTCAATTGCCTGAAATCGATGCACAATCTCAATGTCCCATCTTTTTTTTTCACGAACATGACCGGGGCACCCCAAGGTGACACACTTGGGCATATATACCCCTTATTCAGAGGTTATTCAAGCTACAATTGTTGTTCTTTCAACTCTGGTGTACTCATTCTGTAAGGAGTTTTTGACACTGGAGCTGCTCCAGGCATCAGGTTTATATAGAAATCAATATCTCTCTTCGGGGGTAGTTTGGGTACCTCCTGGAATACATATTCAAAATCCTTTAATACTGCATGGTCTTCAAGATTTGACACCTTATCCTTAGGTGCTTCTTCCATATGGGTTGCAAATATTTGGCAGCCCTTCCTGTAACACTTCTTCAGCTGCGTTGGTGAGATTTCTCTGACAGTAACTGCCCTTGGGATACCTTGCACTTTCATTGGATTTCCTTACTCATCCAGGCAAGTGAATGCCTTATTACGACAGTCTAAGATGGCATGGTATTGGTCCAACCAATCTATCTCAATTAGACAGTCATAGGAACCTAAAGGTAAAATGTTCAATTCAACCCTTGTTGTTCAATCCATTCATGTCCACTAGATATGACTTAACCAACTCAACAACATTTCTCTTCACTCCTACAGCCAAATTCACTAACCAAGATTTTCCATGCTTTCCTCTTGGCAAATGAAAACTTTTCACCATTCTAGGATCTATATAACTATGACTAGATCTTGAATCAATTAAAATAGTAATGGTTTGGTTGTTGAGCATACCTTCCACTTCAATCATATGTGACTAATATTTTTCTTGCTTGTTGTCCAAGTCTGCGTAGATCCTTGGTACACTTATGCCCATGTCCTCCATTGTTTCTGCCTGTTGAACATTGTGGACAGCTCTCACCTTGTCATTTCTGTGGGGGCAATCTTTGTACCTATGATTTCCTTTACAACCCCAACATTCCATAGGTGGTTGTCTTGGCATTTGCCCACCTATTTCAACTTTCCTGGGCTCTCTAAAACTTGGTTGTCCTTGAGGGCTATTTCTGAAAAAGGATGGCTTAGTTCCCTTCTTCCTCTGATCCATCTTGAATTTCTTCTTGTCTTCCCAAGCCTTCCAGAAAGTGGGTTTTTCTATTTGTTGCTCATATAAGAATTTTTCTCTCCTTGTAGTTTCTTCCATAGCTTTAGGATCATCATATTGGATCTTTTCACTGATGGGAGATGGTAGTCCACTCATATACCTTTGAATTTTGACAGTCTCATCTTTGATGAAAGGGACATACTTCAACAATTCCAAAAACCTTCATTCATATTCATCAATGGTCATGCTACCCAGCTTGAGTTCAAAGAAATATTTCATCTTTTTGTCATAGTATCTCTTAGTCAAGTATTTATTTTCGAAATACTTCTTGAATTCCTTCCAAGTAACATTTTTCTCTTTAATGTGTTGCACATGCACAAGTTGATCCCACCATATGGATGTCTTTCCCTTCATTTGATACATTGCAATTCTTCCTTCTGCATGAGAGGAATAATTCTGTAGTTGGAAATATTTCCTCATGCCAAGAAGCCATGTCTCGACATCTTCCTATTTCTTGTGCTCTCCATCAAATGTAGGAGTTTTAATCTTGTTCATTTCACCCTTCAGTTCATCCACTCCATATCATCTATGCTTTCTAATAGGATATGGGCTTGAACTACTATGTGTTCTCTTCTTGGAGTTCCCTTGGCAGTGATGATGGTGTCTAACAACACTCCTTGATTTCTTCTTTTCATCAGGAGACCCGTGACTTCTTGATTTACTGGAGTCACTCTCCTTATCCAATTTATTTTCTATCATTTCTAGGCTCTGTATCAACTTTATGTTGAATTCTCCCTGTTGTTCCCTGGCTTTCATGAGCTTTATGTTATCTTCTCGGTGAGTCTGGACATCTTTCTACAATATTTCAATGATTTTCATCATGTTTCCTTCCTTATTTATCTCTTTTCCATGCCTATTGTAGTTTGATCCTTCAACTCCCAAATGGACATCCATTCCTTTAGCTTTATTCTCTGAACTAAAAGCATTATGTGCCTCCTCCATTTCTCTACACTATGTGGCAATTCGGTTGGTATCTGACAATCATTAATTCTATAAACACAATGTGCAATCAATCGAAATTTGTCAAGCCATCAATCCTTAACAAATTCCACAGTATTCATAAACCAATCTGATTCAAGAAAACTTTCAGATTCCATTTTCTTTCTGAGCTCTGCTTTGCAATGATTTTTCGGGCACTAGCCCCTTTTTCTTAGCCCCCAACCCATGCGACCACGGGTTGTGGCCAAGCACTAGATCGATAGGTGTATTCGGGACTTCGGGCCTCCGGCTTCGAAAGTTTTCAAATCACATCACAACAATTTTCTCAGAGTTCAGGATTGATGAACTCGCAAAGTAGGGTGGATCAACAGTCCACGACTACCCAGCATCCAACGGTTGGCACTCACTATGGAACCTCAGGCATCTGAGCTCTGGGACTTCAGAGCTTTGGAGCTTTGGGACTTCGGAGGATTTCACATCCACACACCCCCAACACCCCAAACCATTAATCTCTAAACACTTCCATGTCAACTTTGGTGACGTCATTACGTCTCGTCACCTCGGCGTTATGAAACTTTTGAAAGTTATTCCTTTCGTTCCCTTATGAACCATTCTTCCGGAGTGTCAAGTCTCTGAACTTCACAACTGGCACCACACGTCCACTGGGACCCATGGTTTCTGTACTTGAACTAAGATACCGAATAGTCACCTCACTTAACACCTTTCAAATTGTGGGGGCATGCAACGGCGGTTTGGAGTAACCCGCCTTTGGTCCCGCAATTCTTCTGATGCTAACACGTAACCCCATGGTAAAACCGTGGTTTGGATTGCGGGACCGCCTTGGGGAATTAACTCCCGTGCAACTTGGGTTTCCGCAATGCCTCCTAGTCGTCGATATTGATGTATCATGATCAATGCCAGTGTGGGTCCACCGACCTTTAACTATGTCATGTAACCTCAGGGCCTACATAGTACAACTGACAACATTCTAGGTGGGGGCACGTGGTAGGTATAGGGGAGGTCCATGTCACCTCCAGGTGACGTCATCATGACTCAATACTTCGACTCTTCGGGGATTCAAAACTTCAGGCTTCAGGAGTTTTCTTCTCAGCACACACTCATTCTCCCGAATGCCGAAATCCCAAACAAGCCAATCTGTTGACATGTGTCCCTCTTGACGGACGGTCTGGATTAACTCTGGACTTCGGACCTTTGGGAGCTCTATGTCCTTCATACTGTATCGTAACTTCCACCCTTGGCTTGATCCAACAGTTCCGGTCCAACTTTGGCCCAATCCAACAGTCGAGCTCTTCTCCCCGGATCTACGGTGTAGATCCACTTCGGGGACTTCGGGGCTTCGGCCTCTTCCCCTCTATAAAACATACTTCATTGAAGTCTCGAATTCTTAAGGACTTGCAGATTAACCCTCCTGCACTTTTCTCTAGATCTGACTGTCAGGAATTGTCCTCCTTCTTCTGAACACATTCCAATGACCCACAATATTGTGCAACCCATTACCACGTTTGTCGTGGTTTTATAATACCGTTACACCTCCTGAGCTTCGTAACACGACCAAGGTAACCTCTTGGCACCATTTCTCTCTAAACCTTAGTTCTAATGACCACTTATCCGGCCCATCCAGGCTCAGTGCTTGAACCTTGGCTCTGATACCAATTTGTAATGTCCCCAGCCACCAACAGGTCGGGCAATGCCACTACTCTGACACTTCACTTAGCTCTGATACCAATTTGTAACGTCCCCAGCCACCAACAGGTCGAGCAACACCACTACTCTGACACTTCACTTAGCTCTGATACCCATTTGTAACGTCCCCAGCCGCCAACAGGTCGGGCAACACCACAGAGGAACATACATATATATATAACATGCATTTCTAATGAATTCAAAAAAAATAACACAGAGTTACTGCTACCATACAGACTCAAATGGAATTGACAATAATTCCTACATGCAACAGAACACATGATAACATTTCAAGAATCACAGACATGCATAACATACATAACTAAGCACGGAAATGATACTTATCTTTTAACTGGAGTAAAACCACCAACTACGTGCAAACCTTCCACGAACCTCCCAGCCTTAGACCACATTGTTCATCACTCTTAGTAGTGGGTCACCCCCGAGCTGGGACTAAACTCCACCAAGAAAGGGATTCCTAGGCTAGGTAAGATCAATAATAAAGTCAGACATTTTAAGAAGAATGATTCTCTCCCAGGAGCCACTTATGCCCACTTCTCACAGACTCTTATTCCCCACATGCCTGTCCCACCCCAGGAGTATACACCTTCACTGTCACACAATCCATCGGTTGCTCCACCTCCCTTACCTTGGGCTTCAGCAACAAGCTAGACCGGAATTCTCATAGCTCTGTAGCAACTACGGGACTCCCTCTAGGAGAACTCACTTCCTCATCACACTCTCTCATCTGTAGAGAGTTGCTCACAGGCTTGACAACCTACTTCTTCAATCCACAACAACCTCTCACCTGGAGAGAGAGTTGCTCACAATCCTGACAACCTACTTCTTCAACTGCGGGCTTGACAACCCGCTTCTTCAAACCACAATAGCTAATTCAGGTAAGGAAAGGGACGGCTCAGTAATTTACAGAGGTGTACAATGGCCACGGGTTCATCAATGGTGTAAATGGTTGGTTGTGTGTTGGCTCAGTGTGTGAGTGAACTCGTGAGGAGAGATGGGGCAGACTGGTCTAGCATAGCGAAGATGGTGAGAGCGTGAGAGAAAAAACTGTTTGTGCGTGAACCCCTTTTCGTGAGTGAGTTTTTCCCTGTGCGTGAGTGAGTGTGTGCACGTCAGTGCCCCCCGGCAAGAATTCCCCCTTTAAGATTGCATGTACCTGATCCGACACTTGTCGCTCACGAAGCACGTTCCTTCCCTTTGGAAGTCACTTGTCCTCCCCAAGGAACTTAGGATAAAAACATATCCTTCTAATCAGCTTTTGGAATAATAATAAATTATTATTCTTTTGGACATAAGCCCCTAGACTTAGCCCCTCTTTCCAACCTCTCAGCCCCCTCTCCCTTACCCAGCCTAGTGGAGTATAGTCCCCCATTCTCTTTTATCGTGATCAGTCTACATGCAGCGATGTTTTTATATTAATAATATGAATATTTACATGTACAAAACATGTTCCTGGCCTTTAACACCTAGGTTGTCCAACCTACTAACACATAAGCCTACCAGCTTATAATTGCCCGGCTCACCAACCTACAAAACATGTTTACAATTCATAATACAACAAGGGCTCATCCTAGGGATATTACAATTTTCAGGGATGGAATATGTTTGGAATAACATGATGCATAATCTTTGGCATTTTGCATAAATTTCTAGCCTTACAAATGAGGGCATCAAGCCCTAAATTATGAATTGATTTATTTTTTTAGATCTAATTTTTTATGGCATGCATCGTGTGGAGGTTTGATAGAGGGTTGTGAAGAGAGGTAGTGAAATTTTTGTAGGTTTATCTTGGAGATGCCTTCTAAATCCTTGTTACTTGAAGCTATGAGGGGTGACCTATATGGAAATGATTGAGGATGGTTATTGGAGCATGTACATTAGCTTTTGGAGAGGCATGTTATAATGCATGGAGGCGATTCACTTGATGATGGGTTTCCTTGTTCACATACGAGAGTTGGTAATTATATCAATCATATCCAACATTGGATAGAGAAAACATGTAGTAGCACAAACCAACCTTGGTGTGATCTTGGTGTTTTCTTCCATCTTTAGGAGCTCACTTCAATTTTCAGCCATGACAAAGATTCCAACCCATACTTGTAGGATACTTCATGTAGCCTTATTTTGGTTTGTTGCTAAACACAAAGGGAGATCTCATGTTTTTTATGAGATGACACAATGGTTGCATTGGTTCTTTGACAAAATGGTTAGAGAACTCAATGAATGGATTAATTATGTCTTCTTCATCATAAAAAAAAAAAAAAAAAACGTATTNAAAAAAAAAAAAAAAAAAAAAACGTATTTTCTATTTGATAGAGACTAGTATTAGTAATCAATGATTCCTTTATTTCCAAAGAACATCATAAAACAATATTTATTCCAACATCCAATTGGATAGACACTAGTATTAGTAATCAGACATTCCTTTATTTCTAAAGAACATCATAAAACAATATTTATTCCATCATCCAATTGGATAGACACTAATATTAGTAATTAATTGTTCCTTTATTTCTAAAGAACATCACAAAAAACAATATTTTTTAGGGTTTCCCCTTTGTGCCAAAAAAGAATTGGCCTACAATGAGAGGAAGAGTTGATGTGGTGACAATGGGAACCTTCCTAAGTTTCCCTAGGGTTGTACTTGGTTAAAGGACTTTGTAAAATTTGAAGTGGAGGCATGGGAGGTAACAATCACAAAGAGGTAGAGTTTTTACCTAGTTGTTCAATAGTTGTTTCTCCTTCCTTGGGGCACAACAATGACAACAAATCCATATCATGGTGCAACATATCTATACCTCGAGATGCATGCAAAATAGTGGAGTGTTGGAGCTAGGTGCAACACTATTTGCTTATGGAGGCAACCTATGGTTATATGGGGATGAGTTAGGAAGGTGCATGCATGCACCAATATCTAGTTCAATCTCTAGTTTAGATTCAGTTCAATTCAATTTAGAGACGATTTAGTTATGCATGCATGATCTATTATTAGTCAGAGGAGGCATATCCCATGTAAATTAGAGCTCTCATGCATGATAAGTTTCCAATTTAGGTAGAGGGCATAGATCTCAAGGAAGGGGATCCCATGCTTGCATACTCTAATTTTTCTTCTAGTTGAGGCACACTTTCTTGCCACTCTTATCCATGTAGGTAGGGTGCACTAGGAGATTAGACTAGGATTAGGGTTTCACTGAGTTGCCTTGAGTGCTTCATGCATTTGACTAGATACATGGTATCTTCCCTCTTCTTCCTATTCAATAAAGGAGATGCGGGGCACACCACTAACTTGGTGAGCAAGTTTTTGTTTTGAGCTATTGCAATATTTTTTCTTCTTTCAATGTTTAATAGAAGATAGATATGAGTGAAAGTTCAGATTTGTGTATTTGTTGTTCAAGTAAAAGTGGTATGTTTTTGTATAAGCATACTTAGATCTATTGTTTTCATTGAAACTTTCCAATTTTCAACGACCTATGATTTAGGTTATTCTTTCTAGGTGTAGAATCTGCTTACCATGGTTTGAAAATTAATATCCCATGGTCCATGGAATTTCACACAACATGGCAATGGATTAAAATTGATATTTTTTGTCTTTGGAAAATAAGGAATGTGTGTGTTTTAAAAAATGCACAATACAATACAGTTTTTGCCTGGCATGATCGCTCTCTAATTTATGCCCATCTATATCTACATATTCATATGCATACACATAAGGTGGGGATGGAAGTGACACCGCTATGTGAGATGATGGATTATTGGACCAATACATTGTGTACCATGAGCTAAGTGCCTCTTAAAGAACACTCACTCTACAAACTCTAGAGCTTCTTCAGGGGATCATCGAGCTCAACTCAAGGCAAGCCATGTAGTAAGAAGGCATCGAGAAGGGTGACGGACTTGGCCCCTAGCTAGGACGACAAAGGTCCCTTGGTTTGATAAGTTTCTCATTGTCCCTCTGGCCATTTCTAAACCAAAGCATATTGAAGAGCCCATGTTGGGTAATGACACATGGGAGCCCATTGTGGTCGATCTTGAGCCTGCAACTAAAGAATAAGGGCCTCATCTTCAAGACAAACACCCCCTCCTACAACGGGCTTGGTTCTAACATCTTCTTGATCAACCTAATCACTTTGATTAGCTACGTTATTTTATTGTTGCTTATTGATTTTTGCCTCGGACATTGTAGCTCGATATGATTATTTGTTTTAGATGTCTTGCATGATAAGTTTTTATAAGATATGTATTTTTTTCCTTACAACCTTAGCTTGTGGTACATACTCCCATGATTTTTTTTTTTCTGTATACATGTAGTTTCATTTCACAATTAATACAATTATAAAACATTTTATTTAAGACTTAAAAAAAAAAAACATCCTAATGTTTACAGTAACCCATTGAAGTTCTATTGATGGCCCTGGGAAGAAATGTATTAAAGGAAAAGGGAAATGATGGACCAGCCCTTTCATACCACGTTGATGACATTACTTTGATACACCAACACATACTTTTTGTAATTTATTTTGTATATGGAAGAATGAATTAGAGCCTCGGAACTCTTCAAACAGCTTCAGCATTGCTTGAATGATCAATTACAACATTCAGCTTCAGCATTGATTGAATGATCAATTACAACATTCTTTTTAGCAACAATTGGTGAGTTTAGGTGCTGAACTACACATACCCTGTAGGTGGGACATGAGTACCGCATACTTCCACGTTCACCTACCATGAACGTGGGTTGAAAATGACACTAGTCCAACTTTTCATTAGTCATGTGTCCTATATATTTTATAATATAGGAATAATATGGTTAGTATATAATAAGAAGGCATAAGTCCGAGAGGCACTTGAATCATTATAACTTTTCATACCTTATGCTATAATCTTTCTTCCTTTTGAATTTCAAAGGCAAAGAAGGCAGTAAATATACTTGTTTTCTACAAATTATTTGTATATTGTCTTGGCAATTTAGTGCATCCTAAAGATTGCCAATTGGTCAGTTCTCATTGTGACACAGTGACAAAAGACAAATCACCGCTTTTAACGTGTTGGTTTTTGTGTTTTTAACAATAGGTGCAGTTCTGGTTTTTCATTTACAACTAGTTTATGAATGGATGGAACTTGGAAGTGTGAAAAGTTAGATTTCAGATTTCTACATTTATTTTCTTAAAATAAGTGTATTTTATATATATACTATATTTATTTTCTTAAAATAAATGTATTTTATATATATATATATATATATATATATATATATATAGTGAATTCGTTCAATTGATTTGAGTGGACTGTTTTAAGGTAGAATTTGTCATTAAGTCTCCAATTTTAATTTGACTGAGATTTGAGTCCCACTGAATTACCAATTATTATTCTAGTTGGCAGTTGGACTGCCTCTCATTCGGAAAAGGGAGATCCTGTGAGGCTTCCTTGAAATATATATATATATATATATATATATATATATATATAAACCTACAACTTTCTAAGCAGGTTTTGAATTGAAAGTAATACCACAAGCCAATGACCCAGCATTGAGAGGGTTTCAAGTGGATGAATTAAGTGCAGATCTATAACCCTGGAATCTCACCCATCAATTAAATATAGTTGCAATAAAGTATATATATATATATAAACCTACAACTTTCTAAGCAGGTTTTGAATCGAAAGTAATACCACAAGTCAATGACCCCAGCATTGAGAGGGTTTCAAGTGGATGAATTAAGTGCAGATCTATAACCCTGGAATCTCACCCATCATTTAAATAGAGTTAGTTGCAATAAAGTGCATCCTCATTTTTATCCAATGGCCTTTGAACTAGAAAAACCTGACACTCGTCTCATAAAGTTATGGCTCTGTTGAAGCTCAATTGCTACTTTGGTTCTGTGCATAAATCATTGCACAACCCTCTGTAACCAGAGAATTCTATCTGTGAGAATTTTAGCCATTGGTTAAGATTTGTGAGCATTGTGAATATGACGTCTTTGTACTACAAGTATACTTTTCTTATTCTTAAACGTCAAGTGCTTTGTCCACACATGCTCTGATTCCATTTCCATTGAATGTAGGCCCTCTGATGTCTGATTTACTCTATCTGAATATAAAAAATTGGTTTGGGCTGACAATGACTGGTACAAACTTCAGAGGAAAATAAGAATGGAAACAAATGCAAGAAAAAACAACTGCTTCATGTGTCTTGACTCTTATCATCAGGGTTGCCATAGCATATATATTGATTTGAGAGCATGCTCTGTCATTTTTCTGAACAATTCACCAACTGCCAAGATGATCATCCTCAATGCCTTGTTGTTGTCCAGGAAGTATATATGCAAAGCTCATGTTGTTAAGGAGAGGAGGCCTAATTAACCATATGAATCTGGCTTTATTGGACCGATCATAATAAATTCAAATGTCAAGAGGAATAATCTGGCAAATACTGTTCCAGTGCTTAGCTTTTCATGCCAGAAAAGATATTAAACCAAGTATTTGGTGAAACTAGGACTAAAGCCACACTTTCTAATACACCTCATGTCCTGTTCATATTCAAAGCTTGAACAAGCCAGGGAGGCTGTTTCAGACTTTCTCGTCTTGATATCTCACCTGTTTGAAGATCAAGGGATTGACTCTCATTCCCGTTTCTCTCATATTCAACATCAAACCTTTGCCATTCAGCTCTGTAATTTTCATTATTTTTATAGTCCTCACCAGTTCCTCGGGTCCCCTCCATCATTCCAATTTTTTCTTGATCGGTCGTTTCGGACCTAACAGAAGCTACAGGGAAGAGTGTTGCTTCATCACTACTTATCAGACCTGTAGATTGACTTGTTTGTTCTCTTGGTAATTCTGGAAAGGATAATCCTAAACTCAGACGACTTTGCTGACCACTACGTTCTGTTTTACCTTTTTTCCATCCAGTACCCAAGGTCAGCTGCACATCAGTATCAGGTTCAAGACACATGCCGAAACTCGATGATTTGTCCAACTTTGCAGTATCATCGACATATATTCTTAAAGCTGTGTCTTCCTCATTTGGATATGTATCTTTGTCATTCATATATTCCATGGCAGGCTGCTCAAGATCAAATGTTCTGCATGTAGCTCTGCTAGGTTGCAACCTGTAGAAATCTTGCGAGCCATCYTTGATTTCTTGCAGGACATTTGGTATGCTCTGTCCAAGAAAATCAGAACTAAAGGTCTGTGGACGATCAATACCCCAAATAGGCTGTCTATAACCTATATTGTCTTTATCTGTCACAGAACCGGTGAGAGCATCCCAAAAATTCCTTTTGCCTTCGGATTGTGTATGGTCTGATCCAAACTGAAACATGAGAGGACTTGTTTGTCTTGTTGGTGGATTAAACTTTGATGTGCCATCTTTGTTTCTAAGCTCAGCCATTAATAACTTCTGAACATGATAGAGACGATGCAGTTCACGGACCTGCATCAGCCCAAGAACAAACAGAATGCTTCAGACCTTTGCAAAAAAACCCAATCTTATGGGAATAGAATTACCTTCCACCTTACATTACTATAATTTGCAAAACTTTGTGAGGGAAATTTTTAGAAAAGGACCAAAATATGTTCAAACCTTGTGAATTCATGCATTTATAATTCAAAGATCCTTATTTCTCGGTTCAGATTGCTTATGTACCTGTCCTCGAAAAATTTCTTCCTGTTTAAGCATTGTCTGCTTAAGAACTTCTTTGTTATGCTGCGCATCATATCCTTCCATCCTTCCTTTCTTTAAGTCGCTGTAATTCTGGTCCCTACAGCAAGCTTGATTGTCTTTTGATGGTATCACTTCAGGACACTGTGGCCAAGGATCTAAAAACTTAAATTTTATTCGTGGTTCCTTGAATGCATTCTTGTTTGAGAAAGTTCCATGCAAGTTTGTTTCACAGTGCACTTTTGCTGCCATACCTGCAAGTACTGAACACCCAATGCAAGCAATACAATAAGAAATGTGCATTAATGAAACAACTTCTGCACAAATGAACCTTTGAAATAGACAGTACAGTAATGCTTAAATTCACACTTGTAATATATAAATGAGTAACAGAAACAAGTCATGGAGTTATCCTTCATATTTGATTCAGACTTTCAATCATAACAGGTTAGTTGTTGAAGAATCAGACCATAATCATTCAATTCATCTCTTGGTTATGATCTTAGGACTTAGTCATTTATTACTAGTACCATAGTTTTCCGTCTCTGGTGTTTGCACAGTCTTGGAGCAACTTCTAAGATTTGAATCAGGTCTAAGATTCTAAATTTAAGAGATACAAACGAGATTAATCTATTCTGTCATTCTTTGCATCATTGTGTCCATTGATGCAAGGCCTATGTAATGTAAGCGCTGCTTCTCATACGTCTATCAGAAATAAATGTAAACAATTACAATAATACATGTAAACACCAAATGAGAAGATACATTTACCTAATGCAACTGCAGATCCACTGATTTACAAAAAAGGATAAACAAGTACTTGCTGAGGTAACCGGACTTTTGAATAGGCAGGAGTCTTAATGCTACGACTTGAACTAGAATATCAAACACAAGTCTATCAATCAGGACCCTTCCCTCTTCAGTCACCCTAACTTTAACCAAAACCATCCTTAAATAAGATTTATGATGACCTTTCTATTTCGCTTGTGAAAAATGAAAGGTTCCCTGGTTATAAAAGCTTTTGAGATAATAATCATTTCCAACGATGGTTGAATCGGTTAAGCACACTGTACGACCCCTTCCTAACTACAGTTATCATGGAAAACCCCACTTAAGAACCCCCTTAGTTCATGTGTCCAGCCATCCTCCAACTTCATGCTGGTTTGTTTATCCTCCCCTGCAGGTTGCATGCTCAATCTCTAGTATGAATAAACCTACAGGCTGGCTTACATAACTGGCCATGGAATGTGTAGAAGATAAATAGAGATCCTCCAATATCTCATCTTCCCTGGTCTAGATGAAATATTCATGCAATCACATTCATCTCCCATTACTAGTCATGATTTGTCTAAACCAGGCTTAACAACACGCAGATAGTGTTGTCCAAGATATTAGCATGCAAAGATATCAATTATTAGTTTTTGTTTTGTGAACCCATCACTGGGGCACTCTATTTGCCTTACCTTATGCTATGAATGGTGTGATAGCAGAAAATAGTTCTCTTATATTTGATTTTTCTCTATGACATTTACACCTTATGATTACAAGTTACAACTATAGTTTATCTAGTTATGCCACATCCTATAATTGCAATTGATCTCTCCATGCTTGAGACAGAGCACATTGATGCATACTTACTCGAGTCTCGGTGGGAGAGTGACAATCAATCCATTCATAGTCTACGGAGTGAATCGTTCTCGCAACATTATACATAGTAATCATCATAATTATTTTCGTCTTCTCCACCTTAACTTTCTTTATTTTTTCTTCACTGAGAATCTTCGTTCCCTTTTGGGGCAAAAAGGATTTCCATGCATTTAATTTAGTATCGCATATGTCCCGATATGCTACGGTTTCCAAGTATTAGATTTGATTTCCACGCCTGATATGTCCTGAATCAACAAGTCCAGGACCTGCGACTACGAGGGACTAATGTCGATTGTTGGCATATATGTTAACATAGGCATTGCCGAGCCACCTCCTCACATGCCCAAGATAATTTTTGTGGACATGAGTGCATCACTATATTTTCCCCTCTTCTAGGACTTTGTCGACCTTGGCTATTAGGAAAACTTCTGCGTCGAGCCTCCCTTAGCCCAATTGGCTCCTATTAGTCCGAACCACTCTCCATAAGACATTGTCGAGTTAAATGTCGATGAATTCACAGTGGTTGACGGTAATACAGGATGACACTCTGGTTTCAACACTAACCACCAATCATTTGTCTCTGGCTTTCTGCTATGCCACTAATCTTGGTTGTGGCATAGCTTGCTCTCTTTGTTTGCTTTCCAGGGCTATACTTTAGTTGGTCATTAAGTCTCTATCCATCTGGGTTCAACCCCACTTTTATTTGCTACTATGTCATTTGAATTTTTTTGGGGAAAGAGATGCCCTAGGAACTCTTTTCTTTGCTATTATTGCTTCTTGTACATTCAAGTCCCGTTGACCTGGTTTGGTTGTTGGTGGACATCAATATAATTTCAATTATCAATTTCGACTGGAAGATAAACAATCAAGTTGACATCTATCAGTTAGGGAAGTGACAGCTATTGGTAAACGTTTCTCTTATATAACTAAACATCAAAACTGCAAATTAGGGGTTCAAAAGCAAAGACATGAGCAAGTCTCTTAGAGCCTTCGAAAACAACTGGGGAAGAACTTAGATTTCATGTCTCAGTGTAGTAGCCAGAATGGTTGGGAGTTAGGTTCCGCACTCTCCCTACCTAGGTTCAATTCCCATTGAGACCTTTGGCCAGTTGTGATGAGGCTAGAAGGGTAGACCTCTCACAGGAATGGGACCCCATGGGTGTGTCTCCAGACATCTCAGCCTTTGCTACGTCATATGTTTCCTGCTAGTGCTAGCTTGCAGGCTGTTTGTACTAGCCTGGGGTTTATAGTGGCAGCCATTTTCCTGCTAGTGCTAGCTTGCAGGCTGTTTGTACTAGCCTGGGGTTTATAGTGGCAGCCATTTGGTTGACTGCCACTATAAACCCCAGGCTAGTACAAACAGCCTGCAAGCTAGCACTAGCAGGAAACATATGACGTAGAAAGGGCTAAGATGTCTGCCACTATAAACTCTTCTTGACTGCCACTATAAACTCTTCTTCTGTTAAAAAAAACAACTTAAATTTAATGTTCTATCAGTCTGGTAGGACCTTTCAGAAGCCACTTTCCGTGGTTGAGGGTATGGGAGCTTTGTAATCTGTAATGCAAATTGCATTAGCATAAATTTGCAGTCTTTGCTTTTCTACAAATCCTATTTGTGAAACTTTAATGATAGATGTGAGTGGTGGATCTGCGTTGGAACACATACAAACTCCCTAGATATAAACCCGATTCATCTGCCAGCAGGTGGATCACTTGGGTACTAAAAGTAGTGGAAATCTTCAGATTTTGCCAATATATCAGGGCACTGTTGCAATAGCCAGAAATTACATCTTTTTGTAGATTCGTGAACAACATAATCTTGAAAAGTCAAACCTTCCCATAAATAGAGGAAATCAGTATTCTTCAGCAAAATAAACTTCAACTACATTTACATTTTCGAGTATAAAAAGCAATATTATAACCATAGAATAAGAGGCAGTTGAGATCTTTTACATTTTCAATTGCACAAATAAGCACTATTGCAATTAAACTATTCAAGTGAGATATTGCATAACAGAGTGCTTTCGACATTTAAAGACATCCTATAGCATTCATTGTCAGAAGTATTGGCGATTTTGAAGCCCGAGAAGAAAGATGCAAATGAAGCTTGTCAAGCATGGGCTTGGAAATGACTTGGCAAGACATCCACTCGGGAGTAACTTGGCAACTTGAAAAACGCGGCACCAGATTCTGGAATAACTTGGCTAATAACTTCGACTAACTCGGCACTCAACTGAGTCACTGTCCAATTGAGCGAGTCAGCCGACACAGGACCAGACTTGGCGGGTCAGCCAACTCGCGAATCAATCATGCTGACTCGAAGAGTATGATAACTTGGATGCAAATAAGATGGTCCTGGAAATAAACACTGTTAGTTGCACACAACTCCATTTTCATAATATAGTCCCCACAGTTGTATGGAAGAAGTCAGAGGAGTAAATTTTAACATACCAACCTAACGATTTTAGAAGCATGGAACTCACAAATGACGATCAACGAACACCAATGTAACTCCTAGTGGGAAAATGAACCTATCTATTGAGGTTCGCTGACCAATACTTCCCATGGTCAATAACAGAGTGGGAAGCAAGTAGTGAAAGAAGAGGCTGGAGCCTATCAATTGAAACATGTAAATGCCAGTTCTTACCACCATATTCTGTAACCTGTCATGATAAGTTTAATCTTTCTCTAATTCTCACACACGCTTAACATTTTATGTAATTGGATTTTCTAATTGCCAAATTGTGTACAACACATCAAAAGCTCCATGTATTCAACCTATAAAATTATATTGTCATATGCAATGGCAAGCTCTATTCATTCAACTTATGAAGTTATACTGTCATATGCAACAGCGAGAAATAGCATTGAAGAGAAGATTAGTCCCCTCACTTTACAAAGTCAAACTTCAAACAACTAAAAACAGCAATATCCATGTATATGTAATTTCTCATATCTAGATCCAGTTTCTGTCATGGTCCATGACTCCATTAGACTAATAGATCATAATCTTGACCTAATCCTAAATTGTGAACCCTTATCCAGTATCCTAAATGGTGCTTCTTAAGTAGTTTACAGGTGCAGATTCCTTTTATAAAAAATCGACTCAAACAAGGTGTCTCAGTCCCGTGGTAGACTGGATAAGCCAACCAAACAAGATGTTGGCTTAGTCTAATTGCATCCTCCTTACCACTCTGCTGTTGATCTTCTAGTTTGACATTTGTTTTGCCTCACATGACAGGAATTTGCCTGTGCAACAATTCAGGCCATCTTTACAAATCAATTTGTGATTATATCATTCTAATTTCTAAGCACTCTTGCTGTTAAACAGCTGACTGTAACAGAATGCTCAAGAACTGGGAAAGACAATCTGGGGAGTTGAGTTACCCTGCCACTACTATGAGATAGGAGAATGCCAGCTTAAGATTTATGCAAGCTAATTAGAGACTCCGATCACACAATTTAGTAAAGATAGACTTTTCCGAGTCAAAAGTTTATTCTCCTTCAAGTTAAGGGTGCTTCCCATTTTATTTTAAGAAATAGTGCACAAGAATACAAATTTGCTGTACTAGATACAAGTATGAAATTTCCTTTAAAAGGCTATTATAATGTACCTCAGATAAGACGTCTACAGGCTATGACCTCTTCTTAGAGACAACAAAAATTCCTAGCATAGAATCTTTTGTGCCAGTGTTATGGCGAAACACGTACAATCTCATGCCTTGTGCTTGTCTAGCACTCATAGAAATTACTCCCAGCACTGACAGGTGTTAAATATAGAATACTTCTTGCCCATCTAGGAGCATTGCCCTTTTACAGAAACGCTACATATATGTTTCTCTCCAAAGGAAAAGACTGGCAAAATGTGTGCACTCGAATGCATAGAAGATTAGGTTTGTCAATCTGTATTTCATAAGAGGAATAGATTTTGGTTGTTTAGATTATGAATTATATGCCGCGATACTCTTCTCGCGTTATGTCAAATCTGCTTGTCTAATACAATCCGTGATGGCTACCATGGAAACCTTCTTTGCTTTCAGCTGCATTCAAGTTACACTGCCTGTCTTTTTAAGTGAAAGAGTTGTCAAAGATGGTATTTCCATCGGTGAATTTCCCTCAAACAGATGATATTAAGATGTAAAACAATAACCCCCTCTCTAATTCCTTTTTAGGCAAGCTAAATGAGTCAGGGATAGACAAAAAAATGAAATGACAAAGACAATTGAATGCTGTGTATCTATACACAAAATAAACAAAAAAATGTTATTGACCGTGCCTCTACATCCATGGTTTCAGACAGTTACACCACTGATTGGTAACTTATCGATAAAAAAAGTACCATTTGGCCTGGTTTGGCCGGTCTTAAACAGAATATTCAATAATGGATGCAGAATGCTAACTTTCACTACCCTAATCTGTTGGCTGCCAGTTAGCTTAAGGAGTCTATAAGTTATAACTGTAAGATGGCATAGAAAATGGAGAGATCTTTATGAGACGACAAAGACACTTTAAGAAGATACAGGAATTACTGTATAAAAGCATTCAAATCTCCATTTTGCAAACCCTCCTTGAGTCGAAGCTTGCTCATACCAAGTTGCGCATAGCTAGATCTTGGTGCCGCTAAGAGGTTGGTCATATCAGAAGGTTAAGTGGAAGATGGAGAGCAAAACTACTAACATTCAAATGGGGAAGGTCAACTGAGTCAAGAATCTTTGGCCGCTTGAGACAGATTAGAGATTTTCTCCAAAACCTTTGAAGAGGCGGCCCAAACCCTCCCTGAAGAGGGGCTGGAAGAATTTTTATCTGCTGAAGACGAGTTTGTTTCTAGTTTTTTCTGTCAATTATGGGCAGACTCTCTATTTGCTGGTGCATCGGAAATATTATAGCTCTAGTATCTTGCAAGAACTTGGATGAACCCCTAAGTTTCGATCAAGCTCCAAGAACTATTCTTAGAAGCGAGGGTTAAGAGAAAATAGAGACTGAATTCCAATGTTACTTTGGCTGGATTTTGTTGAAATCCCATCTCAGCGAGCTCTGAGAACTTGAGCATTGATGTATTGATTTGTATACGGCTTTACACAAATTTTGATCGCATTTAAAGTTACACACAAAAGGTTCTGATAGTGAGCTGAGGTAGAAAAATTATAGAAGACCTAACTGCCATTTTCAAATTCGTGTAACACAGATAAGCACGACATTTCTGCTGTAATCTAAAAATGTTTACCACCAGCTGTAGCCTTCTAATATTTTACTTTATTCCATTGCTGAGAAACTAAGTAAATAAATTAAAATCTGTTATTGAGAGAAATTGTATTAGGGCTCTATTAGGATTCAGTGAAGATGACCAAAATGTACATTTGCATTTTGAGGTCTTCATTTTAAAGCCTGCATGGGTGGCCTATATGGAAACTAAAGCTCTTTCTGACAAAGGAAACAAGAAAGCAGAGATAAACCTACCAAACAAACCCTATACTCCGCTGATTTAATCCATAGGCATGACTCTGGAATCCAGTCTAGATGAATAAAATATTCTGTTTTTCTGTAGCCGTAAGCTTGTATCATAGTACAATCACGGTCCCTAAATCTTCCTCAATAAGAGGAGAGATTAGGTTCTTGAAACTCCTACTTCGCATTACGAGTTGCTGATAGAATGAATTCCAGGTTGTTTAGTGAGCCTAGTGAGAAAAGACTACCCAGCTGGTTAGTGAACCTAGTGAGAGGACACTACCCATCTCGGTTCAGAGAGCACTTGTTGATTATGATTGATTCAGGGTGAGCAGGGCAATAAGAGATTTCTTCACTGCTCAATGTTATGGCCCAAATGCACTGTCGACCCTACTTGCCAGAATGGGTATTCACTCTATAGTGTCCACGGACCGTATGCATACCTCCGTAGATAACCTTAGCACGGGACCCTACCTCTAACCCCCAAATCATTCTAGATAAAAGGAGTAAGAGAGAAGCAGACGAGGAAGCCAAAAAGCCTTTGTAAAATCCACCCTACCTGGGTTGTAGCTTATACATCAGTCAAGATTACTGATATTTACTACTTGAACATCTGAATCCGATTAAAACCATAGTGCTTAAATATTTCTACCAAAATCAGGAGAGTCGCCCCCATGAATATACTAGAATTCACAGCAACCATTTTCATGCCCATTGAGGCAACCCAACTGTGAAACTAATACCATTGAAGGTAAACGATAAAGAGCAATTAACCACAGCGCACAGGAAAGCCTTTAAGCCTTTGAAAACATCAAGCAATCTGGAAACAAAAAACAGGACTTAAAATTCCATCAATAGACTTTCTCAGTCATAACAAACAGATTAGAAAGTAGCCTTGTAACAGTACTCTGCTGCTGCAAGAGATGCTCTATGAGCCGAGTTCTGAGAAGGGTTGTGGTGGCTAAATCTTGGAAGAGCGTTCCATACAATTTTCTTAGGTATTTAAGTATCTGAGAGATCATAAGCATTGCAGGATGCGCTTGACAAAATATAAAAAATCAGTGGGCAGTCCCAAAGTTCAACACTCTGCAACTCAGGAAACCACGCAATCCTAATGCTTAGATAAGAGCATTTTCTCAGAGGAATATTATAGTTAAATTTTATAAAGGTTTGGTTATAAAACTTCACCTGGTAATCCCTGTAATGCTCTTGTCACTTGAAACTTTTCCTTTGATGTTCATGAAGCTCAATAGTAGTACAAGTGCATCAGATGAACTGCAACAATTCAATGCCTGCATGAAATTCACAAGCATTCCCTTCTCCATAACACATCTTAGTCTCTTTCAACACCTATACAAATCTAATCCTCTGTAATTTGTTTCTTGCTCTCACTCAACTTCAAACCAAGATATATCCAAACCCAAATAAATCTGACAGATTGTCAGGAAGCCAACAGGAAAGTTGGAATACAAAATGGTATCTTTGCTCAGATCTAACTGTCACACTACACTGAGCCCACAAACAATACAATAATAACAACAGCCAGGATGATTTGGGTAAGAGCAGAAGATACTGAAGCAATCAATCATGAAGCACCGGTATCAGAAGGATTGATGATGTCTGTACTGTGGAGGAGATGATGTAGAAAACAAAATCTCACTCAGAATACCATGTAAGCTTATGTAAGCCTGTGGAGATATTCCAGACAGCACTGCAGAAATAAGATACTCCAAGCACAGATAAGATGGGTAGTGGGCAGTTGTCAGGCTGGTTTAAAATATGTTTATTAGTATCATTTATAAGATGTAGATATGGATGAATGAATATGTTTCTGTTGGCTTTTGCCTGTAGAGTATATACTTCGAGGTAGTTATATATAATCTATAAACCAATGAGGTGAAAAGCTTTCTACAGTATCCATGGCTTTGCTTATCATTCACATGCAACTTCTTTGGGTTGTATATTGCTTTTAATATTTTTTTATTAACATAAAATATATTCCATGGTTTGTTTCGGCAGGTGCACATTGAGGTCAGGGTTGAATTTATGGTAAAGGCAGGGAGTCATGAATATAAATTAATTAATGTTTACTATTTTAAAGGGGATTGAGTTGGAGAGTAGAGAATGAAAGTTGAAGGTATAAATTATTTAAATTTGAATATATTTAAATTTAAAGAAATTAGTTTTTAAATGTAACATTTAAATATTTAAAAAAATAAAAAAAAAATTATTTTAAAGATTTAATTTTTTTATTTTTTAATATTTATATTAGAATTAAATGAAACTGAATTTATTTATATTCATTTTATTCATTCATTAAAGAAGTAATTTAAAAATATGTGTTAAAACATAATAAAACATTAAAATAGCATTGAATTATTTGTAACAATCTTTTATATACAAGTATGTACACTTTTAGATGCAATAATGAAATGTTATGATTTATTTTAAATAATGAAATGTTATGATTTATTTTTATATCTTATATATTTATGTTCATTTTTCTTATTTAGGTTTACTATTTTTAAATAAGTTGGATGTAATTTAAAGGATGGGAATTTATCACAATTAATTTAAATTTAATTTGTTAAACATATATATTTCCAATATTTTATATTTTATATTTATATATATATATATATATATATATATATATATATATGAAAAGTATAAAGTAAAAATGTTCAACCTAGTGCAAGAGTATTATCTTTACGATTATTAGGTGGTCCTCCATAACCATAAATTGATAACTTGGGTTTGGGAACAATATTTTCTTATCCATTATTTTTATTTTGGTTTTCCTCAAAAGCATTTTAACTTTTTAAATTATGAGCATCATCATAAACCATGGAAAAGGATAAATATTGTTGAGAAAATATTTGATGTGCCAATATGTGTTGGGGACAATGTTGGGTTGTATATTAGTCATCGCCACATGTTATAATGTCATTGTGATTGTACCACTATGATCCACGTGGAATGTTGGCATCATGACACATGATGATAATAAGATGAGTGATTATTACTATGCATGGTCTATACAGAGGTTAATCTCTCTACACAGCGAGACAATATGACAATGACATCCAAGAATGTCTTTCCTCACCCTTTAAAAAAAAACTTCCCTTTTAGTAACCTAAAAAGGAAGAGGATAAGAGTGTGGCTACCTATATTAAAACTCATTGTATTTTCTAGCCACTCTCTTTAACTTGTAGTAAGACCATTTACATGCAAGTTTTGGCTAACATAATTTTGGTACTAAATTTTTTGACTTTCAATTTTTTATATAAAAAATGAGATGTGTGTTTTTTATTTTGTTTATCTTAAATATAAAACTAAGAGCACACTTAGTTTTTGCAATTTTGATTTTGTAGTTATACATCTATGTCTATTTCCTTCTCCAATATAAAATATGTGTAAATCTTAACTATTCTTTTTTTTTTTTTTTGACTTCAAATATATGTAACTCTTAATTATTCTTTCTTTGAATTTGACCTCACAAAACTTAATGTTTTTAATAAGTATTTATATATTATCATGGTTTGGGTGATCTCTATTGCTTGTGTATTTTAGCTCTGGACTCAATTGTTTATCACTTTATTGAAAGTAGTTTCAATAACCCAAAAAACTTTTTAAAGTACTAAATTCAACATGGAATGTTGGCATCATGACACATGATGAGAATAAGATGATGAGTGCGTATTACTATGCATGGTCTAAACAGAGGCTAATCTCCCTACAAAGGAAGACAACATGACAATGACATCCAACAATGTCTTTCCTCACCCCTAAAAAAAAAATCCCTTTTAGTAACCTAAAAAGGAAGAGGGGGAGAGTGTGGCTACCTATATTAAAACTCATTGTATTCCCTTGCCACTCTCTTTACCTTGTGGTAAGAGCATTTACATGCAAGTTTTTGGCCAATCTCAACATAATTTTGGTACTAAATTCTTTGACTTTCAATTTCTTATATAAAAAAAAATGAGATGTGTGTCTTTTATTTTATCTATCCCAAATATAAAACTAAGAGCACACTTAGTTTTTCCAATTTTGATTTTGTAGTTATACATCTATGTCTATTTCCTTCTCCATTATAAAATATGTATAACCCTTAACTATTTTTTTTTTACTTCAAATATATGTAACTCTCAATTATTCTTTCTTTGATTTTGAACTCACAAAACTTAATGTTTTTATTAAGTATTTATATATTATCATGATTTGGGTGATCTATATATTGTTTGTGTATTTTAGCTATGGACTCAATTGTTTATCATTTTGTTGAAAGTAGTTTCAATAACCCAAAACACTTTCCAAACTACTAAATTCCCAAAAAAAAAGCCAACAAAACAATTCAAAAAGCGGGTTTACCTCTATGTAATATGAAAAGAGTATTGACCTTAATACAAAAATAAGGCTTTGAGAGGTTTCATTGGGTATTGGGATTTTATCGTAATGACATACAAAAACAAGGCCCTAAAAGGTTTGATTAGGTGTTTGGGGTGTTCCAATGAAGCTTTGAAAGACTCCATTCTAAGTCAATCCTCCATTTCCTTATCAGCATTTAATTAATGAAGAGATATCAAGTTGTTCAGGGGAAATACTTTATTACATTAAGGTTTTGCAAGGCCCTTAAGGTTCATGAATACTTTGTTCTAAGGTTTGCAATTCCCTATATGTTGGTTGACTTGGCATAATTTCATTCTAGTGAGGCTTTGAAAGACTACATTCTAAGTCAACCTTCCATTTCTTTAAAAATGAGTAAGTTAATAAGTGGACAAACTCAATCCTTCCCACCATTTCTTTTTTTCCAGTAAGATAAAGTTCTATCATGATCCACTCATTATTTTCCAATTTCCAACAATCCACATTATCTTAAAATGTGTGAAAACCTCTGAGGAAAAATCTCCATTGTCACAATTCCCAACAATCAAGTGGAACTATGACTTTTGAAAAAATTCTTGTATGTTTTGGAGAAAAACTTTCATCGAAAGCATAATGAATTTGCTCACTTATTAACTTACTCCCTTTAAAAATAACTAACAAAATGAAATAAGATTTACTTAACAAAGAAGTATCAATCTAATTGTATATGTATTGATTTAAACAATAATGTGAGCATATTTTAAGCATCATAAGTTCAACAAAGACCCTCTAAATATGTACAAATTTACGAAGTCCTAGATCCTAACATTTTGGTGATTTTCTAAGATCTCTAATATCTCAATAACTCTCTTTTTTTATAAATATTTTTTGTATTTCAATGTGGAAAGAGTACACCTTCCAAATATGAAAATATATCAAATGAAATAAAGTTGTTTCACAACATTCAATTACTTAAATTTCCTTTGACTAAAAAACCATGAATAGGGATATATAATTTCAACCAAAAACATCCAAGACACACAACCAACTCTAACCACTTTTACTAACATTTATGTATACATCAACACAAATATATCTTTGAAAACAATATCTAACATCCAAATTTATATCTTTAAAAATACTTGAATCTTAATTGAAAACAATATCAATATCCAAATATATCTTTGAAAACAATATCAACATCCAAATTTATATCTTTAAAAATACTTGAATCTTAATTGAAAACAATATCAACATCCAAATTTCACTGACTTTTGACAAATCATCATAACATCACCAACAACTCATTTAACAATATTTTTTAATATTTTTATTAACTTTTGGTGAAGCATTAAAATGTTTAATAGTTCTTTAACTTGTGGTGAAGCACTAAAAGCCTGAACAAAATCTCCTTTGTGGTGGTCTTTGCAAAATTAAGGGATATGTTGGATATCTATGTAAGGTGGAGTTATGGGATCTAACAATGGTACAATGTTATCTTGTCTTGTTGGCTTTCTATTAATTGAGAAATGCATTGTCCTATGAAGATTGTACTTTTAATATTCCCTCACATTGTAAGTATGTGCATTGTTATTATATGATTAGTAATAGATAAGGAAAGGAAAGGTGCTATGAAGGTGGGTTGATATCTTTCTTGGGCATTGTTATTTTTTTCTAAGAAATCAATTGCTTAGACACATGTTTGTATATGTCTCAACATAAAAGGAAACTAAATTTGTATTATGATTGAGTGAGTAGTATTGTTTACTAATTTGGTAATGTTATGAAATTATTCATTTCAATCATCATTCATGAACATTATTATAAAGAGTTGTGGAGTACTACAAGAACGTTAGCATGTGGCCCATGTGAATCATGTACCATAGTACATGATTAATGTTATTTTAGGGTTCCCTTGACATCAAAGAAATTGATGGACATTTATTAAAAAGAAGTCATGTATTGAATATTGACTAAGTGATTGAGATCTTTAATTTAGGCGCAAAATTAACATAAAGTTATTAAAAAGAAGTCATGTAATTCAATATTGACTAAGTGATTGAGGTCTTTAATTTAGGTGCAAAATTAAAATAACGTTGATAAGGAAGCAAGTTGATTTTGAAATGGATCAATAATGGGGTATGGAAGCAAGCTGATTTTGAAATGGATAGATAATGTTCAAAGTGGAAGTTAATTTAATTTTAAATATTATATTTTATATTAAAATTTTAAAATATGTATTCTTTAATTTAAAGAGAAATTTTTTTATATTTTATTTAATGTAATTTAAATATTAATTTTTAAATATTTAATTTAAATTAAATTATTATTAATATTTGTAATATTAATAATAAATAAAATATTATAATTATTATTATTTTTAAATTTAAGGAGATTAAGATAATAGGAGGTGGTCAATCTTAATTTAGAAGATTAAAAGTACTTTTCAGTTTTGGCAAGTGCAAAGAAGAAAATCAACATTGCTAAAATAAGAACAAACTCTCACGATCTACATAGTGAAACTGGGTGTTGAGTAATTCTCAAAATATTGTGAGATGAAAGAATTTGTCATCTTTGTGACACTAAGAGGGTTGAAGATGAAAAAAACTTCCTCTTAGATTACCCTGTCTATACCCAAATTAAATCTCATTTTAAAAATATTTGCCACAATACAGACCTTCCTAACCTCCTAAGCCACCAAAACTATGGTGATCTTGGAACGCTTCTATCAATGTTTTTTTAGCGTAGAAATACAATTTTAAATAAATCGAAGTAATCTCTTACCTTCTTAAGGTTCGATAGACCAATTAGTCTCAATGGACGTTAATCATCACCATTATCATCATCAATAAAGAGAAGGTGAAAATGTATCTTAAAAGAAAAAGAGCTTATAAAAAGAGTTGATAGTTTGGAAGTTAATGTTTTTAATGGCATAGATTGAACTATATTTAATTAGTATGTTAGAATGTCAATAAAATTGAAGTTGTCTTCATGTTTATAATTGTTGGATATGTTGAAGTTATGAAAAAACATTTATAGATTAATTGTGTATTCAAAGTCATTCATTTATGACCAATTCCCATAAATGTCATTAATTAATGACCAACTTCTTATGAGTTTGAATAGTTCACTTGACACATATTGCATTAGGTGATGTTCACAGGGATGAAGAAGTGGGAATGAATTACATAGTGTCAATCATCACCTCAAGGAATTTGCACCTAGTAACCAAGACTTCTCGATAAAGTCACCCGTCCTAGGACTCTTGTGGCTCAATCATGTTTAACCATGGAGTTTTTCTCCATAGTCGAGCCCACTTAACTTGATACCCCATTTGCAAAACCTTAGCAAGTGTTGTGACTTATGAACTATTCAATTAGAGCTTTATACTTTTTATTTAAGAATGAAGGGGGCTTCTGCAAGCCAACATTATGCAATATCATTTTTTTTATGGATTAACTACATATTTAAAATCACTTATCTATGGTCATTTCCCATGTATGTCATTAACTAATGACACAATTCTCATGAGTTCAAATAGTGCATTTAGAACTCATTGCATCAAATGATACTCACGGGGGTGAAGAAGTGAGATTGAAACCAATGAAATGAATCACATAATGTCACTCGTCACCTCTAGAAAGTTGTCTTAATCTTTATGATAGTTGGCATGCAATGAGGGGAAACCCCTTGTAATATCATAATAACACATTGGAAGGTTCCCTTTGTGATATCATAGTAACACATTGAAAATCTACTCTACAATATTCAACAAGTACTTAGAAAATAGACCTCTTCTACATTAAACTAGACGTCAACGATACACAATTCAACCAAGGATTTTATAGTAGAAAACCAACATGAAAAGCTAGTCTCTTGGTCAATCAATCTCTCTCTCTTATTAATTCTGCAAAATTTATTTCAATGAGGCACTCAACCTTTTCAATCTCTCTTTATAGACTTCGACAGTCTACTACGCTAAAGGCCATGGTATCATTTTCTCTCAATTTCAYTGTATGGAGCACTCCCTTTTTCATCTGACACTTTTGCTTTTAGATTMTCCTCTTGTTGTAATTGTCTACATCATTGTTTGTCCCTTCATCTTGTTGGTCGATCTTCGATGGCTCCTATAACTAGTCATCTTCTCATCTCTTTCCTATAAACACTCAATTKTTACTCATCATCGATTTGTCTACTCTTAGAGCTCTCATGTTCCAACTTCTCTTCGCTTATTCATTTACTAGGAATACATTCAAATTCCATATGAAATCTCTTGATTTCTCTATGTTATTATTTAGGGYAGGGTCACACCCCCTTTCTTTACCCTCAATCAGAATTATCTTTCGATGTGGACATAGGTGCACTAGTATATGTCACCCATGTAGGCTTGTGGTAGGCATGCCCCTCAATTAATTCTCATCTCTCACTAGCCACATCATTGTGGATGCAAAGGATGAGGGGAAAGAGTTTATCCCACATTCCCTCAACGCACCTTGTTTCAGCCTCTACCCCAACCTTTACTTCGCATCATTAAGGATGCCTAATTCGAGATGTATAGTGGTCAACTCCTCTACCTTGACATTTATTTTTCCACAACTAAACCTCTTCCTTCTATCTCTCGACTTTAACACCTACTCATCCAATGACCAACCCCTTCCTACCACGTGACAACCTTTCACCACTTAAATCTACAATGTCACCAAAGTCTTTCACCTCATCACCACATCATCATCTCATTTCCATTACAACCAACATCATAAGTATTACCTTAACCTTTTTCCTTCAACTTGTTTTTGTTCTACATCCTTAATGTTGTCAACCAAAAATTCTTCTTCATCTTTGGCTAGCCTACTACTTTGCTTGTTCCTCTAAGGGGTAACTTATTTTCCTTAGTGATGCTCGTGCATCATACTCTCCAAGTTAAAAAAGAAAATCATGTCCTTATGCTTAAGTATATTGATCACATCTTTAACAGTTGGTTGCAACTCGAATGATTCCCCACCCAATTGTAGGCACTCTATTGCAAAGGCCACCCCCAAGTCAAAGTTATGAAAGCACAAGTGTGAAATTCCTACCAATTGGATCTGAACTCTCTCGCACAACACAATACAACCCAAAATTATCAAATAAGGAAAATGACAATGTAGCTTTCCCAATTACAACAACCCATTGTCAACCAACAACACTCTTCCCTCTCATCCTACACAACACAAAGAAACACTATATGCCACACAAATGCTCAAGTAATCATCATTCCCTCTAATGCTTTAGTGCAAGCAAGGAAACCTCTTGTACTAAGAACTAAGGATTTCCAACATTCAGATGAATTATGGTCATGGTTTTCACATATGTATGCCAACATGTTCAAAAGATAATGCATAAAGAAAAGATACTAGAGCAGTGAGAGAAGATGAGATTAATGAACCAAGAGAATAATGAATGGGAAAATAGCTTTGATGTCTATTTTAAAACATAAGTATTATACTCAATGCTACGAAGAGACCATGTACCTTCACAAGAAGCCCACATCATCTTTTTCTTGGACAATTTTTTTCCAATGTTGGTTAACAATTAACTAACATAAATAAAGGCTAAGGCTAGAGAACTTAGGATAAAGGGTGGGTAGCAACAAAATATTCTTAATTTTTCTTTTATCCCCCTAAGCCCCTATTTCTTCCTCTGTTGTGGACTCATAACCCCCTTTTATACTCACTTGCAACATTTTAAAGGTTTTAATATTATAATTGTAGTGTGCATGTGTTACAAAACCAAAATACATCACTAGGTTGGTTTCTTTCCTAGTGAATAGTTATTGCATAATGTCATCCTTCAACATAAACCACACATGCCTAAGCTTATAGCCAATAAGTCATTACATACACATTATTTATCTCATAAAATCTAGTGGTCAAAATCGACATATTACAATCAACATTTGACCATTCAAATTTACCACATCACCACATCCATCTACCTAGTCACTACATCATCATTTCACTACCACGTCAATCTACATTTTAAATACACCCCCAATTTTTTTCCTTCAACTTGTTATGTTATGCATCCTCACTCTGGTCAACTAATAATTATTTCTTCATCTTCAACCATCCCTGTGCTTTTCTCGTCCTCTACATCAATATCACAAACAATATTTTAAGTTTTTTTCAAAAAAAAAAATCATTAAATATATAAGTTTATTGTATACATAGATTTTCTTCCATAATAATATGAGAGAGTACTTATAGTAAACCAGTGAAAAAGTTTAGCAATGTGATAATATAAATGTGATAAATATTTTTCCTAAATGAAAACCATTTTAATATAGAAAATCATAATTACTTGATAAGATTGAATAGAAAAAAACTCAATTACTAGATAAGACCATTTTAATATAGAAAATCATAATTACTTGGTAAGATTGAATAGATGGAAAAAAAAAAAAAAAAATTGATCATAATAAAAAAATTGCTAAAATTGTGACACCTATATTTCCTTTTTAGTGAAACTAATAATAACTCTAAGTCATACGATCCTTAATAATAATTCATACTATTTGTGTAATTCATATTATATGGGATAAAATTGTCTCGTCTACAAACTTATTAACAATAAATATGATATGAAAAAATGGTGACACCTATATTTCCTTTTTAGTGAAACTAATAATAACTCATATTATTTGTGTAATTCATATTATATAGGATAAAATTGTTTCATCTACAAATTTATTAACAATAATATGATATGATGATGGTTAATGTTTATTAAAATTAAATTTAATATATGAAATTTTAAGAAAGATAAGGAATTATTAAATTTATTTTAAAATTTTATTTCTATGTTTGAAAAGTTTTAAGAGAAAAGTTCCTAAATTACCATAGTTTTGATGAGTTAGGAAAGTCGATTTTATAATAAATATTTTGAAATTGTGATTTATTTTGGGTATAACAAGATATTTAAAGAGAAAGTGTTTTTCATCCTCAAGTCTCTTAGTGTCTCAAAGATGACAAATTCTTTTGATCCACAAGGTTTTGGGAATGGAATTGTCCAACACCCTGTTCACAAAAATGAAGAAGCTACAACTAATCAATTGAAAATTTTGCATCTTAATTAATTTATTTTTTGCTAGTTTGTATGTGACCTGAGGGACTAGCCTGTGGCTAAGAAACCGCGACTCGAGGGAATCTAAGCCATCAAAATAACCCGAGGATCGCACCCAACCTGAGCTACACCAACCCTTAACATGACTGGATTTTTTGTCATCCCGAACAGGTGACTTTAACATCACGAAGTATCTTAACAACACACTCTGTCACCACTGTCCTACCCCTCTGGGACTCATCTTAATTGTTTTTTGAATGATTAACAAATGATCAATAAATTTAAAATTAAATGAATTTACATTAATATAATTAAGTGAACGAACAATTTAAATATAAAAAATAAACGTCTTTCACCAAAATTTTAATTTATTTATTTTAATAAAAAAATAAATTAAAAATAGTAATTAAATTATTTAAATACATAAATATAATCTAAATTGAATTTCTTTATCAAACTTTTTATTAAATTTTGATTTAATTTGTTTTTAATTTTTTTTTTTTAATTCTTAAAAAAAACATTATAAAACAAAATATATCTATAAACACATTTAGAAGTAAATAAACTAATTACAAAATGTCGATAAATCAATAGGTGCTATACAAATTTAACGAACAAAAATCCTTTGGAGTGGGAGGCCACTCATTACCTGACTTGTACGTTTTGTGGCATGTCATAGCAAGCATATAAGGAGCAATTCCATGTTGTAATCAAATCAAGGGAGTTGAGAGGCCACTAAACAATCAAGGGAGCAATCAAGACTATGCTAAAAGTAATAAAGGGTATAATAGAGACTTGTGCCCACCCTTGATATAATTGAGGATGGTTGGTATAAATATATACATTATATATACGGATGTTATATATAATATATTTAATTATTTATAAAAAAAATTAGTGTTTTTTCATTATTTATGAAGTAAACATGGTAAATCAATATTAATTAGGGAGAGGATTAAGAGAGTTGAATTCATTACTTCTTCAACTCATTATTAAGGAGAGATTTCACATTCATGACCATATAGTGTTTTTTCATGATTTATGAAAGTAAATATGGTAAAGGGGTATTAATTACGGAAAGGATTAAGAGAGTTGAACTCATGATCTCTTCAACTCAGTACTAGGGAGAGATCCGCATCAGGTTCATAACTTCTTGAGTTAACCCGTATCAATATATTTAATTATATGGCAAAAAAAAATTAAAATTTTGATATTAAATAGTTATGTAATGTTTTTGAAAATTTCTTTTGAGTAGGAGGTTAAATTATAATTGAGAATAGTATTTGGGTATATATATATAATTAAAATTAAATGTTATTTGAAAGTACATGATTCAAATATTGTAATCTCAATTATGATAATATAAGATATTGATCTTCTTACCAATACAATTTGTTGAAATAATCTTTTGATTTCAAAATATAACCTAAAAACACTTCTAATTTGCTAAGAAAACATCTAAATATAAAGAAACATGTTAATAATCCAAGACCTCTAAGCATTTAACAAAAGTGGAAATTTACCATTTTACAAACTACTAACAAATTATTTTAGATAGTAAGATTATATTATATCTTTATATATATATATATATCCTTCAACATAGGTCATCGAAATGATCTTGGACGACCCCAACCATACATCAAAATCTTAAAATTATATTAATATAAACCAAACCAAAATCTTAAAATTGTATTAATATAAACCAAACCAATATCTCTAAATATTCTAGATATTTTCCTACTTTGAAAAGACAATTTATAACAAACAAGTTAAATGTCTAATCACAATAAAGATAATCAAGGAAATTATTCTCAATGGGATGGACAATAGGTTCTCTCTAGCAAACCTATAGGGCCTTTCTGACCCATTATAACCTACTTTTGCTAGGTCAAACAAATCACTTGACACGCCTTGGGTAGAAATGGTCGGACTTACATGTCTCATCATCAAAAGTGGGGCCAAATTCTTCTAGGCACTTTAGGATCAAAGATCCTTATTATCCTTAAAAATTTAAGGTGATGTTTTTCTAGGTTTCCAAAATATGACAAAAGGGATGTTGAATTATTATATTTTTATACACAGTTGACATACATTGAATTTTAAAAAATGACTTGAGAACGTGGATCACCATGTACCATAGTAAGGTGAGTGTTGATAAGATATCAAGGTTATCTGTAAGCAATTATTGGAGGACATGATAATAAGTGGGATTTGAAATTAAATAGGGAGAATAATAATACAAATTTTGTTATTTATGTTATTTAAGTTGTATTTGATTGATAAATTATTATTATTTGTATAAATATGATAAGTTAGTTTATGAAAAGTAAATATGATATAAGTGAAATTTGAATTTGAGTAAAGAGGATAATAATTTTTTCCTCTTTGTTATTTGAGGTAGACCCAATTGACATATTAACATTATCTTTGTAGATATGACAAATTCATTATTTTTTTTTAGGAGTTAGCTAATATTATATTAAAGAGATTATTTTTATGGTGGCAAATTTACAAGAATTTCGCATAAATTTCAAGCATGAGTAGAGTTCTACCATGATCTAAGATTTGTGCATGGTGAAATGATACCTATAAAGATTTTGCCCAATTATGAATCAACCCAGATTGTCAAAAAATCAATTAGAGTGCTAGATTGATGGGAGCATTGACTTTAAAATATTGCTAAAACAAGAATAATAATAATAATAATAATAATCTATTTTTAAGGTCCACCAAATTGGTGTATGAGAACCCCTTGTTTGTGGGAAAAGGGACCCCCCTCCACCCAACGAGTTGACTAGTAAAGTCTACGAAGGTTAAGGTCCACCAAATTGGTGTATGAGAACCCCTTGTTTGTGGGAAAAG